>OZ024902.1:87921182-88322260 GCA_964017125.1 Flabesymbios commensalis
ACTCATTCATTCATTCATTCATTCATTTATTCATTCATTCATTTATGCATTCATTCATTCATTCATTCATTCATTCATTCATTCATTCATTCATTCATTCATTCATTCATTCATTCATTCATTCATTCATTCATTCATTCATTCATTTATTCATTCATTCATTCATACATACATTCATTCATTCATTCATTCAATCATTCATTCATTCGTTCGTTCGTTCGTTCGTTCGTTCGTTCGTTCGTTCGTTCGTTCATACATTCTTTTCTTCATTCCTTTCATTCATTTATTCATTCATCCATTCTTTCATTCATTCATTCATTCATTTATTCATTTATTCATTTATTCATTCATTTTTTCATTCATTACTTCATTCATTTCATATACATGTATTAAACATGTGTATTTTATATGATCAGGTGATATTTTTTCAGTTTTCGTTATAAAATATATAAAAAAAAAATTTTTAGAAATTTTTAGATAGTGAATGTATTGAGCTCATGTCATTTGCAGTTTGTAATGGAAGGTACATACGTAACCATACAGCAATCTAAACGTCATTAATTTAAAACGATAATCATTTATCGCTTATTGCCACTTCGGATAAGGGGTGTTCAAGGTCTTATTACATTCTCATGCTGAAATTGTGTATGTATTTTTATCCAGTTAGTAAGGGATCCACCCACTTTTAAGGTATTCCCTCAGACTTTATCAGTTTATATCGCTACGTGAATGCAAATAAACCCCAAACTTCCTGTTGTCTTCTCTGTGAAGTGTGAAAAGTTTCCTCTGAGTATTAAAGCATATTGCAGATAAAAGGTTACACTGCAATGCAACGGCAAACAGCCGTTTCCAGCAAACACGACACGTTAACCCAATGCTGGATTAATAGTGGGCCAGCGTCCACGACGCTGGCCCACCATTAATGCAGCATTGGGTTAACGTATCGTGTTTGTCGGGGTACTGCTGGTTGCCTTTTCGCGCTGGTATACATATTATATGACCAAGCACTCGTTTCCTATTCTCATATATGAAATGTTAATCTACACGTTACACAAATCAGAAGGGTGATTTTTTACCATTACATCCCATCACTGTTCCTCAGCTATCGTTACTAGTTAACCCTTATCCTGCCGATCACAACTATTATCGTTTTTAATCTGTTTTATTTGTCAACCAAATCACCGTTATTGGGAATGAAATGTGTGTCTAAACATCAAGATTTGCAAATATTTGTGCTCAAATTAAATAAATATAAGTAATTTTCAGTCACTTGCAGTTGTGGGTCGCGGTAGCGAGACACAACTTCAAGTGGGTGAAAAGTTGAATAAATTGACTTAGCTGGATAAGGGTTAAAGGTAAAATACCATGAACAAACAGTAAACCACTTACAATATGAGCGTTAAGACTTTCTATTTAAGAATGGCTATTCTAATAGTTTTCTTTTCTTCCATAGGTCTAATTATGTGCCTATGGTACCAGCATACAAATTGCGAATTGTTCACCACAGGGCATTATGGGATTAATTAGTTACTGGTATAAATTATACAGCGTAATGAAAAGTGACCTTAATTTACGACCAATCTAATTATACTAATTAAACTTACAACATGTTAATAGTATCTGATATAGATGGCTATATTTAATTAATTAATGTTGAAGTTTCAAAAATAATTGATATCAGCTTTGATCATCTTCTCAATCAGCCCCCCTTCTATTTCTCATAATTCTCGATGTTAACCCTTTCAGCGTGGGAACCGTCTTTATACGTCAGAATCTGACGGTTCCCGCGCTGAAATAATTGAGATATGTCTAGTGGCCGTAGACCCAAAACATAGGTATTCAAATAAAGCAGACAGAGCTACCTAAGGCATTTGTGATGGTTTCAAATTGAAAAAACCCTTTGGTCTCCATGGTTATACAAACATATTTCAGCGTTGTAGGGGCTAATGGCAGCTTAGGACCACACAGACAACGTTGAGCTTATGTTGGTTTGATGCTGCAATGGTTCAACGTCCCAGACAAAAAAATGATCGCGCGGCATGTCATACGTAGAAAATCAAATATGAAATACTAGCATAGGCATATTGATAATTCAAATACCAAAAAAAAACGCCGCTTGAGAGCCAACTGAAGGCCTGTTTTAACCCATATTATCCATTGTTTACCCACTTTAAGTTTTTCCCCGTTGGCCGCAGTAAGCACAAAACATTTGTATAATATTTGTAAAGCGTCGGCCTAACGTCTTCGACGCTGGTCCATAATTGTACAAATGTTATACAGATGTTTTGCGTTTACTGGGAGATGATTGAATGTATGTTTTTTTTCAGGGTGTGCGCCTGTCCTCTGGCACGCAAGAGGCGCCGCGATGCTCATACGGAGGCCGCCAGCGTCAAGAAGGCCCGTAGTAAAGCGCTGGCAGGATCGACAATCCCTAAAGATCACAACTCAAATCCCGGCGCCGCCAGCAACACAGCAGCAGCCAAGGACGCGTCTGAGAGATCCACGCTGCCCTCCAGCAATGACAGAGGCGGTCACCACGTGCTGTCAACGCCCTTAAGAGTTCCCAAGATTAAGACCAAACAGACTCCACCCGACAAGGTCAAAACCACACAGAAACCATCAACCATTATGAAGAAGAAATTCAATGGTAAACCTGAACAGACGACTCCTCAGTGTAAGAAAGCCAGGCTGAAAAAAGGTTTGCCGAGCGGATTAGTGAAGAAACCAGTACAAAGTCAACTGACAACAGTGATACAGATCAAGCAGAAGGTTGTTGATGTGAAGACTCCTGATAAGGAGGTGGTGATGAGGGAGAGTAAGATGGAGGCTGCTGTGCCTCAGACATCACCTCAATCTGATGCTGGATCACACAGTAGTAAGTCTAGTCCTCAGGAGGAGGAGGAGGAGGAATCAGAGTCCTCAGATACAGATGAGGACAGGAAGACCATCCGTGAGACGGAAAGAGCACTACGTAGTCTGTCTGGAGAGTGGGACGAAGAGAATCAGCCATTCTTTAACTACGACAGCGACATGTTTGGTGCTGGAAAGGACAAACCCAAGAAGAAAAAGAAAACAAAGCACAAAGATAAAGGAAATGAAGTGTCAAATAAAACCAAGAAAGAGAAAAGTACAGTCATCATCGTAGAATCTAGCAAACAAAAATTTGAAAAACAGATAGACCATCTGGTTGATGTCAAAGTGATCAAAGAAGATCACAATGACAACACAGATAAAACAGCAAACAAACAAAGTGATACACAGTTTCACGAGGGGACCAAGATAGAAGTTGATAAAAGTTTGAAGCCAGAAAACATCATAAAAAATACAGAGAGTGGAAGTCCATCGTCTCAACTATCAAAGAGTCCTAACAGTATAGTCATTACTACACAAGAGTGTGCAGCTCAAACCCCGCGCTCCGCCACCCATGGCATGGACGATGTGGTGGAGAACCTATTGTTAATAGAGCAGCAGTGTGCTAGTATACAATCATCAGGGTATGACCCTCAAACTGGTAGACTTACACCACAAACTGTACTATTCACCCCACGACAGATGGCACAAGTAAATCAGTCGACAAGGCAGATTGTACAGCCCTCCACTGTGGCACAAACATGTAGACTCATCCCAATTAGAGTTCCCAGTCGTGCTAGTCAAAGTCCTGTGGTTTCAGCAGATAGTGGCATCCATACACCTCCTGGTACAGTAGCCATGGCTGGACTGATGGCAGCTCGTGCTACAGAGCTCATAGCTACATCTAGAGCTATAGTAACGTCACAATCAGCAGTATCTGTACCTGTACCAACATTGCCCCCGGCGCAGGCTCAACCTCTACCTTTACTGTCATCACAAGCCCCTGTCATGCTCAATCATGGTACACAGGCAGGGTTACTACCTACTGGACAAGCTATCCCCATCACCTTACTAGCCGCACCACAACCAGTCATATCACAGGCTGCTCTCCTTGCCTCATCACAGACAGCTCAATGCCCACCAGTCACAATACTCAGTACCTCTGGTTCAGTCACAGTGACAGACAAACAGAGTACCATCTTGGCATCTCACCCTGTGATGTCACACGCCCTGATGGCGTCTGCTGGCTCACAGGCCATGATGATTGCCAGCCCAGCAGGACATCCTGCAGTACTGCAGACTACTGCAGTGGCTGCACAGCCTGCAGTGCTCGAGGTCTCAATGTCTCCATCACCTAATGCACTGCAGACCACACCTACTGCACAACCTTCTGCGTTACAGGCCGTAGTTCCTCTAGTAACTTCTCAACACCAAGAAGTGGCTGCAAAACCTGCAGCCATGCAGCCATCAGTGGCTTCACAACCTGCAGCGATACAGCATTCTCTGGCTTCGCAGCCTGCAGCATTGCAAAAAGCCGTGGCTTCACAACCTGCAGTGATGCAACCATCAGTGGCTGCACACCCCGTAGTGGTGCAGCCATCAGTTGCTGCACAACCTGCAGTACTACAATCATCTGTGACTGCACAACCCATAATGCAACAAACAGTGGCTTCACAGCCTGCAGTGGTGCAACAATCAGCGGCTGCACAATCTGCTCTTTTGCAACAATCAGTGATCGCACAATCAATGGCTGTATATTCTGCAGCAATGCAGCAATCAGCGGCCGCACAAGTACTGCAGCAACAGCAGCCAGCAGTAGCTGCACAGCCGCCTGCACTTCAGCAATCAGTGGCTGCACAGCCTACAATAATGCAGCCGCCAATGACGGTGCAATCTGCTCTAATGCAGGCGTCAGTGGCTGCACACCCTGCAATATTGCAGCAATCAGTAATGCAGCCAGCAATTCCTGCTCGGACACCAGTAGCAGCGCAACCCGCAGCATTGCAACAATCAATTGCTCCGCAATCTGCAGTAATGCAGCCACCAATTGCTGCACACCCTGTGGTAATGCAGCAGCCACCAGTTGCTGCACAATCTGCACTGTTACAGCCACCAGTTGCTGCACAACCTGCACTGTTACAGCCACCAGTTGCTGCACAGCCTGCACTGTTACAACCACCAGTTGCTGCACAATCTGCACTGTTACAGTCACCAGTTGCTGCAAAACCTGCAGTAGTGCAGACTGTAGTACCTCAGTCACCGGCACATATACCACATCAGCACCCCACAATGCTGACCAGCCCTAGCGTTAAACTGACCAGTCCTGTCTCACAAGTCGCTAAACTGACCAGTCCTGTCTCACAAGGCGTTTCGCTGACCAGTCCTATTTCACAAGGCAGTTCACTGACCAGTCCTGTCCAACAAGGCGCTTCGCTGACCAGTCCTGTCCCACAAGCTACTTTAGTGACCAGTCCTGTCTCACAAGGTACTTTACTGACCAGTCCTGTCTCACAAGGTACTTTAGTGACCAGTCCTGTCTCACAGGGTACTTTACTGACCAGTCCTGTCTCACAAGGTACTCTACTGACCAGTCCTATCTCAAGCGGTAATTTACTGTCCAGTCCTATCTCACAAGGGGGTTTACTGACCAACCCTGTCTCACAAAGCCCTTTGCTGACCAGTGCTGTCTCACAGGGTACTATACTTAGTGGTTCTTTTGGTCAGTCTGCTCTGTTTACTAATACTATGTCACATTCTGGTTCTGTGTTTGCCCAGCAGGTGGCATCCCAGGCTGGCACTGTGGCGACCACACCTGGCCGTAATTTTCAACCGCTTGAGGTTGTGGATCGCGGTAGCGAGACACAACCTCACGAGGTTGAGAATTTCCACTCAGCACTAACTTCACAGGGGGCGGCGGCCGTGGCGCAGCCAGCACAGAGGCCCTCTCTGATGACCACGGCCCTTACTACATCAGCTCTACATACACCTGTGCTGGCCACACCTACTCTAGCCGCCTCGGTGGCCGCAACCAAACTTCCTGCTCCCAGAACGGTGCCTGCAGCAGCAGCATCAGCAGCGCCAGCGTCCGCATCAGCTGGCGTCCCCCAGACAGTGACACACGTAGGTGCTCAGGCTACTCTAGAGCCAATCACTATAACCCCTCTGGCCGGGGTGGCCACCCCCTTTGCCTCCCCCGCGGTATCTTCCCCCGGCACGCTGACCATTGCGTACCCCCAGCCGGCCAGCAGCATGCCCGCCATCAGTGGAGTGTCCAGTATGGCTGAGATGACAGGACTTAACCGCATGGCGGGACTCGCCGGGATCACAGGGATGACCAGGATGACCAGTATGGCCAATATGACAGGGGTCAGTGGTGTGTCCAGTATGACAGGGCTAGCTGGCCTGACAGGGGTGGCCGTGGCAGGTATGGGTCAGATGACAGGGGTGACAGGTATGCCAGGCATGACAGGCATGACAGGGCTACCTGTGTTACTACCAGGTCAGGTGGATAAGGCATTACTCACTACTCCTTCTATGGTAGCCGCCGGGGGTACTACTCATCCCCAGACAGTATCACAACAACAGGCGTATACTCTTATTACAGAATGGTCTCTACAGCAGCATCACCAACAACAACTACAGCAACAACAAGCTCAGCAGCAGCAAGCACAACAACAAGCACAACAACAAGCACAACAACAAGCACAACAAGCTCAACAACAAAAACAAGTACAACAACAACAGCAAGTACAGCAACAACAACAACAACTTCAAAAACTGCAACTTCAAAAGCAACAACAAAACCTACAACAGCAGCAGCAGCAGTGTCATGAGGTGAGGACGCCTAAAGTTTCGGTTACGTCAGTATCACCCGCCCAGGTGTCACAAGCAGGGCAGCTGAGCGTGCCAGCACAGAGTCAGTCAGCCGTGACAGCTCGTCCTCTTAGTCACCCCCCGTCCGTCGTTCCCCTGCAGACGGCACAGGTCAGTCAGGCCGGTCAGTTGGTGTCCGGTCAGCTCTCACTCCAGCAGCAGCAGCAGCAGCGGCAGCCATCGGTCGTACCCCTGTCCGTACCCCAGCACCAGTTGGCAGTGAGCAGCCCTACCATGGTGACACAGGCGAACTCACCCCAAGTGAGCAGCACGGCGGCCATGCTTAACTCACACGGGAGCACGGCGGCCTTGGTCAGCGGTCTACAAGTGAAGACGGAGATGATGGACATAGGGAGCATGAAGACAGAGGTAGACATGATGAACATGCCAGAGCCTCTATCACCTCCTCTACTGGGACTCATGCCACCTCCTGATATGAAGAAAGGTAAGTCAAACAAACCCAATGCTGTTTTAATGTTGGGCCAGCGTCGTAGATGCTGGACCAACAATAAAAAACTTTGTATTAAGTTTTATCCTACAAAAAACGAGACATCCACACAATGCGATGGACCAGCTTTAGAACAGCATTGTGTTAATGTCTCGTGTACACTTAGCAAAAACTTTTCTACCTTTTCATCCACTTTTATGTATTTCAAATACTTTATCGCCCATATTTCAGTGAATTTAAAAGTAATCGCCAAAGTTATTAAACTTTTTTTGTCATAGAAGTACATGTTCTTTATCTATCTATTTTGATCCCTATTGTACTTTTTGTGAATCCTGGGTTTTATAACAGGGGTTATTATTATTAAAGGGACTACCCAATCAACTAGTATTAGTCATGGTTGTCAAAAAATCTAAACTTTCCTGGTGCATTAATAGCTGGTTAGTTTTTGTATTGTTAATATATATTTAGACTAAAGTATTTCAACATTAAATTATGGAATTGGGGGACAATTGATACACCTGACAAGGTTTGAATTGGGCTAAAATTAGGTGGTGGGCAGTCCCTTTAATTACATTCCATAGCGGGACTCAATCTTTGTTTTACACACAAAGACTAAGTTTCAAGAAAGCGAAAAATAATTATTTTCAAAGTTGTACAAAAGAGACATTAACTATATAGATATATATTCTATGTATCTATTCATAACCACAAAGACTGCAGGACGAGACAAAGAGCGGTCGATGTATTGGGCTGTGTATGCTCTGTGGTGTGGTGTGCACTTTAGTATTGTCAATATCCCCTCGGTAGGCAGGGATTAATCAATATTCACCGCATAGTTTCTTTATTACAAAAAAAGTCGTGCATTCCAAACAAACCACGACATCATAATATATCATCGCATTACGTGGCTCTCTGCTCACGACATAAGGAACTTTATTCGCAGATTTAGTGAATTTAGAGTATTAGTGGAATGTTTGATCACTATTGCAAGATGGCGTGTGCCGCAGGACAAACTTTAGCGCCGCTGAGTCAGTGACGGCGACGCCGACTTCACCAATCAATATCAGGCCACATCCACTTACTAATACAACTTAGAAACACCATATTTTATTCATGGTGTCTACATTACATGTGGTATTGTAGAAAGACAATGTCAGCATGGTGGTTTTTTAATCGCTCCGTTATATTAAGGATATATTATTCAGTCATTTGTTTTTCCTGCTGTGACACAAGTTTAGTCTGGAAAAAATGTCATGCATGGAGTTTGAATCAAAATTAGATTGCAACATCAATATTTTGGTATGCGGGATGCCTCATTATAAAAACACACCTGGAATATAAATGTAAAAAGCACTACAAAGAGGTGACTAGTGGCTTAACCCCTTCAACCGTCAAATTAATAATTGGAATTTTCACCCACTTGAAGTTGTGTCTCGCTAACGCGAGACACAACTTCAAGTGGGTGAAAATTAATAAGATGTGGCAAGATGATGTTCAACGATTGACAAATCTATGTCACGCTTTAACTTTCACACGCTTAAGAGCTGATATGTAATGCATGTGCCAATAACAAAATGTAAAAATGAACATAATCGGGCCCGGCGGTTAAAGTGCTGTTCATTCGATCAATTCCCTGAGTGATCTGACTGATACACACAGACTATGTATTGACAATTAAGTTGACATTCTGCCACGTATGAAACACCAGTAAACTGATGAGGGTACAACTATTTCCATTTAGTTGGCATGCTGGTCAGTGTGACTATATTAACAGTGGGTTGTGACAGATGGTACATTAGGCCTAGCTCCCCCCATCAATACCAACAGCGGTATTATGATCCCTGGCTCAGCTTCTAATTCCTGTCAGATACAGCACAGTGACCCAGCGTTGGTTGTTCGTTGGGTAGAACTCTTGCTTTTGTCGGCTTACGTGCGGCCTGCAGCACTTTACGGCCCTTTAAAAACTACAGGAGGCTACGCAACTTTGTTTGCACATTCTTGCTAAATGAAACCACAAAAGCCTTCTTCAGGTTAACTTTTATTGACGATAAACTGATAAACTAACAAAGATTTCGAGTTGCGATAAAATATATACTGGCATTTGATGATTTAGATATTTGTATGCTAAAATGACATTTTCCTTTCGTGCTGTTTTCTTTCGATTGCAACGAAAATCCATTTATCTCTTCAGATTCTAAATAAACAACAGTCTAATAAGCATGTAGATGTGATAGAGCTAGATATATTTTAAAGCATGACAACAACAATAGAAAAAGTGGTCCAATGTTGGTCCACCGTCTACGACGCTGGCCCAACATTTTACCAACATTTGGTTGATTTATCGTGTTTGCTGGAATATACAGAATGTACAGCTGGTGTACAAAAAATGTTCCTCTCCGCATTAGTGACTAAGCGTAAGTTACGTGGACAAGTCCGCGTCATGGAAACAGGCGATAATACAATAAGATAAGTGTCGTAAACAGCGGACAAAGCTCAAATTAGCGTTCATCATTTCAACGCGGTGTCACGTTGACAGTAAAACTAGATAATCCATTACTCTAATGGTAATTCTATCCGCATAACTAGATATTTTATGCATAATTGATATTATTTGACGTGACTGGCTAGGCGCGTGGGCCTTTTATATTAGACCTATCGATCAACTGGGCCATTTGCATACACCGCGTGGCCACATTTTCACTGAAACACGCAAATTTGTTTGACAGTAGTGGAACTGACTTGCTTTTACCATGTTCAGCACGGTTACTGAACACTTGCTGCCGGGAAGTTTACAGTTCATTCGGCAATGAGAAAACTAACCAGAAAAGCATGCAAAAATTTAGCAAGCAGGTTTTCTAGGCCCCCCTATATAACTTCCCTGCGTTTAGATAATTGAATTTTAACAGCACGACATCATGCTAACTTCCCAGCAAACATGAGACGATGGGCCAATGTTGGTTCAATGTTGGTCCACCGTCGTAGACGGTGGACCATCATTAAAACAACATTGGGCGGTGGATTTGTCCTTAACTTTTTATACACTCCTTATATTTTATTTTCATCTGTTTCATTAGTTTAAGTTTATGTTGTATGTTGAAATTAAATTACATTTTGTTCATTATTTTAAAGTTTTGGGGTTATGGGGACAGTTCAAAATTAATTGAAATCTCAGAGAATATTAGAGGCCTAATAGTAGATTTCAAAATGTTGACTCGAGTCTGCGTTGATGTTGATTTCAACTTGTTTTTTCATACACTTATACTTTAGAGTACGTATGTATCTACTGTAAATAAGGAAACTATCACGAACAGGGTACACGAACTATTAAGTAAAAAAAACAGTCTGACACAGAGCAAATCGAGAATGAATACATGTGACAGTGTCCTATTTATCATGAACTTTTCAACCAACCAACCCCGGAAGTTACATGTACTTTCTGAACCTAAGCAACAACGGCATCTATAAGTGACAGTCAGCCACTTTAAACAATAACTATTGTAGATAATCGATAGCTGCAATGTTGGCCTAGAATAGTTGCATGACCTGCAGTACAAAGACAGACTTTGACACAATGCTGGTTCAGTTTTAAGCCAGCGTTGAAGTCGGTTGTCCAACATTGAAACAGCATTAATTGAGTCAAATTTGCATAATGCAGTACAAAGATAACAACAACAGTCCATCCTGCGAGGCCCAGCGTTGAGCCATTGCTGGGCAAACATCCTGTTACAACTTCCCCGCAAATTTGGTCAATGCACGCACAAGATTTTCATCGCGGAGTTTACGAACACGCGCAATATTATTTATGCGCCATTCATGCACTGTTTTTCCTGCTTTTTTTCATAGCTTTGTTTTTGATTTTTTTGTTGACAGATAGCAAGTGTCCCACTCCAGGCTGTGACGGCACGGGTCACGTGACTGGCCTCTACTCCCACCATCGCAGGTGAGCCGCCATTTTATTTTATTTTCTACTTTTTTTCCAAGTGTTCAGTTTTACTACCACCACGGCGAATTTCAGTTTACTTTGTTGTCGGCATTTCAGTAATTCTCTCTTTGATTGAGTAAACCTGCAGACATTGATGGATATCATGGTAGACATTTTTAGATTAACAAAATGTTCAAAGAAACACCACGACATCTTACAGTTTCTTGAATTCTACGCAATACAGTCAGTAGAATACCTGATTAGCAGAATTGTCCGCTGAAGTGCACACAGATAGGTGTCGTGCTAATTTTCGCTCCCTTGAAGTTCAAGGGAGCGAAAATTCAATTATAATTGATTGTAGGTGGACGCTAATTATAGGCCGAGCTTTTTCATAAATCTGAAGTGATAGTACTCGCGTTATTCTAGTTCTTTCAACCACTTAATTTCCAAGTGTTTTTTTTTCTTTTTCCTCACGCCTTTGTTACTGTTTCTTACCCCTGGTAAAGTCACAGTTGGGCGTGTCAAACTTTGTCCATTGTCTCGGACTTTTCTGTTCGCACCGGGCGGTCCCGAATGGATGAAGACCCTGTTAATAAGCTTCTGTGGGCTAATTTGAATAACGTAATAACCCTTTGCCCCCCACGCAATTACTATCACGCTTTAACCCGGATTTTTTTAATTTATATTGCTTTGACTTGCGCTTTTATTTGCAGATAATATGGCATTTGTTTATAACACAGTTTTTAATAAGTCTAGTTTCACTATTACATATAATCTTAATATAGACATATTACATAGATTCTTATATAGATATATCGATTCTGAAGGAGTCGTGCTAATTACGTATTCCCCTATATTGTACAGTGGCATACTGTTATAGCTAATAGCCGTGCCCTTTGAAGTCCAATAGTGCGAATCAAATAATTACATATGAATAAACACGGAGATCAAAGCGTTTGAATAATTAGAGTGTCGACAATAACGGTATATATAATATAATATACATATACACTACATTAGATTTAATATGGTTGAGCTTCACTCATTTCAGTTCTACTTTTCTTTTTTTTTCGTTTGACAATGCCGCGTAGTCGTTTTGGTAATGCGTGAGAATCTATGGATTATCGTTCACAGTGGTAAATCAACATTTTGAAACTTTTATCACATTTTTATGGAAACGTGTTTTTATTTGGCAATTGAAACATTTATAATAAAAAAATTAAAAGTTGTAGCTAACTTTAATTAAAGTGACTAAAAAGTGACTTATATGGCCATGTGTGAACAATCAAACATGTTTCGCCACACAATGTTTTAAGTAGGGATTTTTCATTTGCTTTCAAACGTAATTAAAGTTGCGTGCAGCCCTTAAAATGTTACAGGTGTATAACGTTACCGGCGCACCTGGACACACCTGCGGATAACTGCCAGCGGTCACCACTGGTCATATCCCGAGTTACGACACAAAGCGCACCTTCCAATTAACAAAATGTGTATGACGCTGTTGACCGGTGTCCGAGGCGGCGGCGGCGGCGGGGGGTGGTGTATCTCTCCTGATTAACGTCAGGGACATCTGATGCCACGGGATCCTCCCTGCCGGCCAAATCCCAACCACACCCTGCCCCCCCCCCCCCACTACCGGCGCCGGGGTGTGTACAGCGCGTACACTGCGTGCACGACACACTGTATTGTGCATTGTCCATTGGTGTGACTGCCCCCTCCCTAAACTGCGCCGCTCAGCATGGTATTATGGCACGTGCCGTGGCACGCGTCGGCCAAACATGAGAACCGGTGCTGCTACAATGGCCCAACATTGTAGCAGCCCTGGCCCATCGCCTTCCGTCAGCACTGATAGCTGCTGAACTTTAAATGACAGGTTTTGTCCTTAAACTTCACAAGTATGCACTGGAAATGTGTAAGTTTCACTTACGACATTTGGATCGATGTCACTTAATCGCGTCACTCTGTTTTTGCAGCACCGAGTCCCATCCTTGAGTTTATATCAGATCAATTTGAATAAAATGTGTATTTGTTGTCACGATGAAAAGTTACTTTTTCAACAAAATGTTCAGAAGTTTTAACAAAGTCGTACTCTTATATAAAGTGATTTTTCTTACTAACGGTAATCCCTATCTTTGGGTTAGAATATGATTGAAGCTCAAACCATTCAAAGTAGAGACAGTGTAAAAAGTAATATAGCTCTGATTTTACTAACAGGAGGGGTTATAGAGGAAAACAAATTGTTTCATAATTATTATAATGTCATGCCGTCCCCAATAGGTCAAATGAATAATATCGATCTCTTAGTAACAATTTTATTTTCGTTGGTCTCATGTGCGCTGGCGACAGCCCCACTTTTTGAGGAAATTTATTTCGCACAAAACATAAACATCATCGCCAAATCAGTATATCAAACAAGTGCCGCCTGTCTAGCGATATAAAGAAGGCCTTGAAAATTTTGGCTTAGCGCCTGTCGAGATAGATTTGTAGTATGCCGGACTATTGTGTCAGGAAGTGGTGCATGTAGCTGCGCAGATCTCCCGGTGACATGAGCGGAAGTAAGATGACAGGACTGTGAAAGAGTGTGGTGGACAAAGGGGAGATGTAGATATTCAAGCTGGGAAGAATCCCCCCCCCCCTCATCACAAACACGTACTCCCCGGCTCCTGTTCCCTTTAGTAATTTCCAATAGACACAAGATGTTGACCCAATGCTGGTTCCATGTTGGTCCAGCGTCGGAGACGCTGTACCAACATGGAACCAGCATTGGTTCGACGTCTCGAGCTCCCTCCAGCAATGACAATCTGAGATCGCACGAGTGACCGGCGTGACAGGGGCAGTCAGGGGACGGCATGTCGTCATGACAGATGCGGGGGGTACCCATACGTGCGAAAAACAGGTCGACCGCCCCCTGCTCAGTGCCAGAGCCCGCCAAACACCCCCTGAGAAGCAGCTGCCACTTCTGCTGGCAAACTTTGTGGAAACTTGTCAAAGTTTCCGAACAAAGTTTGGGAGCTGTGAAATCGCGGGGTCATCCGGGGACAGAGCACTTTGTGAAAAGTTTACTCTCCCTCCCCTCCCGTCTGCTGACGCCATCTGCCGGCCTGTTTCCGAACTTCGTGTGTGCCCTGGACAACTTTCCCCTCGCCCAGCCGACCATGATTTATTGAGTAAACTTTATCCACATAAAGTTCTGCTTAGCACTTCTTTCCAAAAGTTTAATGCATGGATAATGTTTACTTTTATTAAATAGCAAACCTGTAGCAGTTTATTATCAATATAACGTGTTCCATTTATCTGATTTAGGAGATAGTAAGATCCTGTACTGAAGTTATTTTATTTCAGAACAAAGAACAGAATTGTTTCTTGGTACAAATCTTTCCCTCTCCTCTCTAGCTTAAAACTTATATCACTAAGTTTAAGTTACTGTTAATATAGACATAGCTATATTGGAGCAAATTATTACTTAACACGAGACACTGACCCTACGTTGGTTTAATGTTGGACAATCGTCGCAGACGGTGGCGCAACATTAAACCAACGTCCCCACTGAAAACAAAATTAAGAATAGTTTAGCTGAGAAGTTATTTCAGATTTAATTGGCGTGATGCCGAGTGGACCGTTACACCACTGCTTTACATCCTGACAAAGGACATGTCATGTCCACTCGTCATGTCCGCGTGTGCTCACGCGCTTTACTAGGGGGGGGGGGACTGATAAAGTTTGAATTGAATACATTCGTTAAAGGACGACTGGAAATAATACGTTCGTGTTCACTGCATCTTTGTTGGGCGGGGGCCCTAGGGTAGTGGTTAGCACCGCTGCCTATCACGCCAGAGTTCGGGGTTCGGTTCCCGGACTCGGCGGTTTGAAAGAAACAAAAATGTTTCTTCCCCATCCACGTGTGAAAGTCAGTATTGTGGGGAGCCTCCGTGACCGAGAGGTAGCGTGCTCGGCCTCAGACCGCCAGGGCTCGAATTTCGAATCCTGTGTCTGGAGGACAGTGTCATCTCAATCATCTCACCATCCTCAGGAGGTTCTCCTGGCCCAGTTTAGCCTATATGTGCACAAAGGTGGCCTAAAGCCCGATTCATTTCATTTTTTTGCATCTTTGTTTTGTTAACGATAAAAAATATATCAAATTTACGTAGAAATATCCTGAGATTGTTTATTACAGTTTTGTATTTTTGTTACTATCTTCGCAGTGATGTTAGCGAAGTTTTTTTTATAATTGACTTAAAAGATAAAGATATCCACTAGAATGTTACTGCAATACCTCTTGAGTTTATTATGGATTGAGTTTGACTCTTGGTCGTGTGGTAAAATAAATTATTTGCTTTATATGGCGTAATTATGGCGGTCGATGTGCAATTTGATCATTAATTTAATCCGGCCTGACAATGCATGTACACGTAAAAAGGACATAAAAAATTACCAGACAATAGGTAACTGGTAGGCGCTTACACTTGCTATGTGTGATATATGGTATGGTGTAAGGAGAGCATTTAAATCACCCGTTATTAAATAGAAAGTTGAACGTAAATAAGTCGTCAAACTTGTGCCGTGGTGACTGGAAATATACGGCCTCATAGGGGTTGACATGGTACATATAAACTATAGAAGAGAAAGGAAGTTATATCTCAAAAACTTACGCAGAAGATTCAATTCACACAGGGCCAACGTCGAGCCATAATTCCTCAAGCATCCCGCATTAGCAAGGTAGAGCAAGCTACATGCCTGGCCATGACGTTTTTTATTGAACTAGGGCCTATATTACTACGGCAAAATTATTAATGTGTTCTCCCCTTTATATATAATAAGTGTTGTGTGTGTTTAAAATTGGAACCAAACACACATGATAACCAACCTTGGTCTAATAATGGAACAATGCCGCAGAATACCCTCCTACTTTGGAGAAGTTTTACGTGTCTGTGGAGGTGATAGCATACAGTAAGATGATATAAAAGACATCGGTGTCTGAGATGTAAGAAATATAAAACACCCACTCCAACTCACCCACCCACTCACAGTGTTCTGTGCTTATTATTTGTACATCAGAAATCGGTGGATCGTCTGGATCAAGGATCCAGTATAGGGACTGCCGCTTATTGTCAGAGGTGTTCATCTCGCGTCCAAGGAAACATTTGTATAGTATTTGTACAACGTCGGCCCAACGTCTTCGACGTTGGTCCGACGCTGTACAAAAGTTATACAGATGTTTTGTGTTTCCTGGGGTGGCACTGGACACACGCCTAATAATGAGACATACAGGAATCCATTAAGTTTCAGCCTTGTCCTGGATCACAATGGCGGCGCGTGTTCACCATCTGATCCCTAGAGCAGTGGAGTCATAATAACAAACTAATATACCGATATGCTCCAGATCATAACAAGCTGATTTATTGTTGGTTCAACGCTGGCCCAACGTTGAACCATCACTAAAACCACACATTTAACTGCTATAGAAGTACCATCCCAGGAGCACATCCCATTACAATCCTAAAATTAAGATTAACTTAACTTTTTCTCATTTCCATTAGATTGCATTTATAATGGGAATGAAGGAAATATCAGAACAGAATTTGAAATTTCAGTTATAAAAAATATAATATATTAGATTGTATAATGGAAATGAGACAAAGATCTAAACAATGTGAAATTTTAGTTAGTTTGGAGTTATAGGATGTTGGTGGATCAGAAAAATAGCGTTCGCTTCAAATTGTGTGTTGCCTTCATCAGCCTCGCATCCTTCTAATATCATATAATTATACATCGTGCTGATTATCGATTGTGCTAATAATCAGCACGATGATATCAGCACGATGTATATATGATATCAGCATGGATAATAATATCAGAAAGATGCGAGGCTGATGAAAGCATTTCACAATCTGAAGCGAACGCTATTTTTTGGATCCACGAACATCCATTTTTAACTCGGAAATTTTTTTTGCTTACTTTTTCAGCGTTGTCATGTTTCTTCTTTTTATCGGGGTGGATCCATGTAGATGTGATAGGGTAACTCCCGGATAGAAACATGAAACATTCAGTGTGTCAGGTTTCGCACTACGCGGGTCATCCCAGGACACGAGTTGTAAAACCTGCATTGTTAAGGTTTTCATCATAATGTAACTAAATCCACACGATTCTGATCTAAAATGTTTTTTTTATTATAACGGCGGAATGTATACGAAACCATTGAGATGTGCCCATATAAAGTAGGGTAAATTGATTAAAATATTTTTAACAACATTAAACCATATTCTCTATGTCGCATTTTAAAAGGTAAATCAAATTAGCTTTATGGGAAGTGCAGTTAGGATAAAAACATCATTTGTAAGCGATAGAAAATATCCAATTGTGGCGCAATGTTGGACCAGCGTCGTCAGACGCTGGCCCAACATTGCGCGAAAATTGGATACATGCTACTCCTGTTCGCTGCGATAGATAATTTCAATAGAATTGGTAACATTATCGGTGTCGCGCACACGAAGCGTTGGCCCAGTGCTCGTTCAGTGTTGTTCCACCGTCTTCGACGATGGACCAACACCGAACCAGCTTTGCGCCAGCATCTCGTTGTCGTTGATGACGAGAACAAAACAGTGTTGTCCTTGGGGAGTTTTCTCCTTCACAGGTTCACAGAGTCTGTGCGGGATGACACGAGTCTCCCCCGTGCGCCCATCAAGCCCGCCTCTCCCCTGCAGTGCCCGAGCGGAGTCACGCGCGGAGGAGGCGCGCGTAAAAATCGATTAAACTTGTCGCGGACAAGTTGCTGCAGCTGAGACCCCACCGCGTTCTCATCACCACATCCAAAACGCGGTGACTGTGTACTTTTCAAGCTGGGAGTTACCGCGTTTCGCTTCTCTCCCTGGCCCCGCATTGATTAGGGGTGGTCGGCATCATTAACGCAAAGTGGCTACTTTTCTGCGTTCCACGTCATCCCCAGGCTAAATCAATGAGACTGACCACTTAGTAAGACATAGCTGAAATTATGAACGGCCACAGCTGCTGAAATTCCTTAGAAAATACCGTATTGATAATAGTGTTTAGCGCACGCCGGACGTGTGGAAATGTAGATTGGATTCCACGTGCTTGGTCAGCCACTTGTTATTAGAACGGATGTAGAAGGAGTACAAATCGTCCCCTTGGATATGAAAGGGTGTATCTGCCACTTTCTAAAGTGGCAGATACACCCTTTCATATCCAAGGGGACCAAGTATGTTGAACTGTATCAACTTTGGGTGTGGTTTACTCAGAACGGTTGTTGAGCATGTTTTCAATGCATTACCTGTTCTAACCGTGCATTTTTGCCCAGCAATTGATTTTCTCTCACCACACAAAACGTTATAGCTTAAAAACAAAGGTAATGCTGATCTGTTTTTATCATACACACAAAGTAAAAACATCGCATCTCCCCTTCCAGAGAAAGCTGCACCTTTGAATGGCCACAGGATTAGTTGTAAAGGTCTATAGATCTGAGGATTGGTTAAAAACAAGAAAATATTTTCTAATTAAGAGTTACAGCAACAGCCTATTATACACCAACTGTCTATATCTCACTTTATAAAGAGGGAAATATCTTATTGTTTGTGTTAATAACATTCTTTCGTTATGACAATAATTATATCATATGTACTTTATATTTCGACTCAATTATTGTATATATGAGTTAAATCGCACTCAGTGCGCTGATATAAAAAACGATAAAAATCTGGTACAGCATTTCTATACATAACCTATATTGAACTACAAAAAGTAGCAAAAAAAAGCTACTTATCTATAACTAACCTTATTAATCCAAAAATGTTTGAGCTAAGAAATACAAGGAACAAGAACATCGAGACAGAAAAACGGTACAACTTCAGCGGAGTTGTGCTCGCGACAAAGACGTTTCAAATTACTGGTTTAGCTACTTTTACGATCAACTTTACAAGAAGCTATTACATGTATTAATGTACTGATTGCATCACCTAATTACGTATCTGCCACCCGGTGGCAGATACCACGATTTGATTCAAAAGTGACGCTGATCAAAGATGGTGAATATGCATCCTGTGTCTTCTGGCAGGCCTGAAATGAATCCGCCTGGGGGGGGGGGGGAGGGGTCAGCGCACGGACTATGCAAATCAGGTCACGTAGCAGCGAAGCCATTAATCGTGATGTGGGCCGGGTGACGTGGTGGGCTTGTTATTAACTTTTCAGCTGCCAAGTCTTTGTCTTTCTCCCTCAGAAAGAGCTGCTTTCCATCATGCAGGAACTGTCTTACATTCTGAGGCCATGGCTTCGTTCTCTGGTCCTGCTCGACCATTGTCCCCCGCGCACACCTGGGGCATTGTCTTCTTTGAAGTATCCGTACCGTACGCGCGCCAACAACTTTAACGTATTTAAAGTGCACGTGTCCATCTTAAACTGGGACATCAAAGTGATCAATAGCTATTCTCTTTCACAAAGTTGTTTGTTATTTTTCGGTTCATTTTCAAGGCATACATAATGTCGTATAAAAGAGGTTATATAGATATATATAACCTCCTTGCTCATATCAATTACTACGGAATAACCAGTTGCTCTAAATTTTCCAATTTATAGATGTGACTGAGATAAATTATCGAAACAGAAAATATGCCCGTTTTTCTGCTCTGATATCTAGATGATTTGGGCCGTATGCATGAAACTAGTTTAGCTTAAAACAATGGTTTAACCTGATGTTTTGTATGGTCTAAACCATTGTTTTAAACTAAACTAGTTTCATGAATACGGCCCTAGAGGCTGCCAGCATGGTCAGCACTCTCATCAAATTATTTCCACACTTCTTCTATCTTCTCTACTGTCTTGCTGTCATTGTCACAGGATGTTGTAACAGTTGCAGTCCTGAAGCAATTCTGTCATTTGCTCCAGTGCAGTTTAAATCTACGATGCCGTCCCAACGTTGAGCAAGCACTGGAACGACACTCTGATGGCGCACCGGTTTAATACATGCACAACCTGAAACTTTTTATAATCAAAATCATTCAAATTAGGTCATCCGACTGATCATGAATGAAATATGGCGCTGAAAATTGAATATTCCCTTTAAAAAACTTAACTTAACAGAGCAGCGGGCTGGTTGAGATGCGATATCACCGGGAATACATCTTACGTTAATAATGGCCCAGCCCGTATTGGGCAATAGTTTACTTTTAAAATATTGACTTTAAACACGAAGCGGTGAGTTTTAAAATGATCAATTCCGGGATGAGTAATGAGTTTGATTGTGACTGATCATACGCTGGAAGGCGTGATGGACGCCTTAGCTCACGGCAGCCTATATGCCGCGCTGCAAAACCAGAAGACAGTATCTGCTCACTTGTAAAGTAAGCAGGTACTGCCTTCTGGCTTTGCAAGGCAGCCCATACAGCAGCAAACATTGTCATGACAACGATATATCTACAAGCAATGTGTGAATTTTTTTGGTAAAATTGGTGCCTTTTACTAAAATTGAAACCTTCGTGATTATCCTTGTTACATTTGCCACGCACTAATTCACCTTCGTGTTTCAGCGAATAGTTTTCGTCATAATATGATATCAATTAACCCTTTAGCCGCTAAGTTCCTAAATTTATTTTTTACCCACTTGACGTTGTGAATCGCTACCGCGATCCACAACTTCAAGTGGGTAAAAATTACTCGGAATTATTTTGTCTAATTTGGGACCAAACATTTATAATTCCTACTGATTAAACAATTAATCTCGCAAAAACTGGTATTTTACATGATAATAGCCGTGCACAGCGCTTAAAGGGTTAATAGTGATTACTATTGATTTTTTGGGATTAAGGGGACATATCTTTCACTTTACAAAGTCGAGGCTATGGCACTTTGATCACGAGTAAGTTGGTGATATTATCATGATTATGTTTACAAGATGACATTGAACTGTAATTATTATAGGAATGGCAGAAAAGTTAGAATTGGGAATTCTAGATGATCGTGCCAGGTGCAGCGATAGCATTATAATTAGCTTTTTCAATGCCAGATTTTTGTTAGAGAGGGGGGGCTCTCTGGAGATTATTATCTAGCTCATAAAAATCATCATCCTTCACTTTATTTATAAATAGTGTTATCCTAATCGGTTTTCAATTAAATGTCAACATTTATTTATAACATCGTGCATTATGATTTGACCTTCTAGTTCAGCTCAAGTGGAATTTTTATTGTACCATTAAATGGATGTCCGATAAATTAATAGATTTATCCTCTGCAGAGGTTACTAAAGCTACCAGTGTCACTAAGAAATACAGTAAATTATAGCAAATAGATTCGCGTATCGTTAATCGGAATTATA
Organism: Flabesymbios commensalis; assembly: GCA_964017125.1. Lineage (NCBI taxonomy): Eukaryota > Metazoa > Annelida > Polychaeta > Terebellida > Flabelligeridae > Flabesymbios > Flabesymbios commensalis. The sequence continues at coordinate 87,942,594 of OZ024902.1, forward strand.
ATAATAAGGCAGTGAATGTCACTCGGTTCACTCACAGAAAGTACGATGCGTTACCCCAGTAATGTTGGACCAGCGTCGTAGACGGTGGGCCAACATTAAGCCGACGCTGGTTCAACGTCACGTGTTTGCTGCGCCGGGAGTGTTTCAAGGGTGTACTAACCCTTGTGCTGCTGGGACCGAATATACAAGGGTTCAAGCTAGTTTTAAATCAAATTAAATGATCAAATAGTTTGTGACAAATGCTCAGTTTAATCAAATAGTTCACTTTGGGAGATGTCTATTTGTCATACATAGACACAGGTCTTGTCTTTAACCCTTTCAGTGCGGGGAATGACTTTAGACGTCAGATTCTGACGTCTAAAGTCAGTCCCCGCACGGAAAAAAATAAATATTTCCAAAGGTTTTAGATCCATAACATAGGTATTCAAATGAAGCGCAAAGAACTAATTAGGACATTTAGCATAATTTAAAATTGAAAAAAACCTCTGCTCTCTTGGTTTATGTAAAATATTCAACACTTCAATGTTTAAAGCTGAATATTGCGTTAGCAATTCCGACTTTAAATAAATTAAAAAACAAAATAAAGCAATCCAGCAGTATTATGGTAATGAAATTACTGGAAAGAAGAAAAGAGTCATTGTCCCAATAAATTATTAGTTTTTATAGATTTTTGAAATACGTCGATGAAATAGATAAACTGTTTCTTTTTATTTTTTGCGAAGACATGTCTAATCTCCGTACAAGCCCAGTAAACACAAAACATTTGCATACCATTTATACAGCGTCGGCCCAACGTCTCCGACGTTGGTCCAACATTGTATAAATGTCATACAAATGTTTTGCGTTTGCTAGGAGAAAGTTTACTGACCCGGTGGTGGCACCGCACAGTTGTCCGATGTGACTGAAACCATATATGAAACGACGCTCAATAAAATAATTGTCTTTGCGGACATTAAAAGGTCAAAAAGAAATTAAAATGTCAGTGCATGTAGCAGGCAGATATTAAGGCTCTCTATAATCGTATACAGATTATGACCTTATGTGTATGTGTGCACCCTTTAAGTGCTAGTGTACCTTACTTCTTTTAAAAATAATATTAACCCTTAACGCGCTAAGTTATGGCATTTACTTTCTCACCCACTTGAAGTTGTGTCTCGCTGGCGCGACAAATAACTTCACGTGGGTGAATATTACTCATGTTTGTTTAATTTGAGATCAAATATTTGTTTAAACACTCATTTCATTTCTACTAACAGTGCTTTGATCGGTTAATATAACTTATTAAAAAGGATTATTGTGGTTTTATTTAAATTTTCAACCACTTGAGGTTGTGTCTCGCTACCGCGATCCACAACCTCAAGTGGTTGAAAATTACTCATATTTTGCTTAGCGCTTAAAGGGTTAAATATGTGTAGTATGTATGTATGTATGCCACCCACACGGTATTTCAAAATACATACGCAAGACTGCGTGGGTAGAGCCACATCAATTTGATTTAAATGAGAATGATAAAAAACGTATACGAGTTATTGGTCAGAATGGTCGCTTTTTTATCAGGATAATCATTGAATTCGATTCTGCTACACACAAAATTAATTTATGTCATGAAATATAATAACATATTCCAATATCTAGAGCAATTAATGTGTGTAGGGGGGGTGGGGGGAGGTGACGTGAAATCAATCGCTGATTCCACCCTGAACAATGTGTTAAGCCAATGTGGGTTTATTGTTGGTCCAGCATCGTTGACTTGGGAGCCAACATTAAAACAGCATTGGTTCAACATCATTTGTTTGCTGGGATGCACTGCGTGTTTAAATCTCTGAAATATTTTCAAAATGTGAAAATAGAATTTGTGACAATACTAATAATCTCATTCAGGCGGATGGAAATCACACATTCATTTGATCACCTTGTATTGAGTCCAATCACGCGTTACTGCGAAAATTTTACAAATAAAAACATAATTAATTGAAGAATCAGGCCCAGAGTTCAAAACAACGATTTATGGCGGGGTTTGTTTGCATACTAGGGTGAACTGGACCCTATCATTGCACTATATCATAAGTTAACCCTTTAACCCCCGGTACCGCATATATTCGGGTTTACATTTTTATGAGCACATCAAGTACCACATTTTAAATATGGTAATGATAAAATGTGACATCAACCAGCAAGGTTTGAAAAGAGTTGACCGCCATTTTGTCAAACCTGAATAATTTTCACTCACTTGAAGTTGTGGATCGCGTCAGCGAGACACAACTTCAAGTGGGTGAAAATTCAAATTGAATAATTTGGCGGTTAAAGGGTTAAGTAGACTAACATTTATACGTGAAAGTAAGTAACGTCACACTTACATACATGATAATTATAATATGCTGTCTCTACATTTGACAATGCCGTACACCAAAGGGCGGTATCTGCTTACTTGTACTTGCATTTTGGCTTTGCACGGCAGTATAGACCCTGTATCATACTGCGGTCACCATACTATACACTAATTTTTTTGTACTTTGTGTACTTTGTGTACTTTTGGTGATGCACTGTTTTCTCTACACGCGGTATCGCAATAAAATGTATTATTATTGAACGTGAGTTCATTTTACTCACTCATGGCTAGAATTTACAGGCACTTATTGATTTCACAGCCACGTGAATATTTCAGCCATACAGCATAATGATTAGTAATATAAATAACTTTTTTTCAGTCGCGTGTTTGGTACATTCCTTATGTCAAACTTCACGGAAAAGTTATCAGCTGAATAATTACACTTGTTGGCCTGGCATAGTTGCGTGCAAGCCAAAAGGCAGAAACTGCTCACTTTCCAAGTAAGCAATTACCGTCTTTTGACTTTGCTGGGCGACATAGCGGTGAACTTATTTACCGAGTTAGGAGAACATACCTTACATTGCCAGTCCATGCGGGCGGTGGGGCTAAAATTCGAAACATCCAGGAATTTGTCTCAATTTGTGAGGGAGATAGTTGAAGGGGGGGTTACGCTCGGTGAGTTATTCCAACAATGCGCATAATCGCACAATTTAACAGGTTTATTATTAGCAGTGGGCATCATGTTTTTTATAGCGCATATATGTATGAGGCATTTTTTTCTCGTGTTATTCACAGTTTTTTTAAATTCCAAACTACTACCTCGGTGACAATTACGAACGAACGACTTTGGGACCAATTATAGTGTTTTCTTTATCAGTAAGGCGTTCGTATAGATCATTGATCGAGGTATGAAGATGAATTAAAATATCTTTATGTTTTTTAATAGCCAGATACGATAATGTAAATTTTATATTTCGGGCCTTTATGATGAGCATAATCCAACAATTGAACCCTTAAAGCGCTGAATTTTTTTTATATAAACCAAAGACCAAAAGTTTTTTTCAATTTAAAATCATCATAAATATCTTAGTTAGTTCTTTCTGATTCATTTGAATACCTATGGTATGGGTCTACGGCCATTAAAAATAGTTGTACTCTCACAGTGCGGTGATCGACTTTAGTCGTCAGAATCTGACGTCTACAGACGTCAGATTCTGACGTCTAAAGTCTATCCCCGCGCTGTAAGGGGTAAAGCGATAAGTTGAATACATTTTCACCCACTTGAAGTTGTGGATCGCGGTGCGCGGTAGCGATCCACAACTTCAAGTGGGTGACAATTACTAGCTACGCCTGTCTCACAAAACTAATTACGTACCAGAATAATTAAATGTCGCATTAATGTAATAAAAGCGTTAGAATGCAATTTGGTCTGACTTTAATTTTTACACCTTGTGAAATTAAATATCCCTTTCTGCTAGTGTTAATCTACCGCAACCTGACACTAGCAGCGATAGATTAACGCTAGTGGTAATCTACCGCTGCAATAGTGGGCCTAATAGGATGTCGTAGTGAGGATTTATCATAACGTGTACAGTGTAGTCATTTACTGTGTTTGGTAGTCAAAGGCTTTGTTAGTAAAGTATGCAGGAAGGGTGGCACCTAAAATTCGAGAACCTATCTACGAACAGCAACTCATTTTTCAATTATTTAATTAACTGTTTTTTAATTAACTGCTGGTCTGAATGCTTGTCAATTTGACCTTTTGTTCCAACCTTTTACATTTCCCCATGATATTAAAGGGACGTATCTGCTATTTTACAAATTAGCTGATACGTTCGTTTAATCTAAACAGCAGGATGCAATAAAATTATTAAGAACTATTTCCAGAGATAAACTTTAGTGTATCATATCACACCACAGGTTAAACACTGATTATAGCATATTGTATTATTATACAAAATGACACTTTCACCTTTGTCGCAAATTAACAAACTAACCGAGGCCATTTATGAGTTCGTGTGTGTGTGGGGGGGGGGGAACTTAAAATTAATGTCAAATGAGACACAAACAGCAACAGGTGTGACTGATCTCTACCACCAATCAAGTGAGGCAGTACAGAGGGCACACAAACTGAGAGTACAGGACTCAGCCAACACTACTTAAAATATCAACCCTAGTTACCTCATGTACTCATTTACACCTGAGTGAAGTGAAGTACGTGACGGTGAAGTACCTTGCCACATCCCTCTCTAAATTAGTAAATATTACTTACTGAACACTTTTAGTTTTTTTTACATGTAGGGTTTTCCGTCACTTTTAATCAGGTCCCTTTGTTATGAAAAGGTATAACCACCACCTTACAAAGTGGCATATACACCCTTTCATTTCCAAAAGGACGATTAGTGAAATATACGACACGAAGCTGAAAAGATAGGCCTATATTTGCTCATTGTAAATCTAGTAAATATAGTTATTTTTTATAAATATCAACCCAATAAATAAGAATCACTGACTTCCTAATGCTATTACCTTTTAGTTGATGTCTGTAGTCTAACCTGCATCTTGCTCATATACAGCAAGCAGCGGTTTAATTATTAGTGGTGTACAGGACTGACCCGCCACCTGGTGATTACGTTGGTACTAGCGTCAACTACTTTCAAAGTGACAACCTCGAGGCTGAAATTTATCTGTTGTTACAGATTTGCAAAATGTGGTGATTACAAATATAAGAACAGTGTCTTTTATTTGCTTAAAAAACATTGGTCCAACGTTACCTCGCATCCTTACATGGTGTTTGAATTCTCCTTTGAAAAGAGGAAGCTATTGTGTATCACGTTACAAAGCAGCGGGAATATGTGAGATTTTGTGCAAATTGAAAACATCCTCGGTTTCTCCTCTAATTAAATGAGACTTTAAAATAAATACTTTCATGTTGGTGATAATTGCGTATTTACGTAATTTTGCTGCTCATATGCGGAGATTCTTATTTCAATCTCATTTTTCTGGAAATGTTTAGCAAACAGGTGTAGTAACGATTTTAAAAAGACGACCAAAGCGGGATGATTATTGTATGAGTAAGGATTTAGTTTCATCCACTGGGAGCAGATTATAACAAAAAGCTATTGTATAAAATAATAATCAACCAAATTATAACCAGAGACATCTAGGATATCAAGGCTTGGCTTACATTTCAATTTGTCGTGACCCCTCAAAGTTCAAAAAAATCTAATTCCATCCGACATTTAAGCTCTGGGACAATGCTGGGCCAATGTGTGTAATGTCGAGCCAACGACAGGACAATGTATCCCAGTAAACAGGTGACGTTGATCTAATGTCGGTTTATTGTTGAGCCACCGTCGCAGACGGTGGCCCAACATTAAACCAGCATTAGACCAATGTATCGCGCTTGCTGAGATCGAGGATGTAATAATACAGCGAGGAAATGACGGTTTCTATTTTAATAATTCCGGTTGTTATATACATCTATATAAAACCATGACACAAACTCGAACTAACATGACTAACATATCAGTCACGATGGCCCAATAAAAGCAAGACATTGGCCCAATGCTGCCTCAATGTTGGGCCAGCACAAAAGAGTGTGGGCCAATTTATATTACAGAACTCTCGGGTCAACAACGTTTGTTGCTTTATTGAATTAATATGTGACAGGCCTTTATTAAAAGTTTTTATTTAATTTACCATTCATATTTATATTGGTGAATTTATTCAAGTAGTCCTAGATGCTCTGTTTTTTGTGTGGGTGTCTAAATATCACCACAAAACCAATATTTCTCCGCAATTTTACCTGTTTACAATAACGTGAACTAAGCCAGTCCATTGTGTATTGATTATTGTGCATTTGTATAGGTATAAAAATGCTACGTGAAAACCGCTTTCATGAATAAATGACAATGACGTCAACAGAACTGTAAATAGTAGAATTTGAGATGATGACAATATAAATAGACATGTCTAAAACAAGGACAGATACAAAAAAATCAGGTGACTCATTCTTATGTCTCTTATCAGGTTCTACGCTCAGTGTCCGCATATATATGATGTCAGCTATTCTATATTTATGATGACGTCCCTCACGGTTTTCGCAAGTTGTAGACCATGTGTGTATGGTTTTATTTGTATCATATGCGAACAAACTATCGGTGTTGCCTTATCCTGGTACAGCGACCCACTGATGACTTAATGCTGGGCCACCGTCTACCACGCTGGCCCAACATTAAACCATCAGCGGGCTTATGGATATATATCTTTAATGCAAATACAATACCACTTACCACTTAAAGCGCTGAAATATTTTACTCTTTCAGTGTGAGGATCGACTTTAGATGTCAGAATCTGACATCTGTAGAGTTAAATTTAATACTTATTTTCTATTCAATTAGTGAAATATGTATTTATTCGTAATTTGAAGCTAGATAGTGCTTCAGCTAACGTCGTCCGTTTTTGCTTTTAAATATAATTTAACTCCGTTGAATCATTTTTTTTAAGTTACATTAACAGACTTAACGATTTTGATATAGTGGGTAATTAGAAATCTAACGATTTCTTTGCAACAAAATATATAAAATGTATTATAATCGTATCGTGTCTAGACGTGTCACATAGTGCTATAGATTACATCTATATGTAGAACCGGGCCTACCCCGGATCTAAGATAAATGTGTTTTGTTTCAAACATACATGTAATTTAACTCATGCCGCTGAATAACATTTTATTTTTAACAATTGCACGTAACAGCTTTCATGTGGACGTCATGCATGGATAAGTGCAAATTTCCACGATAATTTTGCAGCAAAAACGCTTTGGAAATTGTATATACATGCCGTGCATGTATAATAGTCGTGTCCCATCGCATAGCTTGAAGGTGACAAAATAACAGACGTATTTGTTTCGTCGTGGCAACGTTGCAAAACCTCGCTGTAGTAACGCGCAATAGAAATATGCTAGGTGACATCTCAGGCTTGTGAATTAATTCTGTATAGCATCACGTAGAAACCTCGGACGGAATTCCACAAGACATAAACGATAAAAACTTGTTATCCCATTATATGGGAGTCTATACGGATGGATCTTCTATCTAAAACGACCGCGGGTCATGCACTTGCAGGTATAATTGTTTCGTAGTTGACGTGGTTCGTATTTCTGACCGACTCACCCAACACTACGGTGTGATGCTAAAATTCCGGGGAACGCTAGACGATGAGCCAGCGTGGGATCAATGCTGGGCCAGCGTCGCGGACGCTGGCCCAGCATTGATCCGGCGCTGGATGGACGCCTCTTGCCTGCCGGGATTCGACGTGAAAGTGTCTCGCAATCAATAACTAACCCGGGCCCGGTGCGGCGGTGGTGGCACGGGGATCGCTACAGTAAACCGGATAGAGCCAGCCAGCAGGTGAAGGACGCTGAGAAAGTTTTGTGTCTTTGTAGAATAGAGCGTTGTCCGTCTTTCTGTAAAGGCGATCATTTATTTCTGAGTTTGACTGTGTAACACTCAACAAATGGTTCTGAGAATCGTTTAGTGACAATGCACTGTACGTTTCCTATATACAAGGTTGTAGTTATACAAAAAATGATGACGTGGCGACTAAAATTGTCGATGTTCATTTTTTGTCGATTTTGAATATAGAGAAATTGAAAGCAATACGGGCGCATACAATGAGAAATAGATCAATAGCAGACTTATGCTTTCTGTTGCACATAGGCCTACATAAGCTACACGCAGGAGATTAAAACATAATAATACTAATCACTGTGGGGAAAGCCAACCATGCAGAGTTTATAAAGCGATACGAACTGCGACCGTCTTTGCATTCTTTTCATACAGTCACGGGATCTGGTTTTTCTTCTGGGGAAGCTATTGATTCAGTATGATCAGTGAAGGACGTGTCCCCTACTTTTAGCAAAATGCATTAAAAAGTCGCCTAAATTGGTCAAAATATGCCGAAAATTTCTTGGGATAGGCTCACAAACCCCCGGCGGCCCTTCTTCAGATCCTGAATCCGCTCCTGAATATTGCCATGACTGAGTCAGCCATGTGCGCAGTGACATTCCCCAGAGAACACGAGATATTGGCCCAATGTTGGTTCAATGTTGGCCCATTGTCTACGACGCTGGCCCAACATTGAACCGGCATTGAGTCAATGGCCATGTTTGCTGAGATATCAGACACATGCGTCCCTGACTCATCTGCGACTGCCACGCGGTGAAATACAATACGGCGGTGAAAACATTGAGATGAACGGTATCCTCAAACACATCAGAGAGAGATACGTGGACCAGGGAATGAATGAATCAGACAAGTTGTAGATGGCGAGTCCAGGCGCTGGCATCATCAGCGTCCTGAATCCACCACGGCGGGGCCCGCGTGACAGCACAGCAGGCGTCAGCAGGTACACGCAGAAGACAAAACAACAACGCAATACAACTGTAAGCAACTGGAGAACCGCCGAGAAGAACACGTGAAAACATAGGGTAAAACTGGGGGGATTATAATGTGGATGTGGTGATCAGGACAGGTCACATGTTGCGGGATCTGAGGCTGGTAGGGATCGCTGTTTGCGGGACTGCTGGGCGGTGTGTAACATTGACACAGGTGTAAACAATGGCTCTGTGGTGGTCAGCCAGCAGACGACAGCCTGCCAGCTCCCACACTACAGAAAGGTAAACAATTCCCGCCATAACCAGCAGACAAAACATTTGTATAACATTTGTACAATGGCGGATCAACGTCGAAGACGTTGGTCCGATGTTGTACAAATGTTACACAAATGTTTTGTGTTTGCTGGGATGCCCTGACAAAACGCATTCTATTATTCACAAGATGTCACTGTGGTGGGCTTTGTGGGAAAATTCTGCAAAATTACGGTCATAATTGGACCGCTTACGATTACGTGATTGTATTCACCTATAACGCGGAAATAAACTTGTTGTACTTTTCTGTGCGTAAAATGTCCGTGTCATCTCCGCATTATATGCACCGTGCTCTCAACTTATTGTCTACGGCATCCCATAATAGGCCTATAATCTGAGGTTATTGTAAGAACTCGTTTTCGCATTGTCCCAGTTTAATATTGCACAGGCGCCTGCGACGCTGGTCCAACATTGAACAAACGATATAATAAATTGATGTATTTACATGACATGCATTCATTATTTTTCCTTAAGCGAAGTAAAGTGTACATATAGGCCTGTACACAAAGATGGTTTTATAATATAGAAGTCAGGGACTTTTGAATGCCTTATAACCACGATATTAAACCTACTTTAATATGTTTGGCAACGTTGCCCTTTTTGTGTTGAAAATTGTCGCTCGTGTCGCTCATGCATTGCAGGTGATCTTGAACAAGGCAACATAGAACTTGTACGTATTGAAATACTATTTTCAGAAGCTGATTATAATAATATATTAACCCTTTAAGTACTAATCACGTCTGTGGCCGTTTTTCAGCCTTTTTATTAGTCCTTCAAAGCAACATAATTTACAGGTGGAAATGAGCATTAAATTTTCTAGACTGGCTTGAGTTTTGCTTCAAATTATACAGATCTAAGTAATTTTTACCCACTTGAAGTTGTGGCTCGCGGCAGCGAGACACAACTTCAAGTGGTTAAAAATTTAAACTCTAAACTAAGCGCTTTAAATGTTAAAGAGTCGAAATCATCTGTAACATTTAAATATAATATTCAGGTGAATACAATATATATATATATACAATACAATATATATATACATTATATAATGTCGTAAATATCATTGTGAAGTGTGTTGTGGCTACAGGATGGTCGTGTCGGAGTCTGGAAATCTGCACGCGCCGATAGCGATCGGTATGAAATGTCTCGTACTCCGAAACAAAAATCGTGTGTGATAACGCTGTGGTGTGTTTACATAGCGTATGGGTATAACATCATAAATGTATAATGCGATAGTATGGATTTCGTTCAGCGCCGGGACCGACTTTAGACGTCATCTGACATCTGGTAGACGTCAGATTCCGACGTCTACAGTCAATCCCCGCACTGAAAGAAATAAAAGTTTATAATGGCTGTAGACCCATAACATAGGTATTCAAATGAAGCAGAAAGAGCTATTTTTTCAAAGACATTTATGATGATTTCCAATTGAACACAACCCTTTGGTCTCTATGGTTTATACAGAAATATTTCAGCGTTGTAAGGGTTAAAAGCCAGGGGTTGTGCCGTTTTCTGACCACATTTAAATCAGTCAAATTCAAAGTTTTTTTTTAGTCCTAAAACTCTACGGGCTTTGACATTTCCTGATTGATGTTGATAAGAATCAAGATAAAACGTGCGATAGAAAAAGGCCGCAGAATTTTGATGACCTATATAGACGTGTATAGTCAGGGTATTGTTGATCTGTATATAAAAACAAATTCTGCCGGCGAATGAAGTGAACCGATATTAATTCTGCGCGGTTTCGGTATTAATTATCTCGAGTTATGTACATGTAGTGCCGTAGTATTGGCATATATATTTAATGTTTATATCTGCTCAGTAAAGACAAAACATTTGTATAACATTTATACAACGTCGGCCCAACGTCTTCGACGTTGGTCCAACATTGTATAAATGTTATACAAATGTTTTGTGTTGACTGGGTGGGCACTGCTTGCGTATCGGTACCATAATCCAGCAGAACGACATGCAAGTATTTAAAAGACTAACTATTTGAAACAGACGACGAATATTGATTTATATTTTTATTTTTGATCTGGGTATATAGCGTACACGTGGGTGCGGAATATTTATTAGCAGATCGTGGTGATACACACCGTCACCTTGGTATTAAAGGGTGGTATCTGCCACTTTACAAATAGTACAGATACGACCCTTTAATACCAAGGTGACGAGACATACGTGTATTAGACACCATCAAAAGCTTATTTACCGGGTGTATGAAGATTATCCACATATATTGATTGTGTATATAACTGTATGGTGGGCAGACCCCTATGGGATCTCGTACAAGAATAATATGCTCGACCATTGCAGGAGGTTTAAGCCACTGTAATTCACAGACATGACTGATTTTCATCCGTCGTGAGTCGCTGAGGTTCAACACACACATTTCTCATTCTATTATTATAGATTTTGTACGCCATTCATTTTGTATCGCTATAGACTTGATATGAGTTGTGATGCTTTTTAAGTGCAGACTGTGGATGTAATCTACAGTATCCGCTGTATCATCTTCCCTACAGCAAGGCTAGGCTTCGCGAGGTCGCAGACCTCGGTCTGCGACCTCGACAAGCCTAGCCTTGCTGTAGGGAAGATGCGTAGTTAGTTTCCACTTTACGTTTCATCACTGACATCTTGTGTTTTTATGTATTTCAGTTTGTCCGGCTGCCCCAGAAAAAACAAAGTATCAGCTGAAAGTAAGTTTATCAAAGAGGCCTGCACTGTTTTGTTTTGCGCGTAGCACATTTGTATTTTCAAATAACATTTCCCTCTTAATTTAAATTATTTATATTTTGTAGAATACATAGTGCTTATAATAATAATTGGTTTGTTTCTGGTTTACAGTACTGGCGCTACACGAAACGGTGCTACGGTAAGTCATTTGATTCACTTTTAAGAACAAAATCGCAAAAAGTATGATAACAAAAAAGTAGATTATGACTAACCCGAATTTTTAACAGTTCACAATAATTAGAGTAACCATTCATTCAGATCTTAAAAGGCAGTATAGGTAATATAATTGAAGTGACATACACCAACCCTGCCCTGCAAAACCAGAAGACAGTACCTGCTTACTTGTAAAGTAAACAGATACTGTCTTCCGGCTTTGAACGACCGTACACACTGCACTGTGTACAGAGAGATGACACGTACGCTCAGTGTACAGGTAACGGGATACGGTGATACACAGTGATACACGTGTATTGTGAAGTAATAATAAAGCCAGATATTGCCACTATACTGCCACGCAAAGCCAAAAGGCAGTATCTGCTTACTTGTAAAGTAAGCAGATACTGCCTTTTGGCTTTGCAGAGCAGTATACGTATACATTGGATCAATTTATCCTGACCCGTTTATATTGTGTTACTTTTGTAGTCACCAAAATAGAAAGTACCACGCAGGATACTTGATTTATCCGGTTCAAGTGGACGGATTGAAAAGGTCACTGGTTATTTTGGGCTTCTAAATTTAGTTTGTCAACCCTATAAATAACAAAAGATTCATAATGCAAACCAAAAATAATATTTCAGTATTTTTTGTTTCTTTTGCGGTGATATCCCTTTTTAATGACAAACAAAATATAACTATCGGGCTCATTACTTTAACAGTGAATTAATCGAATTGGAAATAGAACTAGCAGGCAGGTTTGTTTGGCATGTTGTTACAACTGATAACTTTAAAATTTATGGACGAGATATCTAATTGTTTTTCTTAATAATAGATAAGTCATGTGTACATGAATCAACTTTTATTATATAGTAGGCTACTACGATATAAAGAATCAATCATAATGATCATTTTATAGCTTATATTGTGAAGTATCTGTGGCGACATTAGCGTTTAAAAAATAATAATCGTACTATGCATCACAGGTAGTGGGCGCGGGGGGGGGGGGGGGTATGAAACCAATTAGGCGCCCATGTAAATGTCCAAAATTGAAGACTGAGAGCATACCTAATTTATTTTCTTGGTTTCTATTCTGTACAACCAGGCAGCAAATCGTCGCCTCGGAGCTGAAGGATCCTATCTGCCACTCTGTCGAGTGTCAGATAGGATCCTTTAGCTCCGAGGCAACGATTTGAATCACGAGATAAAAACTATTCTTGTCACTTACTCAAGTCGTAGGTCACTATTTTGTTCGATAAGGCAACAATACATATACATACTAGTAGTTATTGTACCCACTTGCATGAAAATATCTTGATTTCTAAAATGTCGATCGTCGAAACCTATTTCTCTTTAAATATACTACTCGTGGTTTTACCAAACGATCTTACTAAACGATATCGATCTTAGAAAACAATATCGTTTAGTAAAATTCAGGTTTCTGGTACTTAATGAATTTAGTGAATACAGGTCTCTGATACTCTTTTTCATATCGTTTAGTAATTCCCGGTCTCTACTACTAAGTGGTTTCTTTTTCATTTCGCCTAATAAATACAGGTTTCTAGTACTCGGTGGGTTATTTTTCAGATAGTTTAGTAAATACAGGTTTCTGGTACTGAGTGTGTTCAGGTGTTCGCCCAGCAAAGACAAAATGTTAAGTCAAAGTTGGCCCAGCGTCTTAGACGATGGACCAACATTGACTCAACATTTTGGTGTTTGCTGGGGGTCGTGCGCGGACAGATGTGATATTGCGGCACGGGTTTACAGTGACAGTGGAGGTTTCTTTTCTTGTGTGTTACAGATGTCCCACCCCCGGCTGTAACGGCAGAGGTCACGTGAACAGCAACAGAAACTCACATCGCAGGTACGTCATCAACGCTCGTGAAATGTCTATTTCACTCCCTAGTGGTAATGTATGTTTCACTCTTGTTTGTCCTAGATTAGTCAATACAGTGGTAAACGTTTTTATTTTCGAAAAAGTATTTTACATCTGTTATAGTGCTTGCTGTAATGACTTTATTTTTGTGTAATTGTGGATATCGACAAAATGAACAGTTTAATAGTTCAGTTATTAATGGGGCAAGTACGAGGAATTGACTCAATGTTCGTTTATTGTTGGGCCAGCTTCGCAGACGGTGGCGAAAGATTAAGCCAACATTGATCGATGCTTTGTGCGGTAAATTATTCAGGCAGCTCTAAATGTCAGTGTTTGTTAATATGGCATGCGGGCTTTAATAATCGTAACAAATTATTGCGACGATCTTCCCCCTAGATTATACTTTAGAACTTCACGAGCATGCCATTTAAACGGACCAACCAAATTGGCCCAACATTGTATAAATGTTATACAAATGTTTTGTGTTTACCGGGATAGCACCAGTCTAGCTATTGAAATTAATGAAAATACTTATCAGTCCGATAAGCTGTGTGAGTTGTGATCCCTTTAATTGTTGTGGACTCGGTATAGTGTTGGCTAATCCGGGGCAATAATTTACAATAAGCAATGAGTTTGTTCGTGGAAATAGAGCGATAGGCAATAAAATATATTTTATTGCATAAGATCAGAAATCGTATCGTAACATTATGTTAGTCATATTAGTGTTTCAAAGAGGCCGATGTCATCCCCAAATAATACATGTATAGTTTAATCAATTTTTTTCTTGTTTATGTAAGGTCGTTTATATAGGCCTATAGCGTTTACAAGAGTTGAGCATGTGTTGGTTGAATGTTGACCCGGCGTCACAGACGATGTGCCAACAGTACTGGGTCAACATTATACAAGCTGATAGTATTGAAGTAGAAGAATACAAGTTTAGCTTAGCTGAACATGAGTCGCCCACGGCCCATAATTTACAGCGCCCACTGTTGAATTAACTTTACCAATCTCCTTGAGGAACGAACTATAATCAAATATCTTGTACAATAACATATATCATCTTTTTTACTATGAGTGACAAAATATTTAAAAAGGTATCAATGGTGATACCTATACAGTGTTATAGTAGAGCAAGAGAAACATATTATCATCACTCCTGCTGAGACTGAAAAATAAACTATTAGTAGATGCAAAAAAAAATATTTATAAATTATGTTTACATTTGTTCGCTTGGAATGTCAGTCAATGTCGCGAAAATCATTCACTGAGAGTAAGATTTAGTAAAGTGGAAATTTAAATTTAAACTTAGTTTCGAAGCCTATTATTCTAGTCCTACAATACAACAAAAATGACTCATCCCTTCTCTGTCTGATCAAGGATTATAGAAAGACGTCTTTCTATATTCCTTGGTCTGATCATACACGGTTATTTCTGTTATTTCGCGCTGTCTTTTATCCATGTTATCTGGCAAATTTAAAACAAATACAGAAAGGGAAACTTTTCCATTCAATTACTTGATCAGATCTGTTGGTGACACAATTGACGCACCTGGTCGGCCACTTGTTGTCAGGCAATCAAATGCGTCCCACAGTCTTCCCATTTCCCCTGACCCCTCCCCCCATACCTCAATGCCCAGCAAACAGAAAACATTTGTATAACATTTGTACAACGCCGGCCCAACGTACGTCGGCCCAACGTCGAAGACGTGGGCCGACGTTGTACAAATGTTATACAAATGTTTTCTGTTTGCTGGGTGTTGACACGCGCGTCACATTGGTTACCATGGAGACACATTTCCTGGCGTTTCGATACAACAGATACCGGTGTAGACCTACATCATCAACAATGATATCTGGAGAGAGGAGGATAGATAGATCAATAGAGGCTTTACACAAAATAACCCCTTGAGTCCCGAGCCGCTCCTGACTCTATCCCATCAATTTCAAGCTCATTTACTGATGACATTTCCACCTGTATGCCTGATGAATTTCTATTGCATGAATGTATTTCAAAGATACTTTTAATACATGCGTTTATTTAAAATACAATACATTTTATCACTTCAGATAATTGTTTGTAGTAATTGTAATTATGCGACCATGAGTTAGGAGCCATCTTAAATTTTCATGTTTTGGGATGTAGGCCTACCCCCACCCTGAACACCAAACTGAAGAAATGTTGTTTTTACTACAATTTCATGTGACTTTGGCCACGGTACGTGAAAATATAAATACTGACAGATAATGTACTTTAATTAGCTACTTACCCCACCCCTTAACTTCATGAATTATGTTCTTCATCAAATATGGATCTTTTAGCCTGATCCGGGTTACCGGTCAATAGTGGATACCCCCATTTCACTTCATCATGCTATAAATGAGGCCCGTAATGATAAATGTATGTTGCGTGTTATTCGAATATAATACATTATCATCTTTTGTCGCCGAAACCACACCTAGTTCACGGTTAATTTAAACGCAACGATTCTCTGTACATGTATATTATAATACTTTATAATACAAGACAAAAGACAATATCTGCTTACTTGTAAAGTAAGCAGATACTGGCTTTTGGCGTTGCACGACCTGTTATTTCAAAAGTGAACATTTTTACCAAAAATCGTATAAACCCCAGCTTAATTAATATATCTTGAAAATGCAAAATTTTGTTTTACGGATAACTTTCTGTGAAATATGGAAAGTGTTTTCTATAAATAAATAAATGATTTCTATATTTTCAAACCTAATGTTCGGCTAGTTGCGGACGGCAATATATGAGATATGTAAACTTTTTTTTCTATATTTTTTTTTTAATCTAATGTTCGGCTAGTTGCCGACGGGCACATTAACGAAAACATAATAGTAAGATATACTGGTTACTATTAAGCAGCCTTCTCATGCTTTCGAAGTTAGTACCAAAACCTACATTGAATATGTTTTAGGATACTGACATGTATGGGTTGTACGCCCATAATAAACTTACCTGTACACGTCGGCCCAACACGTCGGCCCAACATTGGTTCAATGTCTCGTGTTTGCCGAGATATCATCGATCAGTTTGTAGGCAGAAGTCATTTCCACCTAACATATGTTACGCTTGATTAGCTGGGCGTGAAATTTTCTGAACTTTTTCGAACACATGTACTAGGCCCCGTATTGACCCTCACATCGCCAAATTATTTTTGTATAAACCATGGCGAATAAAGGGTTTATTCAATTTAAAACCATCATAAATGTCTTAGTTAGTTCTTTCCGATTCATTTGAATGTTTATGTTATGGGTCTACTTTTGTTAGAAATATTTTAATTCTTTCAGTGCGGGGACCGTCTGTATACGTCAGAATCAGACGTCTACAGACGTCAGATTCTGACGTATAAAGACGGTTCCCGCGCTCAAACGTGTGCTACCATGATATATCATGGCTTGTAGGCCTACTATATAATGGTATAATTGTTATATAAAATATAAATATACAGCCTTGTGAGCGACTCTAAATCAATGGGATAATTGTATGAAACAAACGCACAAACTGGTTTCGCTTGGATACACAAGTAACAATCTCAGTTTTACGTTGACCTATTCGTACTGATACTGCCTTCTATAGAAAAAAAGCCCAGTTTAGCCTATATGTGCACAAAGGTGGCTTAAAACCCCATTCATTCATTTCTGCCTTCTACAAAAGAAAAGTGTTAATTTAATGCCATAGTAGGCTACAATGCCGTTTCTGTAAAACTGTTATATTAAACTGCCCTATTATTAAAACAACTTTCTTCTCTAATTTTTATGGTATACTATTTGTTTTATTATGGTACACTATGTTTATTCTGATCTCTGACGCTTCAGTTAATTTTCATAATACCTTCACATGTACAACTCTACGCTTTTTTCATGTATGTTTTGCAACACATAAAGTATATGGCTAAAACAAAATGAATAACATTTCAGGCGCTATGTCTAGTAATTGAATTATCAATTATTTGAAGTCGTGTGTCGCTGCTTTTATTGTCAATTTATGGTGGAAACATTTCACAAATGCGAGATATATTTATCATTCAAAAACTGTTGAAAAAAGTGCTGAGAAGAAATGACAGGTACAACTTTAATCGTCAATAATAGCACTCCAAGGGTAAAAGTGTAACGTTCAGTGAGCACGAGACGTTGTCCCCAATGCCGGTGGGCCATTGTCTGCGACACTGGCCCAACATTGAACGGGCATTGGGACAACATCTCGTGTTTGCTGGGAACGTTCGGTGAGCAGTGGTGTGTGTAAATCAGCGCTGGGATTTTCAGCTGCCAATATATTCATTTCGTACACTGAGTAAATACAGCTAAAGCTCTGTGAACATTACAAACTTTTCAACTACATTATACGACGTGAACATAAATCGAAGGTCCTTTATATAACGCAATATGTGGATTTTAGAGCAGTGCATTTTTTAAGTAGAAAACTTTTAGTAAATTTGTTTCAGAGTGTGAACTACTATATGGATAGTTCTGCAAACATTATAAACGTTTAAAAAATAACGTAGCCTACACATAAAGTTCCATGAATCGGTCCCGTACATTTTGTGTAATAAATATAGGAAAATTCCACACGTTATATTATATTATTTGGATTGTTGTTGGATCATACCTGAAACTAGGATGTAAAAATACATGTTTTCACGGATGTCGTTTTGGCAACAATGGTCACTGGCTGGGCCCGTATTCTCGTACAAGTTACGATATATCGTAGGCTTCTGATTGGTCGAGATGGCCATCTCGACCAATCAGAAGCCTACGATATATCGTAACGTGTACGAGAATACGGCCTGAGAAATCGTGTTCAGTGTTTAAGTATTTTAGAGATGAGCGTGTTTTAATAACAACCATAGCTAAGCAGTGTTAAGTTGCCAGGCATGCATTGAGATACTTGATTAAGTCAGGTACTGGACGAAAGGTACGTGGCACCCCCCCCCTTTCGGAGTTATTGGCTACTTAATGGATGACAGTGTCTTGGTGATACACCACTGAAAGATAATACCTTGTCATTATAGTACGCCATCTTGAACGCTCCTACTAACACTTTAATTAGATTTGTTTTGCAGTCACCCACGACGATAATTTGTGTTGTGACGAGGGCAATATCTCCGTCACTTTTCCCAAAAGTTACTTGAACATTTTTTCCGGAAGAATTTTACTGATTTATTTTCGGTTAAGTTTTACAATCTGAAATACTCGCTATCATCTATTAGACAAAGCGGCGTAGCCTATTTATTAGAGGCCGATATTATCAATTTTCACATGGAAAATATTATCTCCTCAATTTCGCGGCTTGTTCCCATGGATGCCAATAATATAAACTCAGCCAGCGTCAAGTGTCAGGCGGGATACTGATGTACGGGCACTTATATATTTATTGTTGCTGAATAATTTTCTTTTCTTATTAACCAGGATATTGTGTTGTTGTGATAAATATAACCTCATGTAGCGAGCACGAAGCACTGAAACTATGTCAGTTGTCGCTGACGGTGGCCCAGCGTTAAACTAACATAATTTCAGTGTTTCGTATTTGCTGGGATTGGCCGGTCAAGTTATTTACTAATATAAATCTATAAAGTACTACTCACATCGTGTGCGTGGCTATTATACACCCCCCCCCCCCCCCTCATAGCAACTTAACATAGCGCGTCTGGGGCTGCAAAAACAACACTATAAAGGTCAAAGTACTGCTTAGACACAAGTGTGCTGAAACGCTGTTTATATTACACCAACCCCCCCCCCCCCCCAGCCCACTCCTTCATCATTCTTCATATTTATTTTAATAATCCTTTAGATGGTAGTCAGTCGGGATTTCAGCTCCCATAGAATAATTACATAGGGCGGGCAGCGCTCCGCTTTGAAATTGTCTCTTAACTAAACTAATCGACCTGTGGTTGTCACTGAGTATTATTATATAGTTTATATATACTACTCTTTGCCGTGACCAGTGATTCATTGCAAGCGAGCAGCCGACAAGCGCACAACTCTGAATCAACTGAAAAGTTTTTTTGAGTAACCAGTTGGTGACAAGTATCATGAACAGGTATTGTTGTGCGACTACAACCCTTTATCCGCCACATTATTCAATTGGAATTTTCACCCACTAGAAGTTGTGTCTCGCTGACGCGATCCACAACTTCAAGTGAGTGAAGATCATTCAGGTTTGACAAAACGGAGGTCAACAAATTTCAAATGTTGCTGATTAATATCACTTTTTATCTTTAACAGGTTTAATAGCTGATATGTAATGTGCTATGAAAAATGTAAAAAACGAATATGGACGGCACCGGCGGTTAAAGGGTTTATATGTTTTATATCTTCAGAAACACTTTATTCTTAACCCTTTCAGCGCGGGGACCGTCTTTATAGGTCAGATTCTGACACGTAAATTAGAACGAGTACCGCCCGTCCTTTTTGTTTTGTGCAAATGATTTGATATTAATAGAATCTGACGTCTATAAGTCGATCCCCGCACGGAAGGTTTAAGTTAAGTTGAGGTATATTTTCCTGCTTAGTCGGGTCTATTCAAGGCTGATATAGAGTAGCGACATATCGACCTTCATCATGTGATAGTCACCCATCGTTACAATTAATGACTGCATATATAGTGCTGCGATATATCTGCCGTATTCTCGTATAACATGTTTTTCTTTTCGCATCCATTCTGTACTGCTCTTAGGTATAGCTTACAACTACTTTGCTTTACTTTTGTTAAATTCTAAACTGTGAGCGCGTGAACTAACCTCTAGATAAGATAATTTTTCCATTGAGTAAATGAATAATCACATAATGTAAAAAAATTTACCAGCATATTGGATATGCCTAACATCATCTGATCATTATAATGTAATCATTTGTTGCAAAATAACATGTCATTGCTTAAAATAGCATCGAGTAAATCAAATGCGTCATTGTAGCTCCCAATTAGTACAGTTTATACTGGGGGTTACGGTATGTATGCTTATATAACATTATTATTGTCCATGCGATGTACCCACTGCTGTGGATCTGATTTATTTTTAATGGATCTACCAATTGTATTAGGCCTACATGTACTTAGTAAGGGAGATTATAGTTTGTTCTTGTTTAGGACAACACTTCAAGCATTTATAGTGACATTGCTGCAAAGTTTTTTTTATTCATTGCCATTTTTAACGCTCATATTTTTATTGTAAACTTTATTTTATAAATTTTTACTTCGCTCCGCGTCGTGTTATTTAAAGTAGAATTAATTCCAGTATGCCTATATATCAAATGGTATAGGCA
The DNA here is from genome assembly GCA_964017125.1 of Flabesymbios commensalis. Lineage (NCBI taxonomy): Eukaryota > Metazoa > Annelida > Polychaeta > Terebellida > Flabelligeridae > Flabesymbios > Flabesymbios commensalis. The sequence goes on from OZ024902.1 coordinate 87,963,686, forward strand.
GGCTATTAAATATTACATAATGCCATCGTGGCGTATAACTTATGTGAACTTTATATACCAGTATACACCCAGTAAACACAAAACGTTTGTATAACATTTATGCAACGTCGGCCCAACGTTTTCGACGTTGGTCCAACATTGTATAAATGTTATACAAATGTTTTGTGTTTACTGGGTAGGCCTCATTAACTGTGCCAAGCTTAGTTTGGGTAAAGTTGACAAACTTTGCACGTTTTTTTTACGTAACAGAGCGGAGACGATTGTTTAATACCACGCATGCTCGAATAGTCGACCCAGTTATTTGAGTTTTTTTCCAAAGCGTCCCCTACGCTGAAAATAGTCACGTGAACGACGCGGGCAAGCGGACGCAAGTTTTATCACCCCTTACGTCTAAACTCTTATGTGTAGCGTGTTATAATATATTGAAGTTAATATCGCGGCGGACGCCATTGACTATACTGGTGTATCACGTGCTACCTGCATAATTAGCATATAGGTGTGCACGCTGGGCGCACATTTAACTGTGGAGCCAGCTGGAGAAGTTGAGAACACTTGTCCACATAGATAGATCTGCAGCTTTCTGAGAGAAGTCGTCTAAATACGTCGTTACACAAATCGACCAGGTATTGTCTGCCCACATGTGCCGCGCCTGCTTCAATACACGTGGGCAATTTGCTTTGTGTTCGGTTAGCAGATAGTTAGAAAACTTTTTGCATAGTTTTGTTCCGGCTTTTAGCTGGTCGGTATATCATTTGGGTTTTCTTGTTATCTAAATCACGTGTAGATATATGTATGCAATACAATCTCTCTTGAGTTATGTATGTAATACAATCTCTCGAGAGAGGAAACAAACAAGTTGGATAAGGGTGTACATATACATACCATATCAGTGTACAGGTGTGCACCTCCTTAGTGACACGGATTAATCGCAAAGTAAGCATTTGTTTTCAACTAATATTTTTTAATCGCCCATAGTTTTTGGTATATGAATTTTTTACGTTTACTAATTGTTATTGTTTAATAATATCTGCTTTATCCGTTTATATGGCATTAACATTCTTTTCAACTTTTATTACTAATCAACGGCAGGATACAATGCTGGTGACATGTGACTTTAATATATTAACTGCGGCATATATCATTAATATACTGTATGCATATTATGGCAGTTATATCTGTTTGCTTGGTCAATATGCCTGCGCTGAAACTTTAAACTCCTGTCACACGAATGTGTAACAAATAATCTATAGCAGACATTAGGATTGCTAGCGTCCCTTTTTCGTGTAATATCATGTCCTTCTGCAACAATATAACAATATTGCAAGATAACAATATAATAATATTGTGCTTTTATCATTTATTTTACAAAGTACCTCGCTTTATGCTGCATCATAAAAATAGAATTGCTAAAACGGGAAATACGTTTAGCATGCTAGAGTGTAACTTTCTTTTTCATTAATTAAGAGAAACACGCGACATTTTAGGCCCCTGAAGTGTGGTCAATTAAAATGTATTTTACAAAGTTTTTTAAAATTACATGTACACATGAACAAGGCCGGCAGCAGGTAGAGCCCTTGTCAGAATGTTCGAGATCGTACCCCAAGCCTGGGTCATTGTTTAGGGCCGCGGCCCCGGGGTCAGCGTGGAGGCGGCATATCAGACGACGGCCCAACACTGGACCAGCACTGCGTCGCCCGGTCGGCCTGTTGTTTAGAGTTTAACACATCCGGCTGGTTGAGAACACTTCACCCGGTGGTGATTCAAGTGTGGGCCAACGTCTACCACGTTGGCCCACACTTGAATCACCACCGGGCCTTATACGTAGCGCTGACAACAAGGGAGGGGGGTATATATTTAGCGCTCTCTTCCACTGTTTAATATACGGCCAGATGGTTTTGGCCTACTATAATACCCAACCACAACGCTCGTGTTGTGGACCCACTAAGTCGTCACCTATTATAAGCAGTTATATCTGCCACTTGTCAAAGTGGCAGATACGACTTTTTAATATTTAGGTGACGACTTCTATACATAGCGCTAACGAAATTTACCATGATAAAAATAATCGTAACGTCAACTTATTAATATGCTTATGCTATGCCCATCAGTTATTATTCTTTGTATTTATTTAAATAAAATGAACAAATCTGATGTATTCATCTTCCAATTCCAGTGTAACTTCACTTCCCTATTTTTTACCTGTGCAACCAAGAATATATGTTAGCCCTTGACCCAATTATGTTTCAATATTAGTCCATTGTGTGATCATGGTCACGTGATAGGCCTACACTGCAAGGCTCAATATTTTAACAACATTAGTTTACTGATCGTGTTGGCCTATGTTGTGTTTAGTATCGATCTAAGTTGACGGTCCGGTAGGTTTGTATTTTATGGGAAATGATTTATACTCTTTCGCGTATACATAAACATGATAAATCGGCGGAGTCAAAATAACTTCGACCTACTTTGCAAATTCTACCGCTCCTTCAGTTGAAACAGTGTTACGGGCTAAATTTCTTCGAGTGTACTCTGCGAAACAATAAAAAAGACATAAGGCCTGTGTATACATATATGTTAAATAATCGAATGATCGATTTTTTTTAAAGACCAATATACATGATTGTTTTATGTTTATGAAATTATAATATAATGTTGACTTAACGTTGCAACACTGTAAAGATCATATTGAATCGTCCCTTCCCCCGTATTATTAGAAGCCCGTATCTGTCACTTTATATAGTGGCAGATACCATCCTTTCCTAAGTGGACGGTATAGAGAACTTCCCACCGATGCCCCATTAATAATTGACCAAATAAAACGAAGCTGACACACATAGCTGCCATCTGGTGTGTTATTGTGAACCATAGCTGTCCCGCTGCCTGCAGTACGCTTGAGCACGGAGGTAATGTCTTTCAAGAGTAAGTCAACGCAATTAGGCTGCGTCAACATTGGTCCATGGTCGACTGACGTCGGGTCAATCTTGAAACACCGTATGGTGGGTGTATTGTGCGGATTATAGATTATAGAATATGTGCATGTGTCGATTAGTTCAGTCGCTGCTTGAAAACAGTAGAGTAGAGCAGGGCGCAGCGCGTGTCACTGGCGCGAGATATCGCGCTATATTCCTCGTATGAAGCTTATCATGCTTACGGTGCAGCTCTTTTTATTTCATAATGATTCAGACGAATGGCGATGATTTATTTTAACTGAGCCGCATTTTAACCTATTTTATACCTGCGTCTGATTGGCCTTCTTCAGCAGTCATCAGTTATTTTTTCTTTACGCCTCCATGTTTCTTTGTTTTAGTTTGTCCGGTTGTCCGATCGCTGCCAGAAGTAAAATCGTGACGTCGACCACCACAACACCGACTTCCAGTCCCGCCAAGCCAAAGCTACAATCACCTGGTGAGTTATAAACTGACATAAATGTTAAAAAATACCCCAGCTGTCAAAGGGTGTGACATTTCCTACCCTCTAAATTAAAGGGACAGATCTGCCACAAGAGGCAGATCTGTCCCTTTAATTCAGAGGGTATTTTATAGTTCAGTGGGAAAAGCATTATACATGTTATATCGTTTTATATTTTTTCCACACAAGATAATATTACACTACTCTATGTTATTTCTAAATTTCAAAATAGAAACAAATAAACCAAAGGAACTGGGTGTTCTTATATCTATACCCTCTAATGCTTGCCCACTGAACTCAACCATCCCCAAGGTGTTGTTGTTATCGTGTGTGGATTTTTTGATTTTTTTACATTATTATTGTTTTCAATGTTTTGGAAAAGTTCTGGAAAGTGCATTTATTCTTAAGACATATAAACAATTTCTTGCACAAACCAATCTATTTTGATGTTTCCTTTAATCCTCATACCCATGCTTACATTTAGTCCTGTCATGTTTTATATATAATTATTTTGTTTATGAGTATATCACATTGACCTTGTTATATTTCTTTGTTGTCAACTGTGCGCTGTTTATAACATTAAATTTGTTTCCTTTCTTAAGCATGTAATAACGGGCACTTTGTTTGCGTACCATGATAAGTAACTTATTGATCACATTGGCCTGGGTTTATATAAATTTAAAGGGGCGCATTTCGTGTGACTTCTGAATTCCTTCTGCTGTAATGCCCACCCAATACCAAATTGTATTATAAAAACAAGACGCTGATTATATAACAGCCGCTTGGGTTGTGAGGGTTAATATTTAAACCTAAATTACCTGCCCATATCGCCTATCCAGATTGTGACACATAAGGGCTCCGGCTATATAAAAGCCCAAGTTAAATACACCTATTGTTATCAATGACCTGCCATACATAAAGACGCCATACACCCCTTCCCCCCGATCGGACATGCAATTAACCTCTTGTGGACTGTTCTCTACAATAAAAATATTTTCACCTTTCCCTATATGTCCTTCAAAGTAATGCATCGTTAAATGTATTTCCGAAACTAATTATATAATTATATTTTTTACTAATTTTTATTTAGTTTGAGACCAAACATTGGCAAAGCGTGGTGTTTAAGCACAACTTTCATTTTTAATAACTGTGATTTAACCTGTTAAAAATAGATTAAAAACGACTGTAGTCGTGCTTAGCGTTTAAATGCTTAAAAGTGGGGATCGCGGTAGCGAGATTCAACTTCGAATAGTTAATTATTTAATTTGCCAAGTGATTCAGTCAGTGCTATTGTAAAGCATACACGGCTCCTCCATTTATACATCATGTACATAGGAAGGTGTTATGTTGAGGGAGAACAATATCACGCCTATTACCGATGGACACATATGTATTTGTTGCCATGCAAATCATCGTGTCATACTTATCATGGTTCATATGGCTTATTTAATTTACATTGGTTGTTATAGAAATTTAATTTGTCATTGTGCTATAAGAAACCAGAAAGTGGTTGTGAAACTGACAAATTGTCTTGTAGTTAACTTTCTGAATATTTTATAGATATATTTGTTTCTATACGTTTTTGGATCTCCCATATTTGCAGTCTTAAAATTGTTAAGTTTCTGAAAGCTGATCGTGCTGACGAATGATATAATGACCTTGAACATAATTCAATACTTTCGAGAGACAATCACTCTCCAGGTTCAGTACAGCGTGCTGATGGTGAGAATAAAAATACGTGAACGAATTTAAAACAAATACCGGTTCCATAAATTCATGGGCAAAGTCATTTTGCGACTTTTATTTATTTATCTGTCAGTCAAAGCACAACTACTATTTGACTTTCTTTAGAATTGAAACTGGAGTTTTTTTTATTTTACTTTTCACCACCATCCCACATTTGTATTATTATTTTGTCACGGTGACGTTCCAGCAAACACGAGACATTTACCCAATGCTGGGCTAATGTTGGCCCATCGTCTACGACGCTGATCCAACATTATCCCAGCATTGGGTCGACGTCTCGTGTTTGCTGGGGTGTTGTTACGCCCCAGGAAACACGAGACGTTGACCAAATGTCGTTTTAATGCTGGTCCAGCATTAAGCCAACATTAGGTGAATGCATCGTGTTTTCTGGGCCTGTTCCGTGTGTGACCCAATGTTGGATCAGTGCTGGTCGAGCGTCCACAACGCTGGCCCAACATTGACCCAACATTGGTTCAATGTGTTTCGTTTGTGTGTGTGTTGTGATCTCACTGTTGTGTCCTTCCTCCCTCCTCCTCCCCCCGCGCGGCCAGCAGGCGACCACCAGAACGAGCACACGACGACCCAGGGCGGCAAGTGTCATCTGCTCTTCTTACCTGAGGCGGAGAAGCAGGCTGGTGGTGGAGCTGGTGCTGGTGGTGGTATGCTGCTACACTGCTCACCTGCTCAGCTGAGAGAGCTGGCCCTCAACAACCTGGAAGACGGTCTGTACCTACTTCACACACGAGTACCCGAAGTACTCTGTACCCGTCCACCCCCACCAGCTGGTCTCAGTAACTCTATCTGTTTATCATGTTTATTACAGTTGCCAATTTTCTAGAAATTAACTTTAAATTTGAAAAGTATTATTTTTTATATAGACGTATGTGTACTTTGGACAAAAAAATGCGCCTAGCCTTGTAAACGCTCTTAATGTATGTTTTACCAATCTGAAGTGTGAATTGTCAAGTGTTTTATATATACAGATTGAGAGCCACGTATAGATTACAATTTTTCATATTATTTGCACTGACTCAATACGACCGTCTGCAATTTACTAGACGTTTCCACTTATCTTGCCTATTTGTATTCGCACCTGATATCGTTATCAGATATAACTATATCAATGTTTAGTTTGTGGGCGGATCACATATATATCTTACAGTAGGATATTATATATTTCTAACTACTTTTAGATGTGTATAAATCTAATTAATTATTTCATTATACTATGTATAATATGTTGAGTTTTCTGGCTAGCAGTGAGTTTATTAACTTGTCCTACTGAATTGTTTCCATATTGTATTTTTTGTCATTTGAAGCTGGAAAAAAATGACAAAAGATATTTCTGTTTTTGTTGAAAATATACATCTTCTAAATTGAATTATTTGACTAACTGAGCATCTACCACAAACTATATTATCCATTTTAGTGACATATTATTTGGTTTAAATTCTGCTTGAATTTTGTCCCCTTGGAGTTAGAAGGTGCTAAACTGCCATTTTACAATGTGGCAGTTTAGCACTTTCTAACTCCAAGGGGACGTATATAGGTCTATACGGGCATAATAATAATATTAATAATATTTATTTCTTCTAAATATAAAAGCGCTATTCCAACAAAACGTTGCTCGTAGCAGGAAGGTGTAATAAGTTGTGTGGGTTTTTTGTTGCAGCTACCTCGCCGTTAAATCAGAACTCTGACCGTGTTTTACGTCCCATGATCCTGACCAAGCAGCTAGACTTACCAGAGGGTTATGGTCCCGGCTCCCATAATGTGTCACCACAAACACCACGCACCAATCTGGCCAAAGAACTGGAGAAGTACAACAGACCTCCCAGCGAACAGCAAGCCTCGTTCAAAACTCTGATCTCGCCAAAAGTGAAGGAGGCCATATCTGCCCCTGACAGACCGAACATTCTGCTCAAGAAGCCGCATTATAAGCCTCAGTATAGATATGACCCGATAGGGCCCATTAACTTGTCAACCAGGACTGAGGTGTCACAAGCTTTACCAAGTATAGAGGTGGAAACACTGGATTTGAGCATGAAGCACACTGCAGAGCCCAGCAGCCCTCAACTGTCTGTTGATGAGCAACAAGAACCCATGGACTTCACCAAGAAGACATTAGACAGCTGTCCAGAGGAGCCAATGGACATGGAGCTCTCCTTACACTCTCATCTCACATGTGACACTATGCAAAGTGGTCAGCTGAACATGGACCTCATGTCCGAGTCCCTCATGTCCAGGGAGCTGTCACAGATCCACGAGAGACCGCACCACCTGTCACTGGAGAAAGAGGAGATGAGCAGACGCTCACCGTGCATGAGTGAGGTGTCCATGGTGGAGGAGGGGGTAGAGGAGCGTACACTGAGTACACCTAGCCCCGTGGCCGTGAATGGTACCCCTCCAGCAGGACCCGTCACACCACCACCTTCATCACCACCTGGTCTGTCTGCTCCAAGTCCCACTGACTGCCTCAACAACACCTGTCTCTCTCTGTCAGCGGATGGCATGGATGGAATGATGTAAGTTTGATGTTCCAACCGGTATGCTGATACAATCACGTCACAAATATAATCATGATAATAATTAATTCAAATTCTCGAATTTGTGGATCGTGGCATTGAGATACAACTTCAACCGTAAATTTAGCCGGTAAATTCAATAGTTTATCATAAGCGTTAAAGGCATGTGCCACTGTTCAATAATATAGCGAGAGACGAAGTTTTGTACTTTCACCATGTAGATGGACTACAAGAGTAAACGAATACCTTAAGACAATACCAACAGCCCAGAGAAACTAATAGTCAATTTGTACCCCTTTTCTTGCCCACAGGACCCCACCGCGCTCTGGTAGTCCCAGCCCCAGTAAGACACCACCGGGAGAGCAGTCTATGGGCTATGACGGACGCTGCTACACGCCGGACATCTACCAGAACATGCCGGGGACCCCCAGCACACCGGGCACACCCAGGGATCGGGAGCCGATGTGTCCCACCCCCGGATGCCGGGGACTGGGCCACATCTCAGGGAACTACGCCACTCACCGCAGTCTGTCTGGATGTCCTCTAGTGGACAGAGCAATGATACAGGCTACCTCCATGGATATCAAGTAAGGACTATCTACTTCTCCTTATCTGCGTTAACACACTTCCCAGTAAACGAAACATAAAATTTGTACAATGTTGGACCAACGTCGAAGACGTTGGGCCGACATTGTACAAATTTTATAAAGCTGTTTTGTGTTGTCTGGGTTTAGCCCTTAACCATGTCAACCGCTGAAATATTTTTTTCCGATTTTTTTATTGGTTAGGTCTGTCTGCCTCATTTGAATACCTATGTTATGGGTCCACGGCAATTCTATCTTTTTTAAATTCTTTCACTGCGGGGATCGTCTTTAGGCGTCAGAATCTGACGTCCATAGACATCAAAACTTCTGAAGTGAGATAATACGCATGATGTAGTTAAAACTACAAAACATCACATCGACAGTGTATTAGAGGGTGGTATCTACCACTTGACTACGTGGTAGTTACGACCCTTTAACATGTTTAAATACAGATGACGATAATAAACATGTTAAATGATGTTTGTTCATTGTTTTTTTCAACGCTATTATATTCAATGCTTCCTGTTATCAGGTTATACATGTACGTTATGACATTCTCATCTAACAAATATGTACAAATAATTGACCCCCGTTTTCATCGCTCTCCATAATGTACCATTAGTCTAAACCAACACATACGTTCAACGTCTTGATGGGATATGTGCAGGACTGTTTTATCGGTAGATAATAAGAGTTCACAGTCCATATATCATATAGCACATAATTTATAATTGGATTGTAATTGGATGTGTAGTCACATTATCTGATTATATCCGATGGATCTGTATGCATTATATTGAATTGATATTATTATTCCACATTGGTACCGGTGTTCATTTAAATAATCAATGTAGATTATGTGTGGCTGGGCCTATGTAACACGCTGTTGTTTTTGAATAATTTAATATTTTCGTCTGTTTTTTTTTCAGATGTCCCACACCAGGATGTGACGGTTCCGGTCACGTGACAGGTAACTACGCCAGTCACAGGAGTTTATCTGGATGTCCTCGAGCAAACAAACCCAAGAAGTCACCCATGAAGGAAGGAGAGGGCCCCGAACCCTTAAGGTGAATACACCTAACTTACTCGCAGCATTCACTCAATGTTGATTCCGCGTTAGACCAGCACTGACGAAGGGTCACCACAAAACACGAGTAATCGACCCAATGTTGGTTTAATGCTGGGCCAGCGTCTCCGCGACGCCGGACCAGCATTAAACCAGCATTGTTTGCTCTTCCGTGGGATGTCTTTAATACTTTATATCAGCACCGTATATTTAAATTGAGAGTAAATAGCCAAAATTTCACACCCATTAAAAAAGGTATTGGGGTCGAGGTGGGACACACTACATTTTATCATGTTTATTGTAGGAAATTTCAATTGGCCATGCAGCATGTGCAGTGCTACAAGTATTATTTTTGTGTTTTCTTTAATTTTATTAGCAAACGACCGGAAAAAGTTTTTTTGATAAATTGTCATCACGCAATGATTTGCTAAGAAGCAGACGTCAAAATTATACTAACATTAATGTCAAACATATACAATCAGATGTTCAAACGTAATGTTTGTTAACCAATGAGCTGTTTGTATTCTGTAGATGTCCTGTTGTTGGTTGTGACGGGTCTGGACACGTGACCGGAAAGTATCTCTCGCACAGAAGGTAGGAAAATACACTACTCAGCACACATGAGACATTGAACCAATGTTGGTTTGATGTTGGGCCAGCGTCTCAGACGGTGGCCAAACATTAAACTAACATTGTTTCAACTTACTCATGTTAATTCAGCACAAGTATTGCTTTGGCTGGAATGACATAGCTTTTTCTCTATTTCGATTCCTTAGCAGATGGAATTGCTAGAACGATTAATTTGGTTTTAATTTTAACATGGTGATAGTAGAGTCTCTACTATCTCCATGATTTCAATTATGCTTTCTGACACGAAAGAACAATGTATTACTTGCAATGATATACTGGTAAAGCAATTAAAATAATTCAGTTATGCATCTATAGTTTTAATATATATGGAATAGTATGCTGTATTTTGCACTGTTTTATTTTAGCGCCTCCGGCTGCCCACTCGCTAACAGACACAGAGCTTTGAGGAACTTGAGTTTAGTAAATGGCGTCCCTGAATTCTCCACCATTCTCAATAGACCTTCCCGAATGGAACCCACAAAGTAAGTATTTTACACTACCGAAGACGCAACACCTTTTTACTCTCAATGATAAAACAGGTTTTTATTGAAGATGATAACTTTCGTGTATGTGTATCTTGAGTTAGTGTATGTATTTTATTTAAGGCTTACCATTTTCCTTGAAGGACATCAATAATTATTATTTTAGAAGTAGATCCTACATTTATAGGGATCATACAAAGGAGCCTCAGCATGACAAGTAAATCAATGTGTTTATGATAAGAAATTAAAATAGAAACAACAATATGTGGTTACTAAAAGATAAAAGGTAGTAAAAGAGACAGCAATATTACCTGGCATTTGTAAAACCGATTTGTTCATGTTTTATAATTAATTTTCTTCCAGTTGTCCCACGCCTGGTTGTGATGGATCAGACCACGTGAACGGCACATTTACCACCCACCGCGGCATATCCGGTTGCCCTCTTGCCACGAGTGCCATGAAGAAGGCCAAGCTGAGTTTTGATGATCTGCCCACGATCCAGGAGGCGGCGGCGGCCGGTCTGGACAACAACCCCGAGCTGCTGGCCCTGGAGCAGGAGATCAGCAACATGGAGCGGGACAACACGAGCACGGAGGAGACGGTGAACAGGCTGCACAGCGACGTGAACACGCTGGAGACGCAGGCTCAGTGGCAACAGCAGGAGAATCAGGCCCTGCAGGACAAGGCCGGGGGCCTGCAGCAGCACGTGCACGAGCTGAAGGAGACGCTGCTCACCCGCCTGCAGCACATCCAGATGCCCGCCTCAGAGGGACCCCTCAGTGAGGACAACCTGTTCGGATTCCTCACCAAGCTGCAGCGCCTGTGCGTGCATGAGGAGCAGGTGTCGCCCGAGCACGCAGCGCTGCGCAGCGCCGTGAAACAGGCCCTGCAGGGCATCCATGTTAGCTGAAATTGGTTCAATGATCCGGGGCTGCGCGCAGTTCTGGGTGACTACATCACACCAAACTGGTAGGCCTATAGTCGCGGCTGTCGCGTGATAGCCTCGCGGTGTCGCATTGGCGTTGTTTTAACGCCGGAGCTACGCTCCAACGTTAAAACAACACCAGTGCGAGATGTGAACGAATAGTGGAACCTGCCCATGGGAGACCACCCTTATGAGAGACCGACCGGCTATAGGAGACCACCGACTGCACGGTTCCCTCAATCGGCTTTCTCATCGAAACCAATCTGCCATGGGAGACCACCTCTCTTGAAGGACCACTTGCTTTATGGGTGGTTTTCTGGAACAGGTTCCACTGTAGTTATCGTGAAGAACGGTCAGTCAATGGTCAATCCAAGTGCTCTTCCAAGTCACCACGATGCTAGCAGTTTACAGTGCTGAGAGATTCAAAACGGATATTAGTGATGTTAAGAGGTGAAGAACTGTGGAAGCTATCCACAGTGTGTTATTATGGAGCATGTGTGGATATATACTATATGTCATGACAGAAGCGTTCCAAGGCGGCTACACATTCCCATATTCCATTATCATGATTATTATTGTTATATTGTATCAAGTTGCAACAGTGCCAGACGTGTTTGTTCTAGTCAAGAATGATACAGCTAACCACGTAACGATAAACTTTGTGAGACACCTTCATAAAATGTGTCCCCTGTGATGTAAGTGACGGCAGTAAGTCTGCCAATCTACCATCGTCACTCATTGTGGATAAGACATTCCAGAACGAGCATGACGAGTGACCACCAATGCAAGTTACAGTCAATAGATTACAGTGTCTCTGTGATTACAATGGAGGGTTTCATGCCCTTGGTATTGGAGCGCCATATCTTCCATTTCAGACAGTGAGTGATCTGTGGAACACTCTGTGGAACATTTTGATCACCAAGCGAACATGATGTTCGTTCCCCTTGGAGTTAGAAGGTGCTAAACTGCCACTTGGTAAAGTGGCAGTTTAGCACCTTTTACCTCCAAGGGGACTAGGCATGTGATGCAGCTGGCAAAGCATTTTCAAGCAGTGGTCTCTAGTCAGTGAACCATTGCGTTATTACACGTCATACACGAGCTGTTCAATCTGTATTTTCAAAACGGGCGGTTGACCCAGTTGTTAGGCACGTGATTGGTCGAGATGGCCATCACGTGCTTAAGATCTGGGTCAGTCGTTCTGGGAATCCCGACCAGCTGGTCTTTAGGCCAGCGACATGACTCTCCAGTGACAAACTATAACTACTGACATGGTGCGTCATTGATAATGTTCAGAGCACCATGAACACCTCATTCCAATGTGTTCAACAATCGGAGAGCACGTCGGCTGCAAGATATTTGTATTCGTGGTTAATTATGCACTGCAGTGTCTTAAAATGCTCTTTAGTTTAACATGTTTAATGATTCCCATGATCATGACGAGGTGCGGTCCGCATTGGGTGTCGGCCTGCATGGACAAAGCTTTGTTAATGTTGATTTTATGAGTCTGGAAGGAAACAAGTATACTATAATTGATTATGGAATGCAAAAATAGATTCATATTATTGATACGGATAATACGACTGGTTACAAGACTTAAAAATAATTATAGGGCTTCTCAATACTTTCGAAGTATTGATTATGCCTAATAACTAATTTTTTATTAGCCATATAATTAGGTAGCTTATTTTCTGTGTGTTATTTTTGTTCTTACTCCCACCACCTAATGATTTAACATGTGTGTGTGCTTGTTGTTTATCAACCCTTTCACCGCTAAGAACGACTAAATAGTCGTTTTTGATCTGTTTTATTAGCAGGGTAATCTCCGTTATTGGGAATAAAATGAGTGTTGAAATACTTGCAAATGTTTGGTCTCAAGTTAAACAAATATGAGTAATTTTCACCCACTTGAAGTTGTGGCTCGCTACCGCGACCCACAACTTCAGGTGGGTAAAATTGAAATAAGATAATTTAGCGGGGAAAGGGTGGAGTCATTACCGCTGATGAAACAAGATTGCATTCACAAACTCGGGAAGTTTTTGACCCAACTTTGTTTCAACGCCGTGTCATGATAACAACAATCCCACTGGGCATACGACGTTGTTGCGATGCTGAATCAGCGTCATTGACGTTGATTCAACGTCGCAACAACATCGTATGCCCAGCGGTTTTGTTATTTAGTTAAGTAATTCTCAGTTGACCACTTTTTGTTATGCGCACGCGTGTGTGTGTGTGTTGTGAATATTAAGAATTATTATGTGTTTGTGCAATACACTGTAATGCATGCTTGTGATTTTTGAACTATGATCAAAAGAAAATTAGGTTATGTAGCTTGAAATTGTTTTATCTTCATATACTGTGAGTAATCGCAATTAATTTGTTTATTTATTAATTTGTGCCCAATCTAGGTAAATAATAAGTGTCATTTTATCATGCATGACTTTATAGACGGAACTAGGATAGAAAATGTTTTCAGTGACAATTTAAGACTAAGCATTCCGACATTTAGATGTAACAAAACGCAGTTTAGACAAAATCCTCTATGAACTCGCGGCTAGAATTACCTTCGTATAATTTATGGGTATTTGTTACTTACTTAAGGCATTCATCGTGTTCATTCCAGTTAATTTGGGATATATTTATTTATTTATTATGAATGTGGACTGCATTTTCACGTTACTATTACTATTTATTCCAGTGCTTGCACCGCTGAATGTTTGAATGTGTGTATATTTATTTACACTTGTTTTTAAGCCCTTGAATACATTGCATATCGTCATAGCTAGATACATAATATCTGACGAATTGAAATCTACATTGACACTAATATCAACGACATTTCGGGAAACCTAACATTCCAAAGCCCTATTGGTTTCAGATTGTTGCGGATATTATAAAAAAACAGAGCCTTGAGTGAACCTTTCTAAAGTGTCACTTATTGAGGCTCTCTGATCCCCGAAACCATTCTATCAGCTTGAAATTCGATATTGTTACCAGAAGGGGTCAGAGCAATATGAAGGTCAAGTCACATTTTGCGCATGTTTCCCTTATCGTACCAATCTCATTGATTAGGCGATGATTTTTTAAACATTTCAACGTCATGAATTGACCAAATTTTGAAATGCATTCCGCACCATTCCAACAGTGCACGAGACAATAAAAATCAGCTTAAATTTGAGATATAACTTAGAACTTATGTCCCACTGATCGCTTCAATTTTGAAAGAAATTAATGTTTTGTTAAGTCACATACAGTTAGTTGATTGATATTTTGTTATAATGAACGATACCCCTATCATCATTGTAGGATATATAATGTACAGCTCTACATATCGTATGGTGCACAATTTTCTACAGGTAGCTAGTACATGTATGTGTCAACGATACAGTGATACTGGTGTACCGTACTTAACATGCACTGTGTATTACGTGCTCTCAATCTGCTATTTGTATCATGTTCACAATGGTCTCTGCGCTCACTGGCATTCCAACATATTCCAGTGAACATTCCAACATATTCCAATACCCAGCTTGGGTTTCATAATTCCTAGCTCGTCATCCAAGTATTAAACAGTTGTATCTGCCACTTTGACTAGTGGCAGATACAACTGTTTAATACTTAGATATGACGATTCGATGTATCATCAGAATGCTATGATTTATATTATCATACCGACTAACCCTGGTAGTACTAAAAATGAGTCCAAATTTAATTTACAACATTTCCACGCATACAGTGTTATTGAAAAAAAAGTACACCTGATAATGTGCTACACTGATGATTTATTTGTGGTGAGTTATTTTTACTGGCTTTATTAATTGAGGACATACATATAAATGTAAGACTGAGTATATGTCCTGCTGTACAATCACTTTGTAATGGATCCAAAGGAAATGAGTGATTAAGATAGCCTTATGTAATTATGGCTACACCAATTGAAGAGGCTTACTACAAACAATCACAATGTTTGACTAGAACAATTCCACGGCAAACACAACAAGCTGGCCTAACGCTGGCACAGTGCTGGACATGCATGAAGTTCTCAGGCACCAAGCCTACGTTTAGCCGACATCTTATGTTTCGTCAAGTATATTACTGTTTCACAATTATTATGATCAATTATGATAACGGGCGTTTTCATCGAAAAGCAACCTTGAACATGTGGAAGCTATCGAGAAGACATTTCATATGGATTCAAAGATTGTGCTGGTTTCACCAAGTTGAAGTTGAAGTTGGTGAAAGTGTATTCAAAACCAATCAGTGTTTTTTCACCTAGTCAATAATAATAAGACGACGTAATGATCAAGTATTATGCGATTGGCATAATCAGCAACCAGCATGTTAATTTGATATGGCGTATGCCAGCGGCGTGTACAAGTTGTAGGTAAATGTTAATTGATATGTCTGTGTACGGGATATGATACTATCGTGATGTGAAAACTAGGATTTTTAGCTTCATTCACAGGCGCCTGTGAAATAGAACAAACGCAATACTGCCACACATGAATAAAATAATCTGTTGAACTCCTCTTTTTGTTCTTTTATTACATGATTCTCTTTACCATCCAAACTTTCCCAGTAAACACAAAACATTTGTATAACATTTGTACAATGTTGGACCAACGTCGAAGACGTTGGGCCGACGTTGTACAAATGTTATACAGATGTTTTGTGTTTTTTGGGATATACGCATGGGGCCGCTCAACAATTACGTAACGAAGGGGGGAGGGGGGTTCAAAAATCACTCAAAAAGCGTTACGTAATTGTTGAACAGCCCCCATGTTAGTTTACATGATTTCTGCTCTCGACTCGGGGAGTACATTATTTCCGGTTGTGGTTTAGGATTTCCCAGTTAAATACAGTGAAGACTGCAATGTTGCAAAACACGTAAATTATGTGATTAAGAACTTTTATATATCAAATGTAATCACAAATGGTTATTTAATCATCTTACACTGGCTAGGGTTCATACTTCTTTAGTGCCTCCTCTTATTTGAACTGCTGGTAATTAAGCAGCCTAAGGCGGGCTGCTTACTGTATTCTACACGGGCCCCGCCGCCGCAATTATTTGTTTTCAAGATAGCTACTAATCTATCAACTTCTGCTTCCTCATACTTCACATGGCCATCACATACCACTGGGGAATTGTTTTAGTGACATTGTGATGCCCATTTCATCAACCCTTGTATTACTATGGCCATTAACGAAGAAACGCTCGTTAGCGCATTTCAGGAAAAAGTTTCCATCAGATCTTATGTCAGCAAATGACCTGATTAACTTTTCAAAATGGCAGTTTTGCTGTCATTTTGAATATTAGTAATTTTGTGATATTTACTAAACTAAAACAAAATGCAAAATAGCTGGACCATGAATATAAAACAAGATGTAATATCTCACACAAGGATAACCATGACAAATTTCACACTACTAAAATCCAACATGACCGCCAGTCGGCCATTTTAATTTATTTTTCTCATTATCTTGGAAATCTTGCATGATAGCTGATCTATGAACTTTTACTGCCTCATACTTCACATAGCCATCAGATACCATCGGGAGATTTTTGGTGACATTTTGATTCCCATGTAATCAATCCTTTAATTACTGGTGCCACTAACGAAGAAATACTTGTTAGCGCGTTTTAGGAAAAAGTTTCCGGCAGATCTACTTTTTATTTGGCAAATATACACAGCAATGTCAGTCAATGCCCTGATTAACTTTTGGGAGCAAACAATTTCGAAATGGCGGCTATTTTGAATTTGAGTAATTTTTAGTGATATTTAAGCAACTCGAAAACAAAGCAAAATAGCTGGACCATGCATATAGAACAAAATGTAAGGACTCACAAGGATAACCCATGACAAATTTCTCAGAAATAAAATCCAAAATGGCCGACTGGCGGTCATTTTTTTTTTTCTCATTATCTCAGAAATCTTGCATAATAGTTAAAGCGATAATATAAAATAAACCTTGAGAAAGTTTGCTGATCTATATCAAATTTAAAATGGCCGACTGGCGATAATAGAGGGCTGATTTCGTTTTCGTTAACGAACAACTCTTTCTAGTTTTTGTTCAGAAACCGATCTGTCTGTACGTGATAGTTTCAGCACTCCCTCTAGATATGAAAACACGTAAGATTTTGTCTTAAAAGACACATCCTACGTGTCTTACACAATCGCAAGGTGTGAGCGTAACTTACGATACACTTGTAGGCGCATCAGGATTTCTATGAAGGCTATTTTAGACAGAGCGTGAGAACTGTAAATCGCGCGTTAAAAAATATGGCGCGATATTTCGCCCATTCAGAAAATTGCTCTGGTTTATTTTCAGATCAATTCTGTTATTATACTGACTAGTACATTATGATAACACTAAATACAAAATGGTTTAATGTTGGTCCAGCGTCGCCAATGTTTTATTTGATAAGATACACTTTATCCTGCGATATTTCGGTAAAAAATCGCTTCTTTTTCAATCTGAAATGATCACGCGATGAATCGTTTCATAACAACGCGCTATTAGTAAATGCCATCACTGATAGAAGTAATATCGATTCTGTCGCGATATTTGTTATTATATACATACGGCATCGTTGGTAAGGCGGGATGGGCTCATCTCAGCACAAGTCACCACATCAAGCCCGAGCCTTTAGGCGAGGGTCTGATATGGTGATGGGTGCTGAGATCAGCCCATCCCGCCGTACCAACGATGCAGTATGTATTTTCTCGTAGGAATATAATCTGAAACGGCAAAATATAGCGTATAGGAGAGAGTGTGAGATGGCACGATCTCAGCATACGTCTCGAAGTTAAAGCCAACAGCATGAGTGCGAGAATTAAAGCTCTTATATAGCGGACTGTGTAAAATGACCTTAAGCTTTAAAGCGTTGAATAATTTTTGTATAAAATATGGAGACCAAAGGGTTTTTTCGATTTGAAATCATCATAGATGTCGTAGTTAGCTATTTCTGCTTCATTTGAATACCTATGTTATGGGTCAAAGGCCATTATTTTATATTATACTCGTACAGTGCGGGCATCGTCTTTATACGTCAGAAGCTGACGTCTACAGACGACAGCTTCTGACGTCTAAAGTCGATCTCCGCGCTTCAAGGGTTAAGCCAATTAGAACGACTTTTCTATACTAGACGGTTCATCATTAAAAAAGCGTTTTATTCACACTGGGATATTTTCACCATAAGCAGGTCAAGAGTCTAGACGTTATTCAATTACCCCTATCAATATCATGTACTCGACCCTTAATCGCATGATTACCATTGTAACCTAAGTCGCTGACTAAATTCTCCAATCTAAAAGTCAATATTCCCATATCATGAGGTCAGAAACATTATTGGGTTTGGGGGCACTATTTCCACATAATTGTATGTGTTGTTTCCAAACAGCAATGCCTGTCCATACCCATCATATCACTTATAGATAATTTATTTTGTAATAGTATTGACATAGCAAAATGGAATAATTTATACCCTAGATATATCTATAATCTATGATTTATACTGACATATCAGATCATTTCATATATTTAGGATAATTGCAGGTGTTAAGATTTTAAAAGAATCCGAATATATTTATGTGAGGTGGCATATGTGTCACTTAATACAAGGACATATTTAGAAATAAGACCAAAAATGTTAATATGATTCTGAATAATTCCTGTCAAAATGCCTATACGATGTTTCATAATATAATTCTAATTAAAATTTCCCTATTAAACGTGAACCACTCAAACCTCCAATATAAGGAGACCATGGTTAAGTAACAGTATGGCAGATTCTATCACGTACAAGAACAAACTATATATGCTTATTAAAAGAAATATCATTCACAATTTAATCAACTTATTACGAAGGGCAGTAATAAACAAAAACAAAAAACGTTCTTTGGCAAATAAGTTTGTTATAATGTTAGTACTGTCACTAACAATATTACCATTGCAATATTTTGTGAACATAGATTTTGAAATTTTAAAATTACAAATATTAATATGGCCCCGAGTAAATCTATGGAGACAATTCCTGTTTCAATAATTGTTATTGGAAGTGTTTGTTGCGAGGAAATTTCCAAAATTATTATGTCGTTAAAAAATTATAGTCCTATAGATAGGGACATTTTCAGTCCAGTGTTATGAAAGAGACTCAATATGGCTATAAGATGTGAACATGTCCATAAACTAGAATTACGGAAGTCTTTAAAATTTTGGACCGCTGTGGCAACGTAACAAGTGTGCCGAAAGTCCCATTTATCAGTTATTCCCGTATTTCTCATTTTGCATGTCCGAAATTAAATTTCGTCCTTTTGTCGCTTAACTGGCAAATGCAAAACAAAATTTAAAACAAACTTACGCAATTTTAGACTATGGAAATGTTGACATATTTTTAAGGATTTTAGCCTGATTTTAACGTCGCTTTAACTATCTATTATGCAAGGATTTTTTTCCCGATAGCCAAGGTTATTTCTATTTTTTAAATTAGTAAATCCAAATCAATTTATAATATTATATTATAGCTTATCTAGAATCTAGAATTATTAAAAAGTGTAGAATTTTCTTTAGTATCGAAACATTAGAAACACTCTATTATAGTTTCGCTTACCCCTATATTACATATTTTTCTTTTACCCCTATATTACAATATTGTCTGACGCTGCAATGTCGGAAGTCGGCAGAACAAAAATCCATGAAATATAATAAAATGAGGTTATTCTTTGGAATTCCATTTCTTAATCTAGCAGTTTTACTATTTATGAACTTTAACTCAAGCACCTTTTCAGAACAATCTATTATATCAATAACATTATTACTAAATATTACTAAATATTTGTATTTCCTTACCTGTCGAACACTGTGCGTTGATATAATGTTGTTTTGGTGCTGGTTTATTATATAAGGACCAGTTCGGTTTCAGATAAGGTTTCGGCACGAATATTGCTTTAAGTATTTTTAATTGATAGAATTGTGAAAGATCCGGATGGTGGTGAAATGAATGCCTGAGAGTAAATTGTTTTTGTCCCCCCTTGTTTGCTGGGTACTTTCCCACAAGGCACGGGACGTTGACCCGTTGTTTTGGTGTTGGCTCACCGTCTGCCACGCTGGCCCAGCTTTGGTCCAGCTTTGGGTTATAGGCTTGTCTTTGCTGAACTGGAATGAACAATTGTATTTGATCCTTCAAGTTACTCCATCTTTCCGCATCAGTTCTAACAGTCAGACCACGGGCCGCAGACAACTTGATTGATGAAGATGGTTAATATTGCCATTCTTGTAGCATATCATGTTATTTGTCCGTGTCTATTTTTGGCCGTGTATGTTACCATTAATAATAATTATTACTACATTATTGAGTATTGATTATTAATTTTTCAATGAATTTCAGAAAAATTGTTAAACTTTATGTCTGTTTTATCTCTTTTTAAACACTTGGGTGGTGTATTTTGGGGTAATTTTGTAACTATTATGCATGTATATATGAATTGAATTTAAACCAACGCTGGGGGTCCGCAACGTACACCAATGTGTGTATGTTCGTCAACGTTTTGATGTTGTTTCAACATGGTACGACGTCACAAAACGTTGATCCTAATGTGTTTTAACGTTGGCACAGCATCAAAACAACATAATATATAGTTACAGACGATGGCCAAACGTTGATTCTGTCTCCTCGGCTCGCTTCAATGCTCTAAATTGTCTTTAAGACACTAATATAGGCGTTAGCATGATGACGTTCTGAAAACCAAGCTCATCAATTGGAAATAAAACCCCAATTGTTCTGCCATTTATATGTTCATTTTCACCAGATGAGAAAAATACATGCCAATTTTACTTTATATGCCTGGATAATATTCAAAAAAATATGCATAGATATTATCTGATTATGATGCTATATGCCTACACATCAAACCAATAGATCACAAAATATACACCGCTACTTTGCGATGGCATGCAAGATGTCGCAATGTCCTGCAATGAAATATGAAGAAAACATTGGACCAACTGTCGCATGAACACTGGGTCACGGTCGGAGACGTTGGCCCAGTTTTCAGACAACTCTTGTTGATGTCGCCATAGTTTGCGTGTACGCCTGGTCCCCAGCAAACACAAAATATTTGTATAACATTTGTACAAGGTCGGCCCAATGTCTTCGACATTGGTCCAACATTGTACAAATGTCACACAAATGTTTTGTGTACATATGGTTGGTGGCTATATAAGTGGGCGTTTTGGTCCGGGTCGGCATCAGTACATGATATTTGTTATCTTGTTCTGGTCCTGTTGCTTTCATCGCTCATCATGACTGCTCTGATCCATGTAGTATTGCTGTCCTGTCTGGCCGCCGTCTTGGTCCAAGCGCGCCCTGAAGACGGTAATGGCGATGTTGAACGCTCCTATGACCTGATTCAACGAAAACTGGATGATGTGCTGCTCGAGGTAAGTTATACTGCTCGACGTAAGTTATACATGTTCGGTTCGATCTTTTTGTCGTAATATCCCCTGGATCTATGCTGCTATTTTAACCAATAATGAATGTCGTTTTTTTGTAACATTTAAACACCTTCTGACGACCAAACTGTACCTTGCTCGCTCTAGATTTGTCCGTGCCGAGCTCGGGACGAGCAATAGCTCCACACTTGATTGAAATTACCAGACAGTACCACCCATGTCTAATTGATTTCCAGAATGTCTGTTTACCACCGGTCCAGCTCTGCAATGGGTCTGGAAGTTCCAATGATGAGGATTTTTCAACATGGGAAATCTCGTCGGCACGATATACTTTACTTTGATATTAAACAAGATTTATGTAACTCGCAGATAAAAAGTTTACAGACGAGGACTATTTTGAATTTCAAATTGTTACAGCAAACGCCGCGCGTTAATCCCGATCTGTCCCTGGAATCTATAGCATTACATTCGACACAGGTTTGCATCATGATTATTTTCATGAACTGTGGAGATACCACCCGAGCCTACCTTATGTAGAAGGTACTGGGGAAAATAATATGGCCAGAATAACAAACCAAGCTAATGAATACCGCTAACGGACCAATGTCTCTAATACCAAATGTGTGTTTACATATTGAGATTTTCTGTTATTTGCACAGCTCCACTCCCGTGGAAAGAAACCAAAGCCTGGCAAGGAGAGCGAGGAGGGCGGCTCTGGCAAAGACAGTCAAGAAGGTGGATCGGGGAAGGACAGCCAGGGGAAGGACAGCCAAGAAGGTGATTCGGGAAAGGACAGTCAGGAGGGTAGCGGTGAGAAGGACAGCGCAGAAGGTGTGAAGGGAAAGGACCTGAAAAACGTGGCCAAGATGTGCGGAGTGGATGAAAAGGATCTCAAAAAGTTAATGAAAGGCGAAGGTAACTCGTAAAGTTCCTCCTCTGGAGGGCTATGTACTCGCCCAGCAAACACGACACGCCTTGATGTACTTAACCAATGCTAACAACATTGAATGCTTTGTCGGTAGGGCCTATATTATTGGAGTGGGATGTACAAGCTTTCCCCCTCTGCATTGCAGAAAAGGAAAATATCATCTCGTTATCTGAGCCCGTAGACCCTGTTCAACCAGTATTTTAACGCAGTTATCCAATTACTTTTGTGAATGTTTAAGAAGCTAAGGTATTGGTCCGTGATGTCAAATTTAACTATCTAATAACTCTTTCAAGACCCCATGTCTGACTGATCCCGTATTTGAAGAATGGAGACTTTTACCCCCTCAACCATTAAGAAATAAATGAAATGAATCGGGCTTTAGGCCACCTTGCACATGTAGGCTGAACTGGCCAGGAGAACCTCCTGAGAATGGCGAGATGATTGAGATGACACTGTCCTCCAGACACAGGATTCGAAATTCGAGCCATGGCGGTCTTGAGGCCGAGCACGCTACCTCTCGTACTGACTTTCACACGTGGATGGGGAAGAAACATTTTTTGTTTCTGTCAAACCGCAAAACATTTTTTGTTTCTGTCAAACCGCAAGAGTCCCTGAACCGAACCCCGAGCTCTGGCGTGAAAGGCAGCGGTGTTAACCACTATACCCTAGGACCCCCGCCCCTCAGCCATTAAGGCTGTGGGGTATAGTGATCACCAGAGGCGGGCGGGTGGTCAGAAATTCAGCTATTACTAAAGTAACTAATGAATTTTGTATTTTTTTTAGACCATGTGCCTGGGCAATTCATCCCATATAGTTTAGGGGGCACCAAGCCATAAGCGGCCATTTTCCAAGATGGCCGCCTAAAAAGTTTGTTTGCACGATAGCTTGAGCCGTTGGTTGGATAGCGTTCACATTTGGTATGGTTGTTCTCTAGGTATTTCTGATGATCTGAATAACTTTTGGGATGAATCCATTAAAGACAAAATGGCTGCCGCAGCCATTTAATTTTTTTTTTTAATTGCTAAGAAGCTTGTGGGCACGATAACTTATAAACCGTGGGTTGGATTGCATTCAAATTTAGTATGGTTTCTAGGTATTTCTGATGATCTTACTAACTTTTGGGATGAATCCTTTAGAACAAAATAGCTGCCGCAGCCATTTAAAAAATGACATGGTGGTAGTGGGGGTAATTTTTTTCTCATTATTTCTTGATATTGATGGACAGAGCCTACGGATTGATGGCTATTTTAGGGGACTTTTATTCGCGCATAGTCCCGGACCTACTGGGCACATGTATCTTTCACTCCGTGCTCAGCTCTCCTTAACCCACTGGGATCGATTTTCCCATTAAGGAACGTAAGAGGGCGCAGAATAGTTATTACGATATTTTATTGTGCCTGGATGTAGCTGATGCTTAAAACTGAACAAAAGCCATACGAAACGCTGGTCCGATGCAGGTACAGCACTAGGATTGCCAAATGAGAATTAGAAGTTGAATCAATGGTGGTTTAACGTCCAATGTTTAATGTAACAACTGATTCCATCTAATATCTGTCGATTGATTGTTTTCTGACGCAGGATACATGATTGAGAAGTCTGTGAATGGTACCACAGAGACTACAGTTTCAACAGTAACCGATGGTACCAGTACGACCACCACCAGCAGGCCTACAAATACGACCACCAGCAGCACGACCACCACCAACAGGCCTACAAATACGATCACCACCGTGACATCGGGTACAGCAACCACTACACAAGCGATGGACCCAACCATGATCAAACTGATGGACTGTGCTGTACAATTGCAAACCACCGTTTTGGATTCCCTCACTAAAGTTGAGCGTGAGTAACTTATCTAAACTACTGAGCTATCAGATTTATTTTTTGGAAAAATGACGTGTCAAAATAGCAGTTGAAACGTAACCTGGGGGCGACTATTAAAATACTACGGGGGGGGGGCTTATTTTTTTGTAAACAGATGACGTAATCCCAATTTTATCGCACTGATTTATTTTACTATGTTTTGGCGTTACTGGTCTGGACAGCAGTTATGGTTCCTGAACCATAATATTTACGACGACGAACCGCACTGTTGTGGATGTCGAATATTGCTGTCCACGCACAGGCATTATGCACCTAATGTTTACTCGGATGTCATGACTTATCCAAACTGCCGTAAACAACGATCATAACATCAAACGTGGAACTAAGTTGGAGCAGATGGTCTCGTGGATCTTGGTGTTAAGAATGACAAAACTCTCAAATAAAGTTTTGATTTCAGTTGACAAATTGAAGAGCAAGTCTATGATCTCGTTATTGAAGAGCCTATCAGAGATGAAAAAAGTGACTAAAGAAGCGGAGGAGATTGAAAAAGAAGGTTGGTTAGATGCTACGCTAGCAAAAGCTGGGTTAATGCTGGGCGAACGTTGGGCGCACGTCGAAGACTGTTGGCCAACAATGAACATAACCATTGGGTCAAAATTTCGTTTTGGTACCCAGCAGTCTCTCTGCATAACGTATCCAATATCGGCAAACACAAAAACATTCACCCAAGGTTGGTTCAATGTTACTGTGATGTCTCGGGCAAGCACAAGCGGCTCACCCAACGTTGCTGTAATGTTGGGCCAGCGTCAGACGGTGAACCAGCCTTAAAGAAACATTGGTTCGACGTTTCGTTTGGTAGAAACAATTTCTTTGTATTTCAAAGTAGCACATACCTATGCTGATACAAGGATCTCCGGTATTCATATTACATGATGTCAATCTATCGTTATTAATTTTTACACATTGAAACTATATATACATATTTTGAATGTATTAAATAATAAATAATTTTTAATTTTTCGGCAGAAATTGGCAAATCGTCCAGTTTTTTTTCCACATACTCATGCACATGCTGAAAAAATTGTTCTTGAAGTAGTCAAAAGATCGGAACCGAATAATAATCATAAACAGATACTATCTATGCATATTTTTTCGAATATTATCCAGGCATATAAAGTAAAATTGTATCTATTTTTCTCATCTGGTGAAATTGAACATATAATAAATATTAAAAGTAGTAAATTGCTGTTGGTCAGTTATATTATTTTTTTGGAGTTTTGCTATGAATATGTTGATACGTACAGAATTGATGATAAAACATATATATTTGTTGCAGAGCGTATCAGGAGTCTGACTGAAAAACTGATGGAGTTACTGGAATAGTATGATTGTATGAATAATAAAAAGGGTTATGGATACTTAGTAGTTGTTTATATTATGTCCCAAGGTTAACATGGATGTCTCTGCGAAGATTACCTCGTGCTATGCGTTGTCATGATGATTATAGGGCCTGTTCTTCAATCGCTTTTTTGTAAAGAATGTGGTCATTCTTAGTTGAACAACTGGAATTTGATTTATTCTGCTGTGTCAAAGCCACTCTTTAAAATTATGTAGACTGTGTTATCAACAATGTTTTACCATGTTAAAAATATCTTCCATGATAAAAAGTAATGCAGGAACATTAGACTTGATAGTTTACCTCGTACACATACGGGAAATGTAAACAGAAATGTTATAAACCATTACCATTCTCCTTGCTATAGCGCGAAGCCTATTTGCGACTTTCATAAACAAATTTCGGAAGATTATTTATAAAATCATGAGTAATTGCCAGAAATTGGCTGGTGACATCATCATTTTGATAACCCTATGCATACCATGACGTGCTTCTAATTATTGACAAAAAAACAAAATTTTAACAAGCCTTCCTAAGTCGGTGAAATGGGCGAATGCGGATTACATTACCTCTTAAGCCGTTCTGTCAAAAATCAATTGTTAGGCCCGGCCGAATGCCAGCAGCCTTTTTGTGTTCATTATGTCACCCCCTCTGTGTGGAGACATGTTGGTTTACCTCTGTGCTATCCGCTCCGTCCCGGTCTGTGCTGCGAGTCTCCCATTCATTACTGATCAGGGCTTTCTATTGTGAAGGCGGTCAAACAAGTACGTTGACCCAATGCTGGCCTGTGGGCCAGAGTCGCAGACGGCCGGCCAACATTAAGCCGGCTTTGGTCCAAAGCATCGTGCCAGTTCTTATGCCCGAGCATGAACTACTGACTAGGGCTGAACTGGGTCTGTGTCGGCTTGTACTCGCTGCCAGCAGTATCCACTGCCAGACGCGCAGCCCAGCAAACGCGACGCGTTGAACCAGTGCTGGTTTGATGCTGGGCCAGCGTTTGCTGGAGAGTTGACGGGCCACATTGTGTTTAGCACATCGCAGGGTGTGATATTGAAACTGTTGCCCAACTGATTGAGGCTAAAGACAATTTTTTAGTTACTGTAGATATAAAAAACGGGTTCCACTTTATCAAAATAGTCTCTACTGTCCACAGGAGCCATTTAATAACATTAATTACAAAAGCCATTGACACTACATCTATTACCCCTCCAGCATCTCTTTTTTTTTTTTTTTTTTACTCTAGTTGGTAATGTTGTCCTAATTTGCCGAAAGAGGGATTCGGTGTATGGGAAACCGTTGACATGTATAATATAACGATGTCGCTAGGTCGAGTAGTTGCGTGTTTAAAGTTGGCCCAGCGTCACAGACGATGGCCCAGCATTACATCGGCATTGGGCCACATGTATCGTGTTAATCGCCTAATGCCGTTTTAATGCCGGGCCAGCGTCTAAGACGTTAGGCCAACATTGAAACTATTTTGGGTAAATAAGCACAAAACGGCAACTGCTGCTAGCCCAGTAAGCACAAAACGGCAACGCTGCTGCTAGCCCAGTAAGTACAAAACGGCAACGCTGCTGCTAGCCCAGTAAGCACAAAACGGCAACGTCGGCCCAACGTCATAGACTTTGGCCCAACATTGTATAAATGTTATACAGATGTTTGTTTAATGAGAAGTACACTGTACAACAGACGGTGTTGGGCCAGCGTCGTAGGTGATTTGTTGTCATTGAACCAGCAATGGGATGCGACACTGGCTATGAACCGATATTGGATGGGTAGGCCTACATCGTGTGTATCGTCGACACGCGTAGCACGATTCACGGCAGTATCGAATGGATGTTGGCCAGCACCGGCGATGGAATGAATAAACGTTGAAGATAAATATATTAATTTGCCTCCTTGGCTCTTTCCTTAATTATATCCTGGACATTTAGGATTCTGGCCGATGAGGAAGACCAATAGTTATGTTTACAAAACATTAAGCCGATTTTTTGTCTACAGCACTCGTACAGCCTAAAGCTGGGCTTCGGGAGTTCGGGATCTCCTTTTCGAGTTCATTTTAGTTTGATGATTAAGGATTTGAAATGAAATAACAATGTCTACTACACTGCAATAAAATTTCACTTTATATAGGATTATTTATTATATTTAAGACTACATTGCCAAGCTATTTTTCTTATTGTTATATAATTCTCCAATTATATTTGACAAATTGTTTATCCACGTGGGGTGTTCCCAATAATAAGGTTTCTTTGCTAAAGAAAACGTTTGAAAGATCTTACTTTTAGTAACTTTTCGCTTATTCAAAACCTTTTTCAAAAAACTTCCTATGATACAATTCGGTGACATAGTAGAAATGCAGCAAGATCAAGCGAAATATACTTCGAAAAGTGGGATTACACAATCATAGCTTTCAACTGATATTTTGTTTACAAGATTGCGGCCATCTTGGATTTATGCATAGACAAGACTTCAAGAAACGACTCATGCGAAATTCACTTTCAAAAATGTTATTGCCCCTTTTTTCTGTCGAACGGGAAGTGAAAAATAGTGGCAAAAGAGTTTAAAGGGACATTCCCAGGTCTATGATCATAAAAAAATCGGTGGTGTATTGGTATATACTTGGCCCTAGTTATCGATCAAACAAGACGCCATGACTCTATCTCTATTTTTCATCGCGCAGTAATTAGGCCTACATCGTGAACAATACTAACTATTTTAAATTATGCCAGGTACAAGTCTGGTATTAGGCCTGTGGTGGGGGCCCTGGTGCAGTGATTAAAGCTGCCTTCTAGGAAAGTCGGAAATCGCGGGTTCAAACCCCGTTCTGGGTAGGCCTCCGCGAACGAGAGGTAGAGTGGTCAGCATCAAACTTCCTAGACGTATCTGTGTCTGTATCTGTGTCTGAGGGAGGGATGTGGTGTCATCTGCTTAACCCTTTCAGCGCGGGAACCGACCGACTTTAGTTGTCAGAATCTGACGTCTATAGACATCAGATTCTGGCGTCTGAAGTCGATCCCATCACCGAAACAATTAGGGCCTACTAATTTATAATGGCCGTAGACAGATAACATAGGTATTCAAATAAAGCGGAACGACCTAACTAAGACATTTATGATGATTTCACATTGAAAAAGAAAACCCTGTCAGCGATGTAAAGGTCAATCTGACCATTACATCCCGAGGACGTTCTTCTAACTCAGCTAAGCCTGCATGTGTGTAGTGCACAAAAGTGGACAAAGGTGGGCTAAATCAGCATCACTGAAGAATATGTTGTGGTAGATCGATTACATGGACAAGATAATGTGAAATGTTCATTTGATGTTCTCGTCAAGATGTAATATTGGAATTTAACTTTGACTTTAAATTGAGTGTCAATGACACAGAAGCTCATCCCTAAAGCTACAGTCACACTGGGACGCGGATTGACATGCTGCCCGCGAATTGAGCAGAATAGCCGAAATCGGCAATCCGCGTCAGACCGTCTCCAACCGCGTGTTTTAATCCGCGCGGTGTGCCTACACACCCAGACGGACGAAAAATGGCGTACGCATACTGTAAAAATCGTCTGTGAGCGTCCGAATCCTGAATGAGCGTGGATGAGTGTACACGTACCGTAGGTGGTTGCGTACGCATATAGCACGCGGTACGTGTACACTTATCCACGCTTCCTACGGTGTCTCTACACTTACAGACGCACACTTACACGGTAACTGACGAATGAAGACGGTGTGCGTAAGCTCACCACACGTCCAGACGGAATGCCTACACGACGCAACGGTCTGCCTACGCCCAGAGACGGTGTGTGTACAAAAAAGTGCGGCAACTATGCACGTGTTTATACGACACTAGAAAAACCGCCCGCACATGATTTCTTCTATTGGTTTTGTACAACCATGCCGGTCCGTGCGCTTGTCCGCGTATCTCCATTCTACAAGATGCCAAGAGGAAATAAATATCTACTGAAATGAGTGGGGTCAAGATACCTACAAAAACTCTGGTAGCCATGTGGGCTCTTCAGATGCTAATTTTGGTAGCCCACACCATTTTCGAGGACCCACTATCATAAAGATTAACATGATTAAAGCCTATCAAAAATGGAACATATATGTATAATAATTATAATGCTTGTTTTTTTTATCTTGAGGGAGGTGGCCTCACGTAGGTGCTGGTCACATGTCACCACTTGCCTCTATATGTACATTTTTGGTATAATTGTACCTATAGAAAGTCTAATCATAAAAAAATAAAAATAAATAATTATTCGCTATAACACGGTTGATGGAGTCCAATTCGTGTTGAAAGCCGATCGATTGTATAATTAGGGCAAGTTGAGTACGAATTAAAATTTCTGGAATCCGTGAAGCAGTTCCATGCACATGCACGAGCTCTTTCAAATAAACTAAACAAAATTGAAATCGGATAAGAATTGAGGGAGGAGAAGCATTTCTCGTGAATTGTGGACAGAGTGTCGTAATTAGGTCTTAAGTAGGTCATAATTTGGTCATAAGTTAAGTATTAATTAAAATTTCCATAATCCGCGAGGAAATTTAATGCACAGGCACGAGCTTTTTCAAACAAACCAAACAGAATTGAAATCGTATAAGAATTGAGGGAGAAACATTTCTTGTGAATGGTGGCCAAAGTGTCCTAATTAGGCCTTAATTAGGTCATAAGTTAATTCATAATTAAAATTTCAGAAATCCGTGAGGAAGTTTTATGCACAGGCATGAGCTCTTTCAAACAAACCAAATGAAATCGGATAAGAATTGAGAGAGGAGAAGCATTTCGTGAATGGTGGACAGTGCCCTAATTAGGTCTTAATTAGGTCGACCCCAAAATCCACTCCGTTTTGTTTAAATTATATTTATTTGTGGCCACTTGGCTTAATTGAAGCTAACTGTAGGGCTAACATTACACAATTGTGTTTGGCATATGAGTTATTGCTGCTGGACCGCAAATTTCAGCAATGAGGACTCCACCAGTCACTGAACTTTAAGGCTTGTTGGGAACTCTGCTATTTGTCCTTTAACATATTTAAGAAACTGGCGGTTTCTGTCGCTAGCCAACTGCGGGTATCTTGTAGCATGTTCCTAAGAGCTCCTTAATATGAACGCCAAATCCAATTGAAGAAACAGGCATCCTACACTTTGTGATGTCCATACACCAGATGCGGAAAACAATAAAATCTTTCAGTAAGACAAATGCCTGCATCCTGTCTTGTAGGGGGAGATGTGACCATGGTCACATCTCCCCCTACAAGACAGGATGCAGAATACTGCACACTCGGAACAATAGGAGAGAGGAGAGCCAGCTACAATAAAAAGAGACAACACGTGCACATTAAATGTAATTGTATTATTTATTTTCGTTTATGCACTTTTTCAGCCTTAATACATTGTCGTAAATAGTTTTACGGGAACGTCAAATTCTACCAGTAGAACAAAACATTCATATACAGAAAATGTGCACCCTCATTGTCATGAATGGTACTCGTGATATCGTCCTCTTGGATATGGAAGGGTGTATCTGCCACTTAACAAAGTGGCAGATACACCCTTTTATATCAAAGGTGACGAGTTATATATAGTATTCTCAAATATTAGCTATAAAGTTTCACATGCGTCAACGTGGTTATTCTAAAAGTCGCATCTCAAATTGGATAATAAATAATTTACAATGTTGGTGGATTAAAATAATCAGGCATATTGTTACACACTTACAATGTCAATTCACATTCACACGATACTCCACACCTCA
Organism: Flabesymbios commensalis; assembly: GCA_964017125.1. Lineage (NCBI taxonomy): Eukaryota > Metazoa > Annelida > Polychaeta > Terebellida > Flabelligeridae > Flabesymbios > Flabesymbios commensalis. The sequence goes on from OZ024902.1 coordinate 87,995,412, forward strand.
GGTGTGTTGTTTATTGTTAATAGTGTACGACCAGTTTAAATGACATAATCTTTGTTTAATGTAACACAAAAGACGGCAAAGAACAGCCAAATGGAAGGCACCTCACAACGACACATGTCCTTAAACTGGCAATATAACACATGCGATAAAACAATATGTATTTCAGCATGTATCCACTTAATGTACTTTTTGTAATAAACTATACTATGTTAATTAGAAATAAACTTTCGAATTACTAAAACAATTATAAAGACTCAGAAAGATAGCTATGAAGATTTAATCTGTTGAACTCCTTACATATAAGCACATCAGATAGATATGACTAAGTCCTTCAAAGATCCAGGGATGATGAAGCATCAAAAAGTGTCGTAGGTCTACGGTCTCCATGATTACATTTTTATGTGTAAGTTTAATACTAGATACCAAATGTGATGTCCAAATAAACGTCGCAGTGTTTTCTTTTCAGCTTTATAACCATTAGACCTCCCAGCAAACTGGAGACATTGACCCAATGCTGGTTCAATGCGGTCCAGCGTTGAACCAGCATTGGGTCACCGTCTCATGTTTGCTGGTCTATTATCAGGTTATTTTCAGTACAAAAATCAATCCAATACTATAGTTCAATGTTCGCCGATTGTCTGTGACGCTGGATCAACATTGAGCCGGCATTGGGTGATATTTTAGATAATTATGACCTTTTGATAAGCTTCATAAAACCACATAACTTAATAATAAAATGAAATGAGAATAACGCAGTATTGTAGGCCTATTAATAACATATACTTTTCTTTGTTTTCAAAAATCATAATTGCTAGGAAAACTGATAAATAATGTGCAACAAAAAGAAAAGAATGAACATATATGTTATCAACTTGCAAGGAACCATAATAATGAAATAATAATAAATTGTTAACACTAAATGAACAAGAAACTAAACAACAGTGCAAAAAAACAAATCATGTGAAAAAACAAAATGAAAAAGAGCAAAACACAAACAGAAAATATTTTTTACAACTCGCGCTCGGTTTTCGTTTTCGAGAATTTCGCTGTGTCAAAATTATTGAAAACAAAAACAGCGCGCGAAGCACTTTGAATTTACACTCACTTTATAATGTATTTTTTTCGGATGATTTGCAAAAGATGATCAAAATAAATAGGAAAAATAAGCACTATAATGACAATATATTTGCGTATCTTTAAATATGTGATACAATAAATACCGCCACGCTTGTATTATATTTAGAAAGTGTAATCAAATCTAATCGTTCTGTTTTAATTGATTTCACGTTTGTTTTCGTTAAAGTATAATTACTAGGCGAGAATACCTGCACTATTAGCTAGATGGATCAATCACTCAAGAAAATAAAAGTTTGTGACCCTGCGTTGGCTTAATGTTGGCCCACCGTCTGCGACGCTGGCCCACCATTAAAACAACACATATCATCTTCTACTTTAGAAACCACAGCCAAGATGGACCACACAAACTGTATGAAAGAGAGCTGTTGATAAAATAAAGAACACCAAATCTCATCGAAGGAGGGAAAAGGCTGATGATTGATTTAAACTTCCATCCTGTTACCACATTATTGCCACACCAAAATATGTTTGATAAATTATTGTAAAAATTCAATTATAACATATATTTTTTGGACTTAGTCGACAAAAACATCTACTTTCATTGTAGCAACATTTAAAACTGCAACACCAAATAATTGTTTTCGATATTCACTTATAACGTCGCGCGGATATTCACCTATATAACGACCAGTATGGATATGAAAGGGTGTATCTGCCACTTTACAAAGTGGCAGATACACCCTTTCATAGCCAAGAGGATGATAATCTTGCGTCGACATCCACTTGTACATGTCGCGTCCAACCAAGGAAAGTATCATCGTAAAATCAGCATTTTATTTACCTTAAAAAGAATGATAACTTGGCTGGACGGGACATATGGAGGTTTTTGTGAACGGGTAGGGAACATAGCATTTAAGATACCTCATACTATTACCTCATATCAAAATTAAACATGTTAAATAACAAACACAAATATATTTCGATGTTCATGTCACGTACAACCAAGGAAAGTATCACAGCAAAATCACCTTAAAAATATGATAACTTGGCTGGATGGGACATAAAACTCTTGGGAACAGGTTGAGAAACATAATGAGATATTGTAGACTGTATCAACTTTGATGAAATTTTAATACAAACAATATTTCGATATTCACCATAACGCATGTCGCGTCCAACCAAGGAAAGTATCACCGCCAAAATTAGCATATTAATTAACTTAAAAAGAATGATAACTTGGCTGGATGGGACATAAAATCTTTGAGAACGGGTTGAGAAACATGATAATAGTATGCTATTACTTATATTAAATTTAAATACATGAAAATATTTCGATATTCACCCATAACGCATGTCGCGTCCAACCAAGGAAAGTATCACCGCCAAAATTAGCATATTATTTACCTTAAAAAGAATGATAACTTGGCTGGATGGGACATAAGATTCTTGGGAACGAGTTGAGAGACATGATATGGTATGCTATTAATCTTCTTAGATTTAAATACAAAGAAATATTTCGATATATATGCACGCGCATGTCGCGTCCAACCAAGGAAAGTATCACCGCAAAATCAGCATATTATTTACCTTAAAAAGTATGATAACTTGGCTGGACGGGACATATGGAGGCCGTTTGGGAACAGTTTGGCAACATAATACTTTGCAGCTAGATACCGAATACTATCACCTAAAACATCTAAAATATATGTACAGTTGATCAAGTGTGCGTATTTTAAAATCACAAAGCGGAAGAGAGTAATCACATCAAGACTGACGATGCACACAGATGCTTAGAATAGACACTTACTGATTACTAAGACGTAACTGACTCACTGGGTTTCATTCATAAGGCAATGATTCAAATAATAATCTATATTATTATGTTTCAAACATAATCCGTATCACAGGTTGTCTACATTAGTCTATACATTCTTTGTTGAACAAAAACACGTCATAGTTTACACTGATTTAAAGAAAACTAAATCCACCAAACTAGTGAACAGACAACATTTTGCAGCTTCGATAGTAGAAGCAGAAATGTAGTCTTCGACGCTGGCCCAATATTAGTCCAACATTGGGTCAATGCCTCGCGTTTACTGGGTAGTGTTGTCGCCCGTGGAGCGAATTTAATGAAAATGGGTGTGAAATTCTTCATAAATCTGAAAATGCCGTTTAAATGTCGTGTATTCAAGTAGATTAAGATTTTAACCTAAAATAGGAATCTGTTAAAAATGTGTAATCTGATGTACTCCTTTATTATTTATCGAATTGACTGTCATACAGTGACTAGAAATTTAAAAGATACACAATGTCGTTGTCTAACAATATCACAAAGCGACAGATATTTCACCTTTAACCCTTTAACCGCCGGTGCCGCATATATTCGGGTTTTCATCTTTTATTAGCAAATTAAGTACCACCTTTTAAACATGTTAAAGATAAAATGTGACATCAATCAGCAATATTTGAGAACAGTTGACCTTCATTTTGTCGAATCTGAATAATTTTCGGTCACTTCAAGTTGTGGATCGCGTCAGCGAGACACAACTTCAAGTGGGTGACAATTCAGATTGAATAATTTGGCGGTTGAAGGGGTAATCAACTGGGGATGGAACGGATAATTCCTACAAATAATTCGCTCTTATACTTTAAATCGTTTAAAAATATTCACATTCGGTTACACGACAGGTTCTGACAATAATCCGTAAATTCAACATATTCACATCAATGTTTCAACTACTTTAATCTAAAATGTGTAATAAATATTTGTGAGAACAAATTACAAATATTCTTCTCTTTGACTTCTTTAAAAAAGATAGCATAGTACTGTTTTTAGACAAAACAGCCGAGATAAATTTGTGCGGGCAATGAGTTGTACAAATGATGTAGATATATTGGATTAAGAAAACACAAAAAATCCACATTAATAGCTCACAACTTCACATCTGCAAGTATTGTATTAAAAACAGTCACTTGTCGCGTCCAACAAAAGAAAATATCAGCGCAAAATTAGTATACCATATGTTTTTTGTAATTAGAAACTGGTTGGATAGAACAAACACTACTGGGAACTGTTTATGAAAAATCTCTTTACCCTTTAACCGCCAAATTATTCAATTTGAATTTTCACCCACTTGAAGTTGTGTCTCGCTGACGCGATCCACAATTTCAAGTGAGTAAAAATTATTCAGATTTGACAAAATGGAGGTCAACTCTTTTCAAATCTTGCTGGTTGATGTCACATTTGATCTTTACCATATTTAAAATGTGGTACTTAATGTGCTAATAAAAACTGAAAACCCGAATATATGCCTCACCGGCGGTTAAAGGGTTAAAATATGGCAGTATGCCACATCCAGACGTAGTGCCACAAAGTGTCCAAAATAAATATGTGATGAGCCATTGCACGAACGTAAATGTATCACAGGTAGTCATCTTGGTATTAAAAGGTCGTATCTGTCACTTTATAAAGTTGCTGATACGACTCTTTATCACCACGGTGAGAAAATCAAGTGAAATGATTGTTACTGTGACCTATATGCGGTGTATTTAAACAACACAAACTTCAAAACTGCTCGCAGTTGTTAACTCACAGAAAACATTTTGGGATTGACGATAGACAGTTTTACGTATAATTATTTAGACGACTTACGTCTGATATAAAACTGAAGGTGAACTGCATGGAGCCAGTCCCTCAGGGCGTGGGTTGTCAGAGCAACGTCATCAATGATTCAGGCTAATCACACTGGCTTCCAGGGTGTCGCTGTTAACTTTGAAATTTCAAAAAAAATATTATCCACAGATCTAAGCAACATACTCCTTTTTAATCCCTTGCATACCTGAAAATATCATGTAATTTGTCATCCCCTGTGCGAATCGCGGTCAAGTGAATGACAAATTACTCAACTTAGTATTCTTTGTAGTTTATTATATCGAATTGAATCTCTAAACGACCTAAATTCAATGGTTTGTTGCTGTTTATATGTTGAAATAATTTTATTCGCAATATGTCACGCATGTACATGTATGTGTCACTAGAAGGCAGAGGGTTAATGTAAGGGAGAACAGACGAGTTGATAATGTGGAAGGACATATCCTAGTTAGTGAAAATTATTATCCAATTAAAAGTCAAAAAGAATTGTGAACGACGACAAAGTTCTACTTGCAGAATTTATATAATCCCTATGATGCAAGTTGGAAGCCAGCCTGTCACTATTCATTGGTTACATATCTCTGGTTGTGGATGTTTAAAAATATGAATACTCGGTTTATTGATTACACATCGAGAGCATTGTTAAAGACATGAAAGTCCATTTGCGTAGATGCTTCACAATCAAATTAGACAGCGCAAGACACAAACCACACACGGTGTATATAATCACACTAAATGCTCGCTGGGGCCAACAAACCTAACACAGTTTGTAAGCACTGCAGGTACTATTACATAATAACGGTAACAAAGTATATTTAACCATAAGTAGTACATTAGTTGGCGACTTCTGTGGGAATGTTCTGCGTTATATTGTAGTGAACAGCGTCTGCATCGAGGACTACTGGTAAATACGCAGACGTTGCAGGATTTCACATTTTTTTCAATTTAAATTGCAGCACACATAAAGTATACTGAACCTGAAGTTGCATGCAGTCTTCGTCATGTCTTCGTCATCCGTGGGGGAGGAGGGGGGGGTATTTCGAAACCACGTACACTGACAAAATGGTGACTGTTGATGCTTTAACAGTGTTTCATTGACAGTGAGTAAATACATTTTACACAGCACGCACAACACAGGGCCAATTTGTCTTATCGGATAGTGTATGCTAAATATTTTAAAGCACTGCAATTCAAGTCCCTCTAGACTTATTTACTGAATCCAGCAATATGAGGATAAAAAGACACTTCAGTCAAAGTTTTAAATGCAAACGGAGCACAATTAGGTTCTGTAAAATAAAATAAACTGCATAAGTGCTGTGGGAATTGGTAGTTGTGATATTTTTTGTCGTAGAATGGATTGAAAGTTGAGAGTGTTATGTGCGACCAGGCTCGACCATTCTTCCTCTTCGTCAGCCTCTAGTAGTATATCCTGCTCAGCAATCTTCTCGAGGCTCGGCTCTGAAGAGAAATAACACATACTAGGACATTCCTCGTCCTCCTCATTATTATCCTCAACAACACTATCTTCACCACCCATATTGTCTACCCTTTCACCTACTGCATCTAACACCACGTCCTTATCATCAAACACGCAAGATGGTGAAAAGTCTGAGTCAGTCTTTGATGGCCTGCTGATCATCTTTGAGTATGTTGTGCATTCGTCATCATCCTCCCTCGACCGCTTTGGTGAGACAGTTGAACTATAACCATGTCCATTTTGTGAGTTACCTGTACGTCTGGGACTATAATCCATGTCATCAGACCTGACAGTATCTAAGTCAGAAGGCTCATCTATACTGCTACATGTACCCACACCTGATGTACATGATGTGGACATACTGGTGGCTGAGTTATAGCGCTGTCTGTCGGCATCAGAGGACGCTATAGGTATGGCCTGACTGCGTGTTTCCATAAGGACTGTACCGGGTGATGAGGACACGGGGAAAATGGGACTGTTCTTTCCACTGTTACCATTCACAGGTAACAGACCGTTACCGTCTGTGGCTTCCTCGCCCTCAGCAATGTCCTCTAATCGAGCGGTACCATTCTCTGACAGTGTACGGGGCACAGAGCCGGCGGTCAACTCACCACCGAGTCCTTCATCCTGATCCTCGTCTTCTTCTGACACGGTCATGAAGCGTCTCTGTATGACAGCCATCTGACGCAGTATATCTGGCATATCAGCCTCTTCTTCATCCTCATCTACGTCCTCTGTGTTCTCCTCGTTCTCAGCCAGCTGCTGCTCCCGTCTGTACCTCGCCATAAGGCGTCTATCAGTACGACGACTACGTACCTCCTCTCGCCCAGAGTCCGAATCTCCATCACTGTCATCCAAGTTACCCAGCACCATCATCCCCATACACGTGTTCATGGGCATTATGTTAATGTGACGTTGTTTTCGCTGTGGCTTGGAGCGGGGTTTGCGAGTGAATTTTCTGCGGATGAGATCGGGATTCTCTTGGCGAACAATTGTTTGCAGCAGACTACGGATTGTAACACGACACAATTCCTGCAGTGTCATGATACACAGTTCAGCTGAAAAAGGGAAGCAAACAAATTGATATAGTAAGCGAAAACTCGCATGATTCAAGACAGTTTTATACGGCATGAAATGTATCGACTTACATGAAAGATCAATTATAAGAGTATGAAAGATCCATGCCATAGTTGTCTGTTATTTTTTTAACCCTTTCAGCGCGGGGACCGACTTCTGAATCTGACGTTCATAGACGTAAGATTTTGATGTCAGAAGTTAGTCGATCCCCGCACTGAAATAAAATATGGCCATAACTCAAACTAGAAAAAAATGTTCGGAAACGAACACGGAAGCAGCCCTCTGTTATCGCTCGACCACATTTTGAATTTTTTAGTGTCAAATTTGTCATGGGTTATTCTTGTGCGAGACATTACATTTTGCTTTATATTCATGGTCCAGTCATTTTGCATTTTTCGAGTTAAGTAAATATTACAAAATTCAAAACGGCCGCTAAACGGCCATTTTTAAATTGTTTGATCCCAAAAGTTAATCAGGTCATTGGCTGACATGGCTGAACATATTTGCCAACTTAAAAGAAGATCTGATGGCACCTTTTTCCGGAAATGCGCTAACGAGCATTTCTTCGTTAGTGGCCATAGTAGTTAACCGCGGCGGCGGCGGACCGTGTGGAATACAGTAAGCAGCCTGCCTCGGCGAGGGCTGCTTAATAAAGCGGAAAGAGCTAAATAAGTAATTTATGATATCAAAAATTTTGAAAAACCCTTTTGGTCTCCATGGTTTATACGTAAATGTTCCAGCGTTTTAAGGGTTAAAGGAGAGTAGCTTGTTAAAGTAGCAAATATGACCCTTTGGTAGGAATATGATTACATCTCAGTGCTGTTCATAATTAACAAGTACGGATACGACATTTGTTGACATAACAGACAACATACGTAGTTCTATGATGTCATTGTTTTCTTCGTTTGGAGGGATGAGTGACGCGAATGACACAGGCAGCACATTCTTTGTCTCCCACTCAGTCTGAGAGGTCCTGCGAATTTGTAGGAGCTGTAAAAGCAATCGTTACAAAATAAGTAGATGACGCTTATAATCTAGATATTCAATTGTAAGGACAACATAAATTACCCAGATGACATCTGCCACAATGGCAGCTTGGTCATAAACAACAAATAAAATTAACCAATTAACCTTTACATTCTCAAAATATAATGGAAAAACTCAAGCAGTTCGCTACACCTTTCACGCCAGCCCACCCATGTACTACGCCAATCAAGTTGCCACAAGTTATGTCGCTATTACGTCAATGCCGTCGTTACTGCCGTATCCGCACGCATAATCGTATACGTGTAATCGTGGATGCACTTATAAGTGAAAATCGGCTGTTTTAAGCATGGATCTAAAAAATATATTCTTGTTTATTAATACGTGTATGCACTTACGGCATATCTGCAAATTATTACGTGCACCGCTGTGTAGCTCACCAATACACAGGAGATGGCAAATATATTGATATGTATTGGCTTATACAAACCACTAGCATACACACATCTATCATAATTAAATTGATGCTGATAGTAAACACAAAACAATGTTACATTCATTATTCTATATAATATTACACTCTAATCTAGGTTCTTTAGAAAGAACCCTTCAGTACTATTACCAAGAAACCCCAGGAGAACCCTGCAAGGGTTCTCCTGGGGTTGCATGGTAAGAGTTCTGCAGGGTTCTTTTTAAAGAACCTAGATTGTTTAGTGTGTAGGCCTAGGTATTATATTAATATTAATTGCTCCATATCCATGATATCCAGATATCATAATCATAATCATAATCGTATTTTTATTATTCTGCATGATTCTTGATGATTTATATGACGCATATTTAAAGGCTTGGCGTATAGACAATTACATCACTCGTCGTGCGCTCATTCCAGGAAAACAGTAGGCCCCTATATAATATGCTACGATAAACAATAAAAAGTGTGCCTTGTCGTCTTCAAATCATTATCAGACGTGAACGCGTCTGTTCACAGCAATGACAATGCGTCAGCTGTGACGATAGTGAAGCCAATATATAGTGTAACATGGCATGTATAATACATGGAAATATTTTTCAGATATACTGTTACTTTGTATTCACGAAACTACTTTCATTGATGCAAAATAAAAAATAATCTCTGCGTTTTCTTTTGTCAAATATTTTTTGTCAAAATAAGTTCATGTTCGAATATAAGTGTATGGCGTTTTTCTTAAAAATATGGTTTTTTATATTCGAATACTATGAGGTGCATCTTCAAATATAAGTGCCATCACGTTTATGTGCGAGTATATACGGTATGTCCTTGTTAAGATCCCAGTGTGTTCAGTTTCAACATCCGCTCATAGGCTTATTTTTTGAGATGCCTAAAGTTTGCTCACATCCTCTGCGTCGATGGCGATAATCATAATGTCACATCCTTACCGGTCTCTACTGAATTCCTATGTTCCTACGACACAGTACTATTAAGTCCTTACTGCGTTGTCTCGTTTTTTGTGTGGATGTAGGCCTACTGGAAACCTAGCCTGTTGTGATGGAGCAACAAAATAACCCTGATTTATTATTGCTTTCAATTCGAATAAAACGACTCTAACATTTATTATCAAATATTTTGTGAGGGATGCCAGTTAACGAAAACATTCAATTTCGGAGATGTCTATCTACCACAAATAGAAATCTTTTTCGTCATTTGAGGCCGGAAATTGCCTCAGCAATTCCAGCTTCAAATGAATGAAAAACAGAAGCAAACAATTCAGCCGCACAGTGGTTAAATATGCAGATTTTTAAGGGTTGTTGTCTGCTGAAACCGGCTTTTTTAGAGCACAACAAGGCAACAATTCGATACAGGCCCGTATTCTCGTGACCATGTCGACCAATCCGAGCCCACGATATATCGTAACTTGTACTTGAGAACACGGGTCCAGGATAACATACCTGGTCATTAAAAGGCATGACAAGTATACCGCCCACTCTGATGAGGTTCTTCATGTAGTTCTCGTGCTCTGGTGGGCAGGCCGCTCCACAGTAGACTCGGTCGTAGAGTCTGCCTGGAGGTAGCAGCAGACAGTTACCAGTGACAAACTGGGGCTCACATAACTCGTGCTCATCAAACGCCTCACCATGGCGCTTGTAGTGCTCCAGCTTCTCCTGGGCGTACTCAGCCACGTCAGCATGGAACTCAACACCGTGATTCACACCATATGGACCTTGGAAGAAAGAACTGAATGTTAGCATTCAATGTATTGCTCCTAAAACACGTTTGATGAAGAATATACAATAAAGCATTTCTACATCACGGTCACCACCATCTTCCCCATGTATACAGCAAGGCTAGGTTTCTCGATGGTCTGCGACCTCTAGTAGACTAGCCTTGCAGTAGGGAAGATGACTACCACATGATTCCAAACAGCATCCTGTAGGTTTTATGTCAATAAAATTTCTTCCACACACGGGTTCTTTTATATATTCGCAGTAGGCCTACTTTATGTTTATTAAATGTATTTTATAATTAGAATATTATGCTGAAAAACAGAATGATTTTACTTAACCATTTTGTTAACTGCAACAATATGTCGTTGTTTACGACGTGCAAATACAAACCTAGTATGAGTCCAGCCAATGTGCTGAGATAGCCAGTGCCACTTCCTAGGTTAAGAAAACTTTGACCTGCTTCAAACTTGAGTGATTCCAATACCTCTGCGTATATACAAGGGGCGGACAAGTGTATATTGCCATGCTTCCATGCAAGATCTCTGTAAGCACTGTCTCTGTAGGGGATAATTTACACATGCTTTAATAACAGTATTCCATACATTCCCTACAACCCTCATAACAAACATTCAAGGTAGTTACACACTAAATATGGTTAATCTATGGTAGTTAGATCGATACTTAGGACTATACGGTTAAACCTTGAATAACAAATGCAATAGACCAAACGAGATGACGGCGGTGGCGGCGCACCACCAAGACAAAAACAAAATGTCTCCACCGACACCATAATAATGATAACAGCTACATTATAATTGGCAATATTGGAAAACTGATTGACTGCATGCATAGTATACCTGTGTTCTTCTAAGTAGTAATCAGCTCGATCTACGGCACGAAAAATCCTCTCAACTTCAGGTGACTTGATGTAGTCAGCTTCCACCAGGTTATTAATCAGTTCTTCATTATTTTCTCCAGCACTCACTGCACCACCCATATTGAGGCAGCTGTCAAAACAAAGATTAGTCACATGCTACAGTTTTTATTGATGACATCGTCTTCGAGTGGTTTGTCTCATACATATTTGTCAGGCCGTGAATAGAAGGTAACCCTTTAACCGCCGGTGTCGCATATATTCGGGTTTTCATTTTTTATTAGCACATCAAGTACCACATTTAAAATATGTTAAAGATAAAATGTGACATCAACCAGCAAGATTTAAGAAGAGTTGACTTCCATTTTGTCAAATCTGAATAATTTTCACTCACTTGAAGTTGTGGATCGCGTCAGCGAGACACAACTTCAAGTGGGTAAAAATTCAAATTGAATAATTTGGCGGTTAAAGGGTTAAACCAAGGTTAAACGTATGGATTGTTTATCCACTACAATGATTACCAATCAAGTTTTTCAAAATGTATCACGGATTTGTATGTTAATGACTTTGACCCTGTGCTCTCTGATGTTCATTGTGCTGTTTGTTTCACGTTACGTGCTAAAAATATAGATAGATTTTTTAACCATACACACACTGTCACTGTATCACAATTATTAACCCATAAAAAAACCCCCACTAAACGAAAATGGAAGTCTGGTCTCGCTGCAGATTTTAAACAGTCTCTCGATGAGTCGGATATAAATCATATATCAGACACACTGCACAATTTAGTCAGACACTTTAAATTAGAGAATGCTAAAGAGTATTGGTCTATAATAAATGGCAAAACACATGATAAAATAATAAATGATTTATCACTAGAAGTTTTGCAGGAACATTTCCAAAAATGAAACGAAGGACCCCGCCAGCAAAACGAGACTATGCCATTTAACCAAGAGAGCGCTTACAGCCTGTTCAACGACCCTTTCACCGTTGAAGAAGTGTTTAAAATGATTAAAAAATTAAAAAATAATAATAGCTGCAGCATGGACCAGGTAATCAACGAATATTAAAAAAAAAGCCCTCTTAAATGTATTATTATGTTTATTATTTCAATGTTATCCTCGATCCTGGTATTTTTCCAGAGCAGTGGAGCGTCGGCATCATAAAACCGCTGTATAAAAATAATGGTGATAGTAATTGTCCAGGTAATTACCGTGGTATTACGATATTGAGCTGCCTTGGAAAGCTATTCTCTAATTTACTTGACTCACGCAGTTTGTAAAATATTGGCCCAGAACGAGCTAGTTTCAGATCATGATTTTCTACAACTTATCGTATGTTTTGTTTGAAAGCTCTGATTGACATATATTTAGGTAAAAAAAAATTATACTGTTACTATGTCGACTATAGCAACGCTTTCGATTCAGTAAACCGAACGGAATTGTGGCATAAAATGCTAAACTGTAATGTCGGGAAAAAATGTACGTATTATATTCCAAATGAATAAGTCAGCTAAATCTTGTGTAGCCTTGGACTGGGTGTTTTCTAATGATTTTTTTTATGTATGACAGCAGTACGACAAGGTGAACATTTATCTCCACTCCTGTTTTCTATATTTTTAAATAATTTAAAATCATTGAGAGCTATCTCATTAACTTATCTTTTCAACAGCGCCGTCTAATGACAAGATTTTAATGTAGAAACCATAAGCTACCAATTGAGATTGGCTGTCGGCTGAGTATAAACAATTTGAGAATATGCAGTCTTTGTAACAATGAAATCGGGGATGAATTTCAAAATCATTATTTGTTTAAATGCTCACATTTTAACGGAGAACGTTTAACCTATGTTAAACCATACTTTGTAAGATCTCCCTCGTGTCTTAAATTTAAACAAATAATGAACACTAAAGACAAAACTACATTAAGCAGCCTTTGTAATTTTTTGTGTATGTGCGTATATGTATGTGTATATATATTATATGTATGTGCATATATAGGACAGGTATATGTATGTGTATAGGTATATATTGTATATAATTATATATAAAATCATAACCGTCATGTATTCATAACCTAGCATTTAATTTGATGTGTATTAATGTATTGTACCGTGCATGCCTTCCTGGCTCATATTCATACATGTCTGTATATTGCACATATCATAATTATGAAATAAACTATGTCTTTGTCTATGTCTATCAAATTCACATGTGGGGTTCCTCGGACCATATTGCTGCTTACTCTCTACACTGTTGATTTAATTTTACGAGCCTTCGTAATTATGTCATAAAGGTCATTATGTGTGACTCCATTGACAGCACCAACCATCGACATTGGAGTTATCAATGTATTTTTACCAAAAGCCCCCAGTTGGCAAAGATGATGCTCATAATTCATAGTGAATGTAAACAGACTGGTAAGTCCGTCAGTAAAATTCCTGCCAATGCCAGAAATGTATAATATGGGGACCCAACATGTCTTTTATCAACCCATAACAATATTTTAATTTTACACCAGCTTAATCGGCTAGATAGCTCAGTGATACAGTCAATCTAGGTCAATTGACTATCAATACCAACTCCGAGATAGTTTGCGCAACGTATATGATGAGTTGCAACCCATCAATATAAACAAGTAGAAAATACCGATATGTATTTTTTCCAGGTATTAGTATACGTGACACACATTTATCAATAATAACCGAAAGATTGCTCATTGCTGAACATTACACAGATTTATCAACACTTTATCTGTAATACTAGTAATACCTCAAATTCAGAGACACGGAAGATACTCGTATATATTTATCATGATCTTGCAATTACGAAATGCCCCCAAGACGTGTCTTCCTGGATATGTCAATATGTAAACTAGATTTGCCTGAGGGGCAAAGCCTGCGTCTCCACCCGCCCCACATAGATTTAGCAACCAAAATACATTAATTATATAGAAATACAGTACTGTCACCATTTTTTTTATGTAAACCACGCAATAAGGTTATGTCAGAATCACACTAACATGTACATGTAATCAACATATGGCCAGGGTAAGTTGCTTCATTGGAACAAATCGGTAAAGCAGTTCAAGCTCTTGAGAATAACATGTGATTCGTCGGTCATCTTGAATTTTGTTGAATAAATAAAAAAATAAAAACACTTCTCCTGACAATTTTCTCAGTGCCAGTGAACATACTCAAAAGATAACATTAGAGGGCGATTCCATGCACAAAGTGAAAAAAACTTGATTTTGAAAACAGCTCGAAAGTTTTATGTTATGGACTAATATGATACAAAACTACCTTAACTAATATGGTTGCAACTTTTTTTTAATTATTTGATTGAAAAATGTCCAAAAATCAACATATTACCATTGTTATTGTTTATTTTTTCACAGAAGTTAATTTCCATGTTTCTTTCTATTTTTATCAAGATTTTTCAATTAGTGAACTGTTTACATTTTTCTATCTTTAATTAATAATATAATATGTTTCTGCAAAATGTAAAATCAAAATAATTGATAATTCTAGCACATTGGTTATTTTGTGCCAGATGTTTGCTCATGCTATTTTAATAATTTGTCCGTACGACATATGAAACATAATTTTTTCACATTAATTAATCAATTTTTCAGCCCTAATCTTGTTACTACAAATACTCTTTCTTTAATTAGCAAAGGTTTGACTGGTTGTGTTTAAAATATTTCACATCATTAGTTTTTGTGCAATTGGCATTTCAATGCTGTCCGTACGACATATAAAATGTCGTACGGACAGCATTTCCTGTACATTATATTGATAATCTCCACCTTTTGAATATGTTCATTGGTTTTTGTATAAAACTTCACCATTTATTTGAAAAGGTTTTTCATAACTAACAAATCTATTGACTTACAGAGGTCACCTAGGGCTTGTTTGACATTGAATCAGAGATGGATACATGAATATTTTAGTGAGAAACATCTTAATACATATCGAGTTTTGCAGCTATTAGGGGTATCCCACATATATTTTGGAATCTGCCTCTGCTCATACTAAAGATTAAACTATCATGAGTATCTCTATAGTCTGCTAATAAATATTTTCAATGTGAAAGTACTATAATTTTGTTCTAAACAATTGCATTTCCCTACAACATGTACAATGCAAGCATTGTTTCATAAATTTAATAGATGTAAAAGGCTGTCTGTCTATTTTTTTATTTTTCAAGCTTGTTTATATGATGAAACTTCATCTTTTTTTGGATCAACTTAAGTTAACAATTTAGATTCACAAAATAAATTAATATAATATTTTTGTCTTCAGTGCATATGCATCTTTTGTGCCATAACTCAAATGCATGAAATAAATATTACATATAATGGCCCGCATCATGTAGTATATTTTCCTCTTTTTGTCTCTTTTTGTATATATATATTGGAAAAAATAGTATACAAGTCATGATGATTTGCAACATTAAAAAATGTATTTGTTTAGTCCCTTATTAGCATAATATAGAGCAACATAGAAACATAGCATTCAACCTATATTTTTAAAATAATTTGAAAAAACATAGGGCCATGATGTGTGATTTTGAAGTTTATACTGTGTTGTCCGTACGACATATATTAACTGTGGCCCTCCATAAAGGACATGCGAAAGCCCTACAGAAATTGTGAAGAAGCTGCAAGATCTCCAAAATGTTATTCTGATGGGCAAATTATTATATTCATGATAATTATCAGTATTCACGTATGTCAAATAAAACGCTCTAACAAAATTCTATACACAAATAGGACCTAATATTAGATTTTTAAAATATTTTTTGTTTTTAATTTGCCTAAAACTGAAATTTTAACCCAGCTATAGATTATTATTCACATTATAATAATCTAAGCTTACTATTTCACCATACTCAAATGAAAAATCAAAGTGAACACTCTTTTACATAGCCACAACTGTACGAAATATTCCAAACTGTCCGTACGACATGTTGTTTTTATACTTTTATTGTGACCTTGTCTATTAACAAATAAATTATCTGTTAAAATTATGTTTTCTCACTCTTTAGAACACCCTGAGAAATTGATCCATCAGGATGTGGGGAAAAAATCATTGCTCAACTCACAGAGTTTTCGAACTAAACATAAATTTTCAAATGTTACTGTTTTTGTGCGTCCGTACGACATCTCACGTTTCATCCGATGTAGGACGATCTGCGTTATTTTCGGTCAAATTTTTTTTCTACATATATTTGCACATGGAGTCTATATGAAACTGGATAATATTTTTTTTTTCTAGCCCTAAAATTATTTGCGTAAGCTGAGATATAATCTGTGGATGTCCGTACGACATCCACGGAATCGCCCCAGAGCTGTATAACTATATTATCAAATTTAGATAATAGCCAAAATGAGCAAAACTTAAATATCAGCTAAATCCTAAAACGTAAAAAATATAAGTTTTTAATATCATAATCACACCAAAAACTAATCAGCACACGACCAGGGTAGGGTTCTTCCTTTGAACCAAGCATAATACAAATCCATGAAGCAGTTCAAGCTCTAGAGGGTGACATAGGATTTTGGCGGCCATCTTGGATTTTGTTAAAGAAGCTGAAAAACGAAAACAAAAAGACCGGGCAAATTTCTTATGGTCAATATGCATACTGCAAATATTTAGAAATAATCCGAGTATAGGGGTGTATGGCTATATTACCAAATTTTGATGATTGCCAAAATGAGCAAAGCTGAAATTTCTACTAAAATAATAAAACGTAAAAAAATCTAAGTTTTTATTATCAGAATCACACCAAAAGCTTTCAACACACGTCCAGTGTAAAGTCGTTCATTTAAACCAAACATGAAACAAATCCATGAAGCAGTTCAAGCGACATATGCTTTTGGCAGTCATCTTGGATTTTGTTGTAGAAACTGAAAACGCAAAAAAAATGGAAATAACCCGAGCAGGGGTTTTCGAGTGAGAACAGAAACAAAATGCGGCAGCGGCGGCGGGGGGACTCAGTCCACCACCACATAGTGGTTGGAGACTTAATTAAAATTAAACGATGATTACACAGAATGTTACTTACTAGTAATTGGCTCTAGAATGCAGAGTGCTTTTTTTAGGATACGTTTCCCAATAATAATCACGCTCGATGAGTTTGATGAAATGGCAGAAGGTCAATGGGAGAGTGTGATTGAATACTAAAACTACAATACTAGGAACCACCACAGTAGGCCTACCGGTACCCCTGTTGTATTGGTGAACGAGAAGCTACCGGTATATAATAGAACTAGTCTACTATGTTCCCGTATTCATATTCACAAATAAATATATTAGGCCTACGGCTTCATAAAATTCCCTGACGTTTCCCTGATTTGTCATTGAGGCATTTTTCTCAAATTCCCCGACTTTTCCGTGACTGGAAACGCGAGATGTTTTTATACCTGAAGCTGAAAGATGGAAATGTGTTCCAGCATAAGACCTTCTGAACAAAGGATCTTCTGAATATAAGACCTTCTGAACATAGGACCTTCTGGATATAGAACCTTCCAAGCAAATATTTCTGAATATAGGATCTTCTGAACATATATGACCTTCTGAGTATAGGACCTTCTGAATAAATATTTCTGAACATAGGACTTTCTGAACATAAGATCTTCTAAATATGAGACCATCTGAACATAGGACCTTCTGAACAAATATTTTCTGAACATAGGACCCTCTGAACATAGGACCTTCTGAATATAGGACCTTTTGAACATAGGGCAATCATGTAAGATAATACAACGTGCCCTTATGCGCTATTTTTCGAATACAGATTGAGGTACACTGGATGCTGTAAATTGTCCTGGAAGACAAACACACAGATGTTCACATTAGCATGATCTAAGTCTTCATCAATCTGCTAATAGCTTCATCCGCCTACTCTACCACTGGTCATTATTCACAATATAAAAAGTTCTTGAAGGCGTATGCCAAATTTGGCTTATGTCAAATTTATATAGAATGGTTTCAGATGCATACATGTATACATTTGGTAACCTTTTTTTTCTAATAAAATGTGCTATACTAAGTGGCTCGGATTCGAAGGGATCTGCAGAGTGTATTTTATGACATAATAATAAAAGGTAAATGTGCAGGTTTATAGTCTGATATCAAGTCTGAAGACCTATCATCCGACTTTACATCTTACCCCCTGGTTACTGGACCTGTTCAGTCGTGTGCCATTTCACCTCCACGGGGAGCATACAGTCCTGCAGCCGTTTCGGCGAGTTGAACTTAATGTAAGACATAACACTTTATCACAACAAACATACATTTCTGTTATTTAATACTGTTATCTTCAAAATCTATTTGTAGGGCCTACTTTATCTTTCTGGAACGCTATTACCAGGTTAAACCCGTGTCTGACTCATCTTGCGGTCAGACGTACAATATATATCGGGATATAGTATCAGTTGCACGCTTTATCCCGGGATAAAACATTTGCCCCACCTCCTGAGTAGGGGCGAGAATTTTCGAAAATATCCCGTGTCATTTCATTTAACCCGAATCTGCCCCGCTTACCATGTGAACGATCCCGTGGTAAACCCGGTACATAATATTTATCCCGGATTCAATCCGCGTCGAAGTGCTCGTGTGACTGGGGTATTTGCTGCGAGCTACAGCGCACATGTTTCCGACACTGGGGTCATAATCTATAAATAGCACACGCTCACCGAGCTAGCTGATACAATGAAGGGGGGCTTGTGTAGCATTATTTTCACCGAGTAGCCATTTAGAAGGAATTCCAGTGTTTCACAGAATATATCATAATTATATAATTGATTTAACAGCTTGCAGTGGGTCCCATATGCATGGTGACTTGGAGTTCCCGGAACGTGGAAATTTCGGGAACTTGAAGCGTCCCAATATATATTAGGCCTACTTGAAGTAGAAAATATTTGGATGCCTGTCTGACACTTTGTTTCCATTTTCGGACAGTAGCCGGGCGACCTTGCCAGCTATTTGGTTACCATCTAATGGGATAAAAAATATTTTGTTGTTGTTGTTGGTCGAGGGGGGTTGTGGGTCGAGGTTCGATGGGTTGTGGGTCGAGGGGCTTGTGGGTCGAAGGTCGAGGGTTGTGGGTGAGGGTTCGAGGGGGTTATGAAGGTAACCGCAAAATTGTAGCATACAAGATGACGCCTACTTCTGTAGTTGCGCAATATCGGCCGTTGTAACGCACGGCTTTTTCTGTAGGTGTTCTGGTGAGATGTGGGCTAGGTCTAGGCCTATATTTTAGGCCTACAAACTACAAGCATAAACACACATGACATATATGTCGCCTGGTCACTTACCAGTGCTTACCAACAGATACTTGGTACAGTGTGCTATATTCAGATATTGGTGACGTCACAATAATTATACTTCATATTTAAAGCTCTGTGACGTCACTGTTCCACTCAGACTTGTGACGTCACATATGTCCAGATAGAAGTCTGATAATAGCAGTTTCATGGTGCCCACGGATATGATATTCAATATAATGGGGGAACAGTTTCTATGAAAACATGTACGTAGATTCTCTATTATTTATTTTATCGCTCCCAGTGGTCTGTGCGGACTAAAGATCATTAGGAAAAATGTGGATGGGGAAGTGCAGCATGATGGATGATGATGGCAACAAGACTAGTGTATGGGTGGGTCAACAACAGACATTTGATATAGTTATTTATATGTCTAATATCATGATCAGTCACTAAAAAGATATAGCTAAGAGGACGTATTGGTGGCCATACGCGATGGTCAGCTTTACTTGGATAAATGCCGCCGACAATAGGCCTACTTTATATAATAATCATATAAACATGATAAACTGCTGTAGTATTATTAGCCTAGTTGATCATATCGCATGTAGCCACAAACACAGGTCCTCTTAACTATATAATTTAAATAGGCCTATAGACTATATATAGTGACTGGTCATAATATTAGACATAATATAAATCGTACCCTTGGAGTTAGAAGGTGTTAAACTGCCACTTTACCGGTGTTGGTGTAATGTTGGGCCAGCTTCGCATATATAGGCCTATATAAAATATATAGTTAAGAGTTAACAATAAACAGTATAGATAAAATTTAACAATGAACCAACTTCTAAATCCCGTTCAGACCTGACGCGTCACGCGCGTTCGACGACAAAACACTTAAGACAAAACGCACGTGGGTGTTCACATATGCTACGACAAAACGCAGACGTCCCTCAAATCATTTGTTGTGACAGTTGCAACTCACGTGGCTACATTAAAGCATATAGTCGGAAGGGATTCTAAATCCATGATGGATACAGGTATATTTGACGAGCTAGACGAAATTCTGAAGAAGCGGAAGAGATATAGAAATCTAGACAGGTGGCTTCCTGGTCACTACATGTATACACCGCTACCAGGAAAAAACGGCGAAGTAAGAAACATATTTCGCATGTTTTGCCATGTGACGAGAAAAAATCCCGTGATTGGCTGGCAAGAAAAAAATCGCAAGCCTCCACCGCGCGTCTGCTACAAAAGTTGAGGGGTAGCGTACGCGTCTTCGGAACACTTTCTGTTGTGAACACCTTAATCATATTATAGAAGGCTCAACTTCTCCGAACGCGTCTTGAACAAAAAAAGTCGTACCGCTAGGGAAAAGTCGTAACAGGTGTGAACGCCCCTTCAGTGTCAACGTCTGGTCTTTGCTTGATTTGTTGGTTTAATGTTGGCTTAATGTTGGATTAATATTTAATTCAACAAACCTAGCTACTATAGTAACACGAAACGCTGGCTCAATGTTGTTGGGGCAAAGATGTTAAACATAAATCTATCATCAACCCTTTAACCGCCAAATTATTCAATTTTAATTTTCACACACTTGAAGTTGTGTCTCGCTGACGCGATCCACAACTTCAAGTGAGTGAAATTTATTCGGATTTGACAAAATGGAGGTCAACTCTTTTCAAATCTTGCTGGTTGATGTTACATTTTATGATTAACTATTTGTACTGAATGTGCTAATAAAAAATGAAAAACAGAATATATGCGAAACCGGCGGTTAAAGGGTTAAACCAACAAACCCAGCAAACACAGGCGTTGATCTGAAGTTGGTTTATTGTTTATCATTCATTTGAAGACAGTACAACATGTAGGCCTATTTATATCAGTGCAGTGAGCAGGAGACGTTAAACCAATGGTTTTTTAACCCTTTGACCGCCGGTGTCGCATATATGTTAAATATGTTAAAGATAAAATGTGACATCAACCAGCAAGATTTGAAACGAGTTGACCTCCATTTTGTAAAATCTGAATAATTTTCACTCACTTGAAGTTGTGGATCGCGTCAGCGAGACACAACTTCTCAAGTGAGCGAAAATTCCAATTGAATAATTTGGCGGCTAAAAGGTTAAATTCAGGAACACACCGACCACGGCACTGGCCTAACCATGCCAACATCAAACCACTGTTATCGGTTAAGCGTCTCACGTTTGATGTGAACCGCACACACATATTATCATGGTAAAATCAGAGAGAATATAATTATTCAAGCCTTTGTTATCAGGTCATGTTGAAAACTGGTGGCTTCGTCACTCACACCAGGTGAAACATGACCCATACATGTGATATCTCTATTTATCCCTGTAAAATCCACATTCAAGATTGAGCCAACATTACAATCCACATCGTGACCTGTAGGCCTAGTACAAGTTACAATGATACATGTATGTGAAAAATACCATGTAAAATTGACGTTGACGATTGACTCAACATATTCGCCAAATATTTCACCAAATTCGTGTGTAAGCCTGGATCTAACAAAAACAAAACATGTTTGATATCGCCCTATTAAATTTACACGTGAACAGGTGAACAACGAAGCACCAATGCCACCAAATCCACGTGGTAGGCTCTATATTTCTAAGGAAATTACGTTGATCCACGTGTCCACCAATTTGAATTACATAAGTTGTGTGTTACATGTATTGACCCGAGACCTGCTTCAATGACGATCGCTCGTTTGTCAACAACATAAATCATGACATTAAATGAGCAATCAGTTTATTATTATTGTCTAAATAACTGCACTACAAACGAAACAAGGTCACACGTCACACATTGTCTCGCAATTATCAACAAGGTCCCAGCGTATTATCGGTCTTTGGCCAGGACTCAAGAAACCGACTCTGGCCCATCTTTATGACAGAGCTGGGTCAACGCATTGTAGTAACATCAAACCAACATTGGGTCAATGTCTGTGTTTGCTTGTGCTGACTGGGGCGGGGGCCCTAGGGTAGTGGTTAGCACCGCTGCCTTTCACGCCAGAGTCCGGGGTTCGGTTCCCGGTCTCGGCGGTTTGAAAGAAACAAAATTGTTTCTTCCCCATCCACGTGTGAAAGTTAGTATTTTGGGGAGCCTCCGTGACCGAGAGGTAGCGTGCTCGGCCTCAGACCGCCAGGGCTCGAATTTCGAATCCTGTGTCTGGAGGACAGTGTCATCTCAATCATCTCACCATCCTCAGGAGGTTCTCCTGGCCCAGTTTAGCCTATATGTGCACAAAGGTGGCCTAAAGCCCGATTCATTTCATTTCATTTGTGCTGACTGATTCGCTGGCAGTGTCGTAAATAAATTTTCCCGTATCTGGCGTTGCCACGCTCGAGTGGCAAAAGCATGGGGTAACCATGGTAACTACATGACACTCAGATGTTCCTTCTCAACTGTAGTCTTGTGTACTTCCCAGAAATAAACATCTAAAAGACGCATACATAAAATGATTTAAGTTCCCGAAAAAAAATCTTGACAGTATATATATTGTCAAGAATTTTTTTCTGAAACTATATATATCAGGTTGTCGCTACCTCATTTGAAACACGTCACTGACCTAGATCTGGACGTGACCCTATCGCGTGGACATAGATCTACCCAGCAACCATGAGATGTTGGGCCAACGCTGGTTTACTGTTGGGTCAACTTTCGTGGTCCAATAATGTTGGATAAATGCTGGGCAGACGGTCACGTCGCAGACTGGGGCATATATTCTCTGGACACATTCAGTTTGTATTTATAAATATGTTTATGAGTAATTAATAGGTTGATTATAAAAACCTGTATTTAACGCTGTTCATCGGAGTGGAGATTTCTACATGTACCCATAATTATGATAAATAAAAATGTATCACCACACGACCTTGGAAAATATACTTCTGTCAGAACAAATTTCTGATATTAAACCAACAAAACAATTGATATTAGAACAATAAATTCAAATTTCAAATGATTTAAATTATATTTTTACTGTCCATCACATGATAATTATTTGTCCGTCACATGACTACATAATTATGTACAGACGTACGGGTATAAGTCCACAAACCAGAGTCACCATGGTCGGGGGGTAGTCAGGTAGTGCGAGTTGCTTATTTTTATGGTAGCAAATGTCAAGTAAGAGGAACAGTAGGCCTACCGTAGGTATTATTCCAGACAATTTCATGGAATTCTTCACATACAGCTAGAACGATCACTGTGCAGTCAGTGTATACAATACGCCTACACACAAACTATTCATAACAGATATCAGCAGCTCATCAATCTTTACACTTAAATATATCCCCCCCCCCCCCCCCAAAAAAAAAACCCAACTAACTACAAACAATAATGGTTGGAAAAGTGATAAGATGATAATTTAACTATTCATAACAGATATCAGCAGCTCATCAATCTTTACACTTAAATATATTCCCCCCCCCCCAAAGTGATAAGTGATAAGTGATAAGTGATAAGGAAAAGTGATAAGATGATAATAGGAAGGCTCCTAAACTGGCCGAAATATTGGCAAAAAAGATTCTGGGTGTTTATCAGTCTATGCCCCCAGCCCCCTATTCAGATTCTTGATCCGCTCCTAATTGATCCAGAAAATTTTCATGAAATAATTCATCTATAGGGTTCTCCGGAATAGCCAGGGGACTCAATCAAGTATATGACATATAGGGTGGGGGCTTATGATTATCTAAATATATAATGAGGGGAGGGGGAGGGGTCGCTTAGATATTTCAGAAGTTACTGTTGTAATGAATAGCCCCTCCTGCTAAGGGGAATGCCTCCAGCCTACACAATTACAGTAAGCCTAGCCTATTTAACTGTTTAAGTTTGTGGACTGCCAGTAAAACACTAATGTAGCCTATGGTAGGCTATATGCCAGGGCTAGGCCTATATAGGAGCTCTGCTTAAAATAGGCCTAGGCTGCAAACATTTTTTCAATTTATGATGGCTATGTCCATGCAATATAATAGATTAACAAATATTAATGTTAATATTTATTATGCTATGATTAAATGTTTAAACGTAAAGGCTAATTCCTCAAGTTGGGCCTATAGTATAGGCCCAGTGTTTCATCTAGCCATTTCTAACATGGCGCAGCGCCATGTTGCCTTTTGTGAGCGCCATGTTGCCCTTCATGTGCGCCATGTTGCCCTTCTAATATTCAGACAGTGAAGTGCCTCATTGAACTATTATTACGTCATATTTAATCCACCCAGGCCATTGTCACAGCGGATCACTGATGTCTCGCGTTCACACATATGACACACAACCTGATAACGGCTTGTGTACATAGTGGTAATAACTGGTGATGTCTACATACTTAACTGATTCCTTTTGTACCCTCAATTGGGGAGGGTGGGTGTTGGAAATGCCCAACCGAGTCAACTGGGTGCCCCCAATGATCGGTGGCGCCATGCCCCTTCTGAATCCTAGATGAAACACTGTAGGTCTACTCCATTGCCTAGCCTAGTAGTATTAGGCTAATGGAGTGGACTCTAATGCTATTGAATTGGTAATCATAATCATGAAATGTAATGTCATTACAATGTTTAAAGTTAAACTTTAAAAACTTAACGTAAATTGCAATAGCCTAACGAAGGCTTACAATAGAAACTGATTCCGGCATGACTATTTTCAATTTTGACTTTGCAATTGTAAGTTATTTTTATAGTCTTAGAGAGACTAGAACAGTGCCAGACAGAAATCCTGTCTAGCCTCTAGGACTAGTAGGCCCATAGGCCTGTGCTATGCCTATGGCTATGGGCCCCTGGTTATAGGCCTAATCATAATGTTTAGCCTTAGCCTTAGGGACACAGTGCATAAAGTGCGCAATAAGCTGAACAAAATTCCAGATAGAAGATGTGACCTTTAACATTCTGGGGATCTCTGCTAAACTACAGACTACAGTGACAGTCTACATAGTAGCCTACAGTGCATGCAGTGAATGACTGCTTTGGCGATAGCCATGGGCATGGGAGTCGTTTGGCCCGATTTGGGTTGAGTCCTGCCTTGTGAGCCTGGGTGATGGGTCTGACTGAGACCAGTGAGAGGTGACTACTGACATGACTCATGAGACTGAAACAGTGAGAGACGATGTCATTTGCCATAAACCTAGAGAGAGATCACAGCGTGTATAAGGAAAGTAGGCACTAGGCCTAGGATATCACAATAACTTTTGTAAAACAGTTTAGGGGCCTACGACTAGACTCTTGTCATGCTTGAGTTCTGTAAGTCACCAGACAAATAAAAAATGGTCTCTTTCTTGGTCCCAGTTTCTTCTTTCAACACTAACAATAGCCGCGACAAGAGGACTCAAATTCATCTACCGCTAAAATATCGAGACTGCAAATTAACATGCAGATAACCAAAAAGAGCTAAAGCTTAAACTCACTTGTCAAATTGTGATAATTAGCCGCTGTTAATGTGTTAAAATCAGGTTGTTTCGGTGTTGTTTTTATGCGCACTTCCAGTCATCTCACTGTCAAAACAACACCAATCTGACAGCACGAGAACAAACTGACGTCATCAACAACACTGCATTGCATGCTGGGGGCACCTGCGTGATCAGTGTTACAGGGAAAGGTTAGTCCTCCCACTGACTCTGTTTTCTTTCTGTTAAAACACAGTTAAATAATTGTGTATTTTCGTTTCTTTGCACGGGAAAAGAAATACTGTATATATTTAAAAAATTAGTTATGTCAACAGGGTTAGATATTTGTTAGAATTAAAGCATTTGGATGTTTTCTAAATATTTTTTCAGCTATTCCTAACACCCCCTCCGTTTTTATGCAAATTTATGGCCTCGTCACATGTTATGGCGCTTGGACATTGATGTGAACCGTGAGTATTGCTTTATCAAAGTTGCTATTTCTACGCGTGGTACGATCATTGTGATACACATAAGAATATCAGTGTTATTGTTTATGGATTGTTTCTCACTTTTATGTATCTTTTAATACTGCTAGCAATCGCATCATTTTACAATTCAGGTATTTATAAACGGTGCTTCCGTAAATTGTCATTCAGGAATCAGGCGCTGGTGAATATCATGACGCGTTTGACTTTCGGAAGTATCTATTGCCATGTTCCAAGCAAAAGTAGACGAGTGAATGCTTGTTATTTTATCATTTAATAGGTTTTGCTAAATCATTGTTTATCATAGATACTTTTGTTTCAACGATTTTTGTTGTTGTTTCTTAGATAATTATAGTTTTCAAAATAAGCGTTGCCATGTATTTTGAAATAGTCTAATCACTTTGGCATGGAGAATTTAAACGCAAACGAGGCTCACAGGCTGGCCCATTTTATTGGATGTCATGATAATCGGTTGGTCTAGGCCTACTTGTAGAATCTTGGTTATACAGGTCTACAATTAAAGTACATTCTCGGCGTTAGTACAACGTATATATTTGTATTAATTTATTTGTTTTTAGTATTATGTATTGTTTGATATGTTTACGTTATTAGTTTATTACCATGAGTAGGAAGATTTTGCATATCCTTGTTTTTGGTGGTGACGGGTGTGTTAAAAACTGAACATTTGTGTCGGCCATGACGTGCCACCTTCCCTTCGCGTGGAGATGGCAAGTGCGTTGACGTTGTTGTAACTTGAAATAAGTTAAAACAACAGAAACTGTAGGCCTACTTTATAAATACAACCTTGGGTAATATTATGTCAATTTCAATTATTAGTGGATTGATTTCATCATGTAAAGTGGCAAGAAAGAGGTCTTTTTTAGTTTCACGTGCTTAGGACGATTCCATTTTTTTATGGGTCAGTTCTTACTGCTTTTTTGTGAGCTAAGCTACATCATGATAATTATTTGTGATAGTAAATTATTCTAATGTTCTATTTGATAATATGAAATGTTTTGTGGGTTTTTTTGTCAGAGAAATATGTTTTGATTTTAATGTTACATGAGAGTTGATATCTGTCACCACCCATTTTGTAACATTGGAATATTCCCTCCAGACCAAGTGCTGTGTAGCCTCTGAGCCTCTATCATGTGTATGTATGTGTTTATGTAAAGTGGCAATGTTCACACATAACATTACAGATGTCTAGGCCTAGCCTAACTAGGTAATTTATGGGCTTAAATTTTGTAGACCTACTATTTCTTGTCTACTGCCACTAGGGCATATAGTGTCAGTTCTACTGTCATTTAGACTACATATCAATTTATAAGGTACAATAACAATCTACAACTTTTTGACCAAATAAGTCTCTGACTCTGTTAGACTCGGAAATTGTCCGAAATTATGGAATTGAATGGGCTGCAGGGGATGAGCCAAGATCTGAAGAAAGGGGGGTGTCGCGACGGGGGCTTTGAAGCTTGCCCCATGATTTTAAAATTAAATTTAGTTCAATTTATGGCACTTATATATCATAAATGCAGGGAATAATTTGTCCTAGAAAAATTGTGTAGCAGTTTAGCAGCCTTGCACATGCTAAACTACTATTCTCCTTGCGAACAATTGCTACACCAACATATTATTGTGTAGCATTTGCCCAAAATTGCGTAGCAAACTGCTCCGCTACACCAGACAAATTATTCCCTGAAATGTACAGCTAGATCGGTATCTATTTGGCGAAAAATAGGGGTGAGGGTGCATGCACCCCCGGTGCAGGCTGCACCCCCTCCTGGATCCGCCCACGGAGACTAGGCCAACTGCCAATAGAAATACTTTTATAGGCCTAGGCCACTACCGATTAGCCTTAACCATAGACTTTCAAACAATTATGAACCTTAGACTAAGGGGGCCATCATTCAATTACTATGTGGGGGGGGGGGGGAGTATTTTTTAAATAAAGATTTTCAGACTAAATTTTCGCGAAATAAATAATTGTTTGAAGGACATTCAAGACTTCTGAAAATAGGGGTTTTCAGGTCTAAATCTGAATGTAGGCTATACAGCCAACTAAGGGTGGTTCATAACTTCCAAATTCAAAAATTGAACATGTCAAAAGTTTTATTTTCTAGCGAAAAGGGGGGTTCGAACCACACAGTGTTAGCTAGGATTGGGCTGACAGGGTGTGTAAATAAATTTAAGGCTGTGTAACAGGGTGTGTAACAACCCCTTTAGGCCTACTATAAGCAGGAGAGTTTTGACAGGGTGTGACCTAGTAAATTCTACTAAGAGTGTGTTGCGACGGTTTTGAGCGTGCAAAATTTTTTAAATTTTTGCTGCCTCGCATTCACCAGTTAGGCTAGATATAGAGACGAAATTCCTGATATCTAATTATTGACAACCATGTCAAAAATTAGAAATAGCCTACAGGAATTCAACCATGTCAAAAATTAGAAATAGCCTACAGGAATTTCGTCTCTATATCTAGTCTAACTGGTGAATGTGCAGCAGAAAATTAAAAAACTTTTGCAGTTCTAGTCTATGGACATGTTTACATCATATGGTCATATTAAGAAGCCATAATAAAATCACCAATTTTTTCGATGATTTTAGCTTGGGCCAGTCCCTTTAATATAACCTGCCCCAAGAAAAGCACGTCTTGGGAAAAAAACTATCATGATATGTCGGAGTATCTGAGATAAAGTTGGATAATCATTCTATTCTGTGCAGTTTGTTTTATCCAGGTATTTGTGTAGGGCTTACATAATATATATACCTTAAACGGGGCTATTTTGCCACCCTATTTACATATTTTTTATCGCTGTATTGAACTGGCTTTTTGAAGTGGGAATATAAAGTGTCATAAATGAGGGTGATTGTGTAAGGTATTTGCATACTTAGCATAGTTTGTATTCAGGCTTTTTTAATAGGTTTTTTAAATAAAAATGTATGGTGGCAAAATAGCCCCGGCAAAGGGGGCTATTTTGCGACTGTAGCTAATTTTAATCATATTTTGAGAAGTAAAACCATTTGTCAGAATCCAAATAAAAATAGTTGGCCATATAAATATTTTTTAATTCAAAATAATATAATTGAGCTAATCAAACAAAAATAAAATCAACTTAACAGTCGGTAGACATTTTTATCAATCCATTGAATATATAGCATAAATCATGTAAGCCCTAAATGTACAATACCATACCATACATACATAAACATGACATAGGCCTATTCAGTGAAAAAGTCATTATTTTTCATGAATTTTTTTTAATTATTAAAATGAGTGCCTTAAATCTGGTATGTAAATATTTATATCTATAGTGTTTAAGGGTCAAAAAGGCTAGTGGCCAAGTCCGTTTTCATATCGGACCGAAAACGAGGTTCTGACGGCCATTTTGAAAGGGTGGCAAAATAGCCCCGGTATGGGGTGGCAAAATAGCCCCGGCTACTTTAAAGTGCTCAAACAGGCTCAATATTTAAATTTCATCACTTTATTTTTTTTATGTGATAAGTACCCTTCAAATACCATAAAAGGGTGAGATCATTAATTGTCGTAAATTGTGACGGACGGAATTCAGAGACAAATCCTAGGTGCAGTTCGCAAAAAAAAATTTTATGATTTTTTTTAAATCCATTTGAAATAATTGAGAGAGAACAAAGTTAATTATATAACTTTTTATATCTTGGCACATATGTGTTGCTTAGCAACTGATAAAGTATCAGCGTGACGGACGGAATCACAAAATGTGCCTTTAACTGACCCCCCTTATGTATGCTCAAAATTCTCTGATTATTGTACACATGCATCATATTGAATGCCTGTTTTGAAAAGTCTTAGTTAGATGCTATTTAGTGCTTATATAATTTTTTTTATATCTCATGTCATACATTTACGATGAGTGAAAACCCCGAGTGAAGTCAGTGTGACGGACGGAAAGTGATGGACGGAAAACTTTTTTTTATAATGTGGCCTCCATCCTCCCCTAAATCCACACATTTTATCTGATCGTGAAATTATTATAACCACATCGTACATTTGCATAGCAAATATTAAAGTCTCCACCTTCCGCAATTAAAATTTTTATTGCCAATGCAGTAACGATGGGACTTTATAACATAAGTGACATGGCGGCCATCTTGGATATGCAAATTAGCTGATTTTTAAACTCAACCAGGGTGATCCATCAGAGGGTGTTCAGACGAAATTTGGTGAAGATCTGATGAATATTGGCGACTAGAGAGTGTTTACATCGATCTTGGATATGCAAAATAGCCCATGGCGGCCATCAAATTAGCTGATTTTCAAACTCGATCAGAATAATCCTTTCGTCGATCTTGGATATATGCAAATTAGCTCAGCATAA
Source organism: Flabesymbios commensalis (assembly GCA_964017125.1). Lineage (NCBI taxonomy): Eukaryota > Metazoa > Annelida > Polychaeta > Terebellida > Flabelligeridae > Flabesymbios > Flabesymbios commensalis. The sequence goes on from OZ024902.1 coordinate 88,026,283, forward strand.
ATCGCAAAATATCTGAATTTTCGAAGTCAAACAGGATAATCCATCAGAGGGTGTTCAGAAGAAATTTCACAAAGATCGAATAAATATTAGAGACTGCAGAGCGTTTACATCGATCTTGGATATGCAAATTAGCCTATGGCGGCCATTTTGAATATACAAATTAGCTTATTTTTGAAATAAACCATATTAATCCTTCAGAGGGTACGGATTCAGAAAGATATCGGATGAATATTGGCAACTAGAGAGTGTTTATATCGATCTTGGATATGCAAATTAGCCCATGGCGGTCATGTTGAAAATGCAAATTAGCTGATTTTCAAACTCGACCAGAATAATCCTTAATAATCCTTTCGTCGATCTTGGATATATGCAAATTAGCTCAGCATAATATGCAAAATAGCTGATTTTCGAACTCAAACAGGATAATCCATCAGAGGGTGTTCAGAAGAAATTTCGCAAAGATCGGATGAGTTTTAGAGACTGGAGAGCGTTTACATCAATCTTGGATATATGCAAGTTAGCCCATGGCGGCCATTTTGAATATGCAAATTAGGTTATTTTCGAAATAAATCAGAATAATCCTTTAAAGAGTATACAGAAAGATATCTGATGAATATTGGCGACTAGAGAGCGTTTACATCGATCTTGGATATGCAAATTAGACTATGGCGGTCATGTTGAATATGCGAATTAGCTTATTTTCGAGCTCAGCCAGAATTATAATCCTTTCGTCGATCCTGGATATGCAAATTAGCCCAGCATAATATGCAAACTAGCCAATTTTCTAACTCAACAAGAATAATCCATCAGTCAGAGGGTGCGCGTTCAGAAGAAATTTCGCACAGATGGGACGAATATTGGCGACTAGAGAGCGTTTACATCGATCTTGGATATGCAAATTAGACTATGGCGGTCATGTTGAATATGCAAATTAGCTTATTTTCGAACTCAGCCAGAATTATAATCCTTTCGTCGATCCTGGATATGCAAATTAGCCCAGCATAATATGCAAACTAGCCAATTTTCTAACCCAACAAGAATAATCCATCTGTCAGAGGGTGCGCGTTCAGAAGAAAATTCGCACAGATGGGACAAATATTGGTGACTGGAGAGCGTTTACATCGATCTTGGATATGCAAACTAGCCCATGGCGGCCATGTTGAATATGCAAATTAGCTGATTTTCAAACTCAACCAGAATAATCCTTTAGAAAGTATTCAGAAAAGTATTCGTGAGGATCGGATGAATATTGGCGACTGGAGAGCGTTTACTTCTACCTTGGATAATGGATATGCAAATTGGCACATGAGGCCATGTTGGATATATGCAAATTAGCTGATTTTCGAACTCAAACAGGATAATCCATTAGATGGTGTTCAGAAAAAACAATAAGTCTCCAACCAAATACAACGCTAAATTATTGAACTGGAATTTTTAATCCCTTAAAGTTGTGTCATGCTACTGCAATCCACAACTTCAAGTGGGTAAAAATTACTTATTTCTGTGTTTTGAATCAAAACATATATATGCCAGCTAATCTGGCAGATTTAATGCTCATTTCTCACTCAAATCGATCAATGTCACTCACTCATTTTTGAACCATCTAATTACCAAATGAGAAGACTGTAATTCAAACTTTCCAAAAGATATGAAGCATCAAAGGAGTTTTAGCTATTATATGCTGTGACTTTGGTCATAAACGGTCAGTCATTTTTAAACTCGACCTGTAGTTTCCTCAGATGCACTTCATCTTGGGTTTCAAATAGGGAACTTCCATCTTTAAAAATCAATATTAATGTTTATGAAACTAATTGTGATTGACAAACTGAACAGTGGTGTGACCTTGACCCTTAAAATAGGTCAAGGTCACTCATCTTCAAACTCGACCTGTAATTTCCTAAGATGCATATGTACACCAAATGAAGACTACCTGGAACGATTCAAAAGATATAGCACATCAAATGAATTTTAGACCAGATATGCTGACAGCTGTGACCTTGATATTGACCCAAGGTCAATCAGGGTCAATGGAATAAAAAACCAAAGCCATATGGTATACAAGTTTAAAATATAAAGTCAATACAATAAGTCATGTTGCCAGGGGAGCTATTTGAGTATGATGCGCTGGCGAACAAGCATGGACGGAAGACGCAGAGTGCTAAGGGATGACAATGTCGCTAAAAAAACAAGCACATAAAATTGCCATTTCACGTCCCGTCACCAACCCCCCCCCCCCTTATGATCCCCCCTAGCCCGAACAATACCCCCTGTCCCCAGATATGTCCCAGTGACTACAGACAGCACATTATTGAGTTGCATGCATTTAAAAACCTGTTGGTAATACTTGGCTTTGCATTTGCCTCTTGTGTTTTGCATGCCAAGAGGCAAGTGAAGAAAAAAAATTGAAGTTTATTTATAAGTCATGTTAACATTACGTAAACAAATTATGGTACTTATAAATGGTAATTACTCTATTTTAAGCTTGGTAATTTTTTATGTACTAGAGAAAATAAATTAGCAGCCTCATCTTACATGTAGACCAATTCTGTAATCGTCATTGGGTAAAATTTGCATTAAACTTGCTTCGGGTGAACAAAAAAAACACATTTCCGTCCGTAACACCAGCAAATTCCGTCCGTCACGGCAATTTTTTCGCAAGGTTTACTTTAATATATTTTGTACTGGCACATCAATGTAAATAATCATCTTTTCTACTAATTAGTGTTAGGGAGCAGTAAGAGAAAACAGAAAGTTTCACTAAATAAATTTATTATACGTGGCAGCACATTAATTAAAAGACTTCAAAACGTGACGGACGAAAATTGCATTAAATAACCCCTCTTTAAAAACACAAACTGCCACAATTTTTTTTTTTTTTTTTTACAATGCACAATATAGACATACACTATCAGAAGACATATCTACATCGAACATTAATAACTCGCTGAACTAGGTAGACAGTTTTTTTATTTTCCGTCCGTCACGGCTCAAAAAGGCATTTCAGCTATTAATGTGTTGCCAGGGCGACAAGATTTTGCAAAAACAAAAACAAATCTAGAGAATCAAATCCGCTCAGATGTTTTCTTCAAATTAGAATCTTGATTTATATAAGAATCGCGCAATACAATTTGAGCCATTTGGTTGACACATTAATGATATGACCCAAAAGAAGAATATGTACGGATAAATGGATAAATACCATTCCAGAGTTCAAATTTGTCAAATTTAGAAAAAACGCGTAAAAAATGACAATTCGGTAAAATATTTTTTCTGGTGTTGCAATATTATAAAAAAAAATTTAATAGCCATAAAAATGTTCCCAACAATATAGTCTGACCTATGATAATAGTTACTTTTTATTAACCACTTCACTTCCAAGTCGAAGTGCATGTCAGGATCTGGTGTAACTATAGTAAATCCGACGGAAATTTCCGTCATGTATGGTTACGTAACATGACGAATGACGACAGAAATTTCCGTCATGTATGGTAGTGAAGGGGTTAACTTATGGTATTTATGGAAAATCGGAGGATTTAATTAATTTTCAGAGGGGGTGGCAAAATAGCTCCGAGGGTGGCAAAATAGCCCCGGTTTACGGTATCTAATCCTTGACCACATTAGAAGATAATTTGTTGTATTAACCCTTACACTGCTATGGGCGACTAAATGCGACTCTGGTCGCCAAATAAAAACTAAAAAAATTAATTATATTTTTAATTTTTTTTTATTATTTTAATCGAACCCGACCACAGCAAACGAACCTGTATGCAAAATCAGCCGCCATTTTAACAAACGAACTGGTGACAAGAGAGTATACGACTCGAGCTAATGAGTTTTGCACTCGCTGTAGCTGTTTCAATCTTCCATGTATTTGTCATCAACATTAAAAAAAAGAGAGTTGCAGTAATCTAGTCGGCTGGTGATTAAGGAATTTGCAATCATTTTAGCGGTGTCCATAGAAAGGTGTCTTCGGATTCCACTCAAATCACGAATATGATAAAGGCAGGATTTACAGATCTGTCTAATATGATGATCAAATTTTAATTCGCTATCAAAGGTGACTCCGATGTTAAGTGCCGAAGAAGCTGGTGATGTATCATGATTTAAAATAGAAGTAGGAAAAGGAAACCGAAAATGTTTTCGCTGTTGCTTAGTGCCAATCAACAATAATTCAGTTTTTGATGGACAAGTTTAGCTTTAGCTTAGCGTTTGTCATCCAGGCCTTGATATCATTTAGGCATAATTTCAATTTATCCATCTAAGCAGCCGCATCCTGTAACAATATCCCCAATTAAGTCATCAGCGTACAGTTGGTGGCACACTAATGATTTTTTTTTAATTATTAAGGATAGAGGTGTAGTGTACAGCGTTAATTTACAATTAGTCCAAGCACTGACCCCTGAGAAACACCAAATTTTATGGTGTAGCTATCAGATAGATTTTTACCTATCTTGACCGTCTGTCCTCTGTCAATATAAATATGACTGGATCCAGTCCAACGCTATACCAGAAATGCCAAATTAAAAATAATCTTATTTCGGATTTCCAGGCCGAATGGGTGAAAAATCCTGCGAGTGAAAAGAGTTAACGTTTTTTCCCAAACAAATATTTTTTGGGTGTCGTACCGGATGCGCCAGTGGTTTTCAAGACTGTTACATATTGTTGTTGATTACTTTTTGGTATGGCAAGCGATAAAAAACCATCCCTTTCTCATGACTTTTCTAACCACTGCGAAATTCGAAACAAGCTTTTTTCAGAGCCTGGCAGGAGAAAAAAACCTCTCTCCCTCATGACTATCTTAGCTGAGCACTGTGAAATCTGAAACAAGCTTATTTTTAAGGCTTGCTTTATACTCTGACATATATATGTATTTTAAAATGTCAATTTAGAATCTGGAAAATGGAAGATTACCATAATCATTCTAATAAATGTCCTGGCGTTAATTATTTTTTGGGAATCGTACCGAACGCGCCTCACATTTTTTCAAGGCCTGGCAAAAAAAAAAATTTCCCCCCTCATGACTTTTTTTAGCTGCTGTGAAATCTGAAACAAGCATATTTTTAAGGCTGGCCTAATTTTTTTATTGTTAAAATACATATATTATATATGTGATTCTTAAAAACACAAAAGAAATTAATGTGCTTTATAAATGTTAAAGCTGCATAACTGTTTTTCTTATTTTATTCTAGAGATCAAATCTTAAAAAATTGTGTTTTATTTTTTTATTTTACTCTTCTGGTTACAGAGTTCTTGAGGTTCTAAGTTTGACAATTTGTACACAGTGCTGCCCAACCAAAACAAACATGATGATGTTCACAGCGGAGTAAGACACACTGTCTATATAATCAGGACATTAGAAGTACCAAGTCACGTGTCAGATAATGAGCATCATTAAAAATTAAAAGAACACATTCAAACTTATTCTTGTAAATTGAAGTGATGATAGGTACATTTCACAGTACACAGTTTATTTTGTCATGTCATTTAGTAAGGTGGAGAAAAAATTATGTCATGATACTGGCATCTGGATTTTTTTATTCCACACCGACGAAGTTGGGGCGGAAGGTAATTAGCGTTGCCTCGGATGTCCCTGGAGCCGATATCTGGCAAACCGTCCCAGATAGCTAGACCATTAGTACTATAAAACAAAATGTGCAGTTTCAGGTAGGATCGATATTCCCTGAAAAATTACAACTCAATCAAATTCTATTATTCACTTTATACTGTATGGGTAATATTGGGAAAACTGTGCCAGACAGCTAGACCATTACTATTTAATGTGTGGTTTCAGGGAGGGATTTTCCCTGAAAAACGTCCAGCTTGATTTTATTAAAGAACAGGGATGCAAATTCACATACACCCGGTCGCCCGTGGCGACAAGAATTATGTAAGGGCGATTGTAAATCAGCATGTCACTAGCCCTGCTGGCGACTAATTCCCTGTGCGATCCGCAGATCATGTGTGGCTATATTTACGCATAACTGCAGAGCGCAGCACAGCATGTACAGGTGTCGTCGTCGTGGCGCACTACATAGCGTTGTTTAGGCTCACACGAGGTTGTGTGTGGGCAGTGTATCAGAGACCTTTACGTTTGAGGAGCACTGAAGTGCACATAATTAAAGATGTGGTACACTAAAAAGTGAGCAACTGAATCAAGTTTGATGCTGACACATTCGGACATAAAAATCACCTTCACCAAGTTGTTAAACAAACTACTGACCAGTAGGCCTACGGCCTGGTCGAACAGCGGTGTGTGGGCGCGTGTATTGTATGTGGCCCGATCTGCGGTAGCCATGACAGCCCACAGAGTCACTTATTGTGTCGTGGTTCCCAACAGGCGTTTCACCCAATATTTCAAAGTTCAAAATGGCGCTGATCAAGAAGATCATTTATCTAGTTTGCTGACATACATGCATGCTGACAACATTTCATTGCCCAATGAGCTGTGGGTGGATAGATGCAGTCTTGAATTGTTGCTGATTCTAAAAGACTCGTGCATTATTGTCCTGATAAATCAAGCATTAATCTTACATAAAAACGTCTGCGAAAACGGCTTGCAATTTTGTGTGAATACAAGCTGTGGCTAATACTCTAGTTTCAGTCACACATAGGGCTGCAGCTGGCGCATGTATGTCGGCGCAGAAACTATGTGAATAACTGGACATAAAGGGTTTTGAGACTAAGAAGGTTTAACCATGCTAATAGGCCTAACACAAACTAAATTAGACCCCCAGAAAAGGCCTAAAATACACCTGAGATAACCTTTTTATCCCAGTTATGTTGTGCCTTGCTGTGTCATGATCCCATAGAGGCTAGAGCTCTATAGACTTCCCTACTTCTTTGTTGATAGGACTACATATCAATTTCAGTTACCTTGAATAGCCCCTATAAACGATATGAAAGAAGATATATATTTTAATGTTTAAAATGACTGACTTTATTATATTTGCAGAACGGTTTACGTTTTTTTGAGATGGCCCCCTTTTTTCATTGAAGTGGGCAACATAGCCCCTTCTTTCTCCAAGTTGGAATGAACACTAGTGAGCCAATGTCGGATTAAATTAATTGTCTGTACATGTAATGATTATAAATAGCCAATTAAATCTAAGTGAATTATGGGAGCTGGGGTCGCCACCAGCTTAGAAAATAAAGAAAACTAGAGAAGAAATGCTGGTTCAATAACGTAACTTTAAATGAAGAAAAAGGCTGACAGAGACATTTTCAGGTGGGGTGGCTGGACATATGTCACTGGTCCATTTACTCTGACTTCACTAGAGCTCAAACAGCTGCAGATGTGCTAATTAAAGCTAAAATACCACCTGCAGCAAAAATGCTCAGGCTAAGCCTACGGAAGATGGGTCAGTAGGGGGAAAAATCATTAACCAGTGATTCAGCCATATCGCGCATAGTCCGGCAATTATTTTCATTAAAACATTAAACTAGTAAGGGCGATTAAGAAATCATAAGGGCTAGTGGATTTTTAGTTCCACTAGCCTGGCTGGCGAGTGGATAAAAATGACGAATTTTTTCCCCTAAAGAATGGCTGACTTGTGACCATCATTGACTTTAATATCTATAATAGGCCTATACATGTACATGGCAAGCTGTGCTAAATACATGTTGGTAGATCATTACTATAAAACAGAATGTGCGAGTTCAGGGAAAAACGTACCCTGAAACATTTCTATCACTCGGGTGGGGCATATGATTATGGTGGCCGGCTGGCCTCTTTTCAGCTCCCGCCGTCACCGTAGGCGAGACGGAGGAAGCTATGGATTCCGCCTCCGTTTTCTTCTTTTGCCTATAACTTTGTAAGAAAAAAAGCTAGGATAACAATTTTTGGTATGTGGGTTACTTCCAGGTGGATAATGGACAGGTTCAAATATTTTTAATCTGAATTCAATACGCGAGGTCGCAGAGGAGAAAATGATGATGTTATGGCGTTGGGCCGTTGGGCAGTCCGTGAACATTGCGTGTCCGGAGTATATCTCTGAAAGTACTTGTCCGATTGTCTTCAAATTTTACACACAACACCTCTAGAGGGTCCTACTTTTGTTTCGGAACTATGACCTATTTAGACGTTTTGACGCGCACTTCGTTTCCGGAGAAGATCTCAAAAAGTACTGGGCCGATTACAGTCATATTGCACATACATGTTCTCTAAGGTCCCTAGTTGTGCCTTTTTAGGTTTTTGGACCTTGACCTTGAAGTTGACCCAGCACTTTGACCTAATTTATGACATCGGTAAATCCGACTGAAATATTTTGCGGAATATCATGAAAACCGCTCAAGATAGCTACATCATTACTATAAAACAAATTGTAAGGTTTCAGGAAAGGATGCATCTTGAAAAATTTCATGTGGATAAAATTCAAAATGGTCGCCTTTCGGCCATTATTCACCTCAACAGGCCTCATATTGCGGAATATCATGAAAACCGCTCAAGATAGCCACACCATTACTATAAAACAAATTGTAAGGTATAGGAGAGGATGCATTTTGAAAAAATTCAACTCAATCAAATTCAAAATGGCCGCCTATCGGCCATTATTCACCTCGACAGGCCTGATATTGGGTGAACTGTGTTAGATAGCTGAACCATTACTATAAAACAAAATGTGAGATTTCAGAAGAGGATGCATCTTGAAAAAAATCGACTTGATTGAATTCAAAATGGCCACTTATTGGCCATTATTCACTTTCACATGGCTGATATTTGGTAAACCGTGCTAGATAGCTGGACCATTAATATAAAACTAAATATGAGTTCTCGGGGGAGGATGCACCCTGAAATTTTTTAACTCTATCAAATACAAAATGGCCGACAATCGCCATTATTTACCTCGATAGGCCTGATATCAGGTAAACCGTGCTAGATAGCTAGACCATTATTATAAAACAAAATGTGACGTTTCCAGAGAGGATGCGTTTTAAATTTTTTTAACTTAATCGAATTCAAAATGGCCTCCTATCGGCCACTATTTACTTTCACATTGCTGATATTTGGTAAACCGTGTTAGATAGCTAGACCATTACTATAAAACAAAATGTGAGATTTTAGGAGAGGATGCATCTTATAAAAAATTAGACTCGATCAAATTCAAAATGGCCGCCTATCAGTCTTTATTTGGTGAACCGTACTAGATGGCTAGTTAAATATACATGTGTCCTATTGACAAGTAATTTTGTATAACAATAACAAAGAGTTGCTTTTTCACAGATGATTTAATGTTCAGTTTTCAGAGTACCTTTAAGTGATGTGTTCCAATGCTGCTCACTCTGGTGTGGGAAGGCCACCATCTGGTGGTATTAATCTCAGCAGAAATATGTCTACTACGCCTATGTCAGAGGTAGAGAAATCATCTTCATCTACAGTGAGTTGTCCTATGACAGGTCTACCAGGTGTACCTTCCATGAATGTATCATGTCTCGGCTCCCAAATGACTCTGATGCCTGTGGGTCCTGCGAACACTGCAATGATGGCAAATTCACCAGTGAATCAATGTGTAACCGCAGTGTCTACACATCAGTCATGTACTACGTCCTCACAAATGAATTCAGCCGGAATAGTAAATCCTCAAATGTGCACAACCACAGGTAGCCATATGCCACTAGGACTGACTATTAGTGGGCCACTGATGTCTGGTACAGCACCTGTGATGATGTCGCCTCCACTGCAGGTACATGTACAATACATACGTATATAATATCATTCAAGGTAACCCTGCAGCATACATGTGTGGTTGCCCACTGAGTAATTTCTGGTAGATTTTTCTTCATAAAAACATCTGATCAACAACTAATACTAAAAGCTATCATATTTAAAACTCAGTCGGTTAGTAATATTTAAATCACAAACAAAAATACACCAACCGAAATTACGAAAAACGAGTTGGGTGTATTTGGGCGACTATCGCCCATAGCAGTGTAACGGAACTTAAGATCTGCATAGAGAAATTTGTTTGAAAGTTATTGATTAGTGAGTTCAGTTTTTCAAGCTACCTTGCACTCTATAATCCTTAACATTGATGTTTAAATAAATTTTACTACTGGTCGTTGATTTGATTGCAAATGGAAATAATTGCATAATATTTACCAGTAAGTGTTTGACAATGCATAACCTGAGGCAATTTTTTCCATGAAGATGTCTTGTTTCATTTAATATATTAAAATAATATGCCACAAAATAAATTGTGGCAATTTGCCTTACAAAGTAACTTATTTGACAGTGTTTGATAATTTGCACTTAAAAGTGTTTTTTATAAAATGAGTTCATATTCATTCACTTTATGTCAGGAATTGCGGCCCAGCATTTCATATCCTAAACTGAATGAAAATGAGAACAAAATGTATACTATTAAAAAATGGCTTGAACAGCAGGCTCACACACACATATAATATCAACTCCAAGATGTGATAATGATATTATTTATTTGTAATTTTTGTTTTCAGAGTCCTGGAAACAGCTCTCAGAACACCACAAACATGATACCAGCAGGAACTGTTTTGGTCTCACCTCAAGGTGGTGGTATCGGTCAGACTTTGCCTCCAGGAACAATGATCTCCGGTCCTAACATGAATTCAGTTTCCGGCACAGTTACCCCAGGACAGATCACTGGAGCTATCAACTTAACCATTGCAAATGGTGAGTCCTCTTTTTGTCATAGCAATTTTTTTCTTCCATTCTCTCCTGTGATCATCTCCATCCCCTACAAGTCGAGAATCGCGACAGCAATTCACGGCTTGTAGGGGATGAAGATGACCACAATATTTTTATTGTACAATTAATCTGTGTCACAAAATATGAAAAATAAACATGGCCTTTTCTGTCAAGTAATACAGTACTAGAGCAAAGTGCCTAGAACTAGAAATATGTTCAATTTCTTAAACTGCCAAAAAATAAAATATTTTGTTTAAGTAATGTTTATGACAAGTCATTGTGACGATATTATAAGCTCCACATCATAGAAGACAAAACCTGATATATCTTGTTTTTGTGATGCTATAAATATTATCAAACAAAAACTAGGTTGCGATGCTCAAAATAGCCCACTATCCGCAATCATTTAACCCTTAGTTAATTTATATAAAGTTTCACCCACTTGAAGTTGTGTCTCTCTATGGCGACCCACAACTTCAAATGAGTGAAAATTAATTTTAAACCAAACATTTGCAAATCCTGATGTTTAAACACACATTTCGTTCTCAATATAAGTGATTTGATCGACTAATAAACAGATTAAAAAGGATGATAGACTTTGTGATCAGCAGGATAAGGGTTAAAATACATATCTGAAAAACTATGCCAAATATCTATACAATTAATAGAACAAAATGTCCAGGGGATGGGGGCGATATGCTTGAAAAAATTTCAACTGTTTAAAATTTAAAATTGCAGACTAGTGGCCATATGCGTAATATCTGGAAAAATGAGTAGGCATTTATTGACTTTAATACGTAATATATGGAAAACCGTGCCAGATATCTAGACCATTACAGTATACAGTGCTCCCCCGCTGTATTGCCCCCGGTTATAATGCCAACCCCGCCTTATGTTAAGTAAAGTAGTTAAACGGATTTCCGTCAATGTTAATTACCTCGGTATAATGCCATCCCCGGTATTTGCCATCCGCCAATAGTTTAGAAGTCCCAATGTCACCTTTGTCATATGTTTCCCCCTGATCGTATTGCCAACATAATTTATCAGACATCATCACTGTTAAATAAACACTCTTGGGTGATCAACAATTGCCGCCTCCAGGCCGACTGCGTTCACAAGTTCTGGAAAGCGTGACAGAGATAAAACACTGGGTAGGGGGGACCTACTAACTGGGTTATGCAACAGAGCATCAATAGGCCTAAGGTACAAACTTGAAAGTGACATGTTTAAATGAGCAAACAAAAGCAATTAGCCCAACGTTTATTCAACGTTTATTCAACCACTGAACGCACGTCTGACTCTCTCTCTTGTAGCTTTCACCCTTTATTACCCATCATTACAATGAAATAATAACTCATCGGGCATGAGATTCATTGCTGGTACATAGTTGGGCCAGCATTGAAAAAACTAGTTGAACAACAATATTATTTTATGCAGAGATTTTGGCCTAATGCAGACGCCCAATGTAAACTACCACTATTTGACTTGATCTCAAGTTCTATTCATGAGTATTTGGAAGTCAAAACATAACATAGCGCACTATCGAGTAGTTTAACAATGCCATCGGGTTCCATGAGTGTGACGCAAGTGTGACGCACACTAGCATTTATAACCTCCTGACATATAACGAGGATAACACTTGATTGTCCCTCCGTGGTGTGAGTGGAATGTCACACCTATTGTTAAACACTGACTGGTGCCTCTGGTATATTCCTTTGATCGCGGGAATAGGCATAGGGTCTTACTATAAAGGCCTACTTATGAAATGAATTAACCCAATTTTTAATGCCAATCATATTTAATGTCTTTTTCTCGTGCATTAAATTTTTTTATTTTTTGGTATAGTGATCTTAATAAAACAACATTATATAGGGTGGATTGTATTGTTTAAGGGAGGGATATGCCTTGAAAAATTTCAACTTAATAAAATTCAAAATGGCCTATCAAAAAGTATTATTGTCCATTATTTATCTGTCACTCACTCTTTCATCAAGCTTTCTTACACTCAATTTTCAAATCTCAAGGCCTGGGAATTACAAATTGACTGCCATTGCATGCATGCAACATTGTAATGTTGGAGGGGCTAAATCGCAGGAGATAAGCGAAATTAGTTCATTCTTGGCTGGATTATTTCTTATTTTATCCTTCTACAAAAATTTGCAATTTGACAATTGGTAGGCTACTTTTGGAAAAACAAATTTCGAGCAAAATTGTATGTTAAATGGCAATATTTTGCATTCAACATAGTGAGGGCCAATGTTACCAGGGTGATATGACAAATGAACAGCACTCATCTTTGAATTTCAAACATGTTTGCACACAGGACGCTTTTAGTACATGTACAAAATAATATGTACTTTAGGTCATCCAGCAAAGCTACCATATTTTTTCTGTTTCAAGATAAGAACCAACAATTATTTTTTCATGTCGGTTAAATACGTGTATACAATTGTAAATTTTAAAATGTAGGATATTTACAAAATATTAAATTGTTTTATAACAACTTCAGGTGCCATCAATTTTAAACCAGCAATGATGCAGGGAATGAGTCAACCACATGGAACCGTTCAGGGCCAGATTGTCAAAGGTAGGTTATCATGGTTACCGGTTTATCCAGGGCACAAAATAAGGACATTCGGGGCGTCCGAGACAATCAATTTTGCCGTCGGACAACCCAGTATCAATCTCAAGGTTTCTGTCGGACAACCAGTCAAAAATTGATAGAGATTTACACAAATATGCAAATTGTTTCTGATCACGGCGCATTAACCCTTTAACACCTGAAATAAGTGGGAGATTTGCAGGGAATCACCAGCTATTGTTTTGAAATCAATTTATTTTGAAAAATTGAGACAGCTATAAAATCTTGCGGGCAACCTGGAAAGTTGGCTTGGTGGTCCAGCAGACAACCAGGCCAATCTTTATTTCGTGCCCTGATATCTATTATTCAAGTAGTTTTCTTTCAAAAAGCTGACTACCCACTAAATTTTGGAGCAATTTGGCAGTTTCTTTAAATTGCAAAAACAAGTTCACCTACATGCCCTATTTTGGACGGCCATATAACCTGGAACCCCCCCAAAAATAGCAAAAAATTCACCTACCTACACTGTTTTGGAATGTAGTGTAATCAGAAACAGACATATTTTATGGCCTTGTATTGTGTATAGTTAGTATTGGTGTTTGACTGCCCCTTAGGCTTTCATAGTGAAGAGCATTTTTTTGCGTTCTACATACCGGTACATAATTACTGAAAAAAATTGGTTTATGAAAACATCCAGCTGTCTAGGTATATACCTGTTGGCTGTAGGCTTCCAATTTTGTATGTGAAACAGAATGCGTTTGGTATGAAATTTATCATGGACGTCCCATCCTTTCGTGTAGGGAGGTGGGTGGGTGTTCCACGTTTGCGACGGCCCCTTTTACTTTTTTTTTTTTTTAGTTTTACTGTATTGCATCGCAGTATATCTTGATGACATCTGGCAAGTAGAGTGGGACATCAATCTCAGCAGTAATTTAACTTGAGGTGCAACTCATCATCAAGAGATACTTTATACCAATGGATAGGATCGCAATGTGAAGTATTGCACTTTAAATGGTAATACTGGCCAAAAAGAGGCCTTAACCTGTTTGTGACGAGCCCCAGAGAACTCTGCGATTTGGGGAGACCTTTACAGAACAGCGTCATAAAATTCACATTTTTAGCTCCCGCCGTCACCGTAGGTGAGCGAAGGGAGCTATGGATTCTACCTCTGTTTTTTTTTGGCCTCTTCTTTTGCCTATAACTTTGTGAGAAAATAAGCTAGGATAACAATTTTTGGTATGTGGGTTACTTCCAGGTGGCTAATGGACGGGTTAAAATATTTTTAATCTGAATTCAATACGCAAGGTTGCAGAGGAGAAAATGATGATGTGACGACGTTGGGCCGTTGGGCCGTCCGTAAACAATTCGTTTCCGGAGCATATCTCTGAAAGTACTTGTCCGATTGTCTTCAAATTCTACACACAACACCCCTAGGGGGTCTAGTTGTGCCTTTTGGGGTATTTGAACTTTGACCTACTTCTGGTTCAGAACTATGACCTATTTAGACGTTTTGACGCGCACTTCGTTTCCGGAGCAGATCTCGAAAAGTACTGGGCCGATGACAGTCATATTGCACATACATGTTCTCTAAGGTCCCTAGTTGTGCCTTTTCAGGTTTTTGGACCTTGACCTTGAAGTTGACCCAGCACTTTGACCTAATTTATAACATCGGTAAATCCGACTGAAAGATTTTGCGGAATATCATGAAAACCGCTCAAGATAGCTACACCATTACTATAAAACAAATTGTGAGGTTTCAGGAGAGGATGCATCTTGAAAAATTTCAAGTCGATAAAATTAAAAATGGCCGCCTATCGGCCATTATTCACCTCGACAGGCCTGATATTGCGGAATATCATGAAAACCGCTCAAGATAGCTACACCATTAATAGCAAATAAATTGTAAGGTTTCAGGAGAGGATGCATCCTGAAAAATTTGAAGTTGATAAAATTCAAAATGGCCGCTTATCAGCCATTATTCACCTCGACAGGCCTGATATTGTGGAATATCATGAAAACCGCTCAAGATATCTACACCATTACTATAAAACAAATTGTATGGCTTCAGGAGAGGATGTATTTTGAAAAAATTCATTTTGTCAAAGTTCAAAATGGCCGCGAATCGGCCATTATTCACTTTCACATGGCCGTCATCTGGTAAACCGTGCTAGATGGCTAGACCATTACTATAAAACAAAATGTGTGATTTCAGGAGAGGATACATCTTGAAAAAATTTGACTCGATAAATTAAAAATGGCCGCTTATCGGCCATTATTCACTTTCACATGGCCGTTATTTGGTAAACCGTGCTAGATGGCTAGACCATTACTATAAAACAAAATGTGTGATTTCAGGAGAGGATGTATCTTGAAAAAATACGACTCGATAAAATTCAAAATGGCCGCTTATCGGCCATTATTCACTTTCACATGGCCGTTATTTGGTAAACCGTGCTAGATGGCTAGACCATTACTATAAAACAAAATGTGTGATTTCAGGAGAGGATGCATCTTGAAAAAATTAGACTAGATAAAATTCAAAATGGCCGCTTATCGGCCATTATTCACTTTCACATGGCCGTTATTTGGTCAACCGTGCTGGATGGCTAGACCATTACTGTAAAACGAAATGTGAGATTTCAGATGAGGATGCATCTTGAAAAAAATTGACTTGATCAAATTTAAAATGGCCGCCTTTTCGGCCATTATTCATTTTCACATGGCTGATATTTGGTAAACCGTGCTAGATGGCTAGACCATTACCTGATTACTATAAAACAAAGTGTGAGTTTTCGGGGGAGGATGCACCCTGAAAATTTTTAACTTACGAATTCAAAATGGCCGAAAATCAGCATTATTTACCTCGATAGGCCTGATATCAGGTAAACCGTGCTAGATGCTAGACCATTACTATAAAACAAAATGTGACGTTTAGAGAGAGGATGCCTTTAAAAAACTTTCGACTCAATCGAATTCAAAATGGCCGCCTATCGGCCACTATTTACTTTGACATTGCTGATATTTGGTAAACCGTGTCAGATAGCTGGACCATTACTATAAAACAAAATGTGAGATTACAAGAGAGGATGCATCTTGAAAAAAATTGACTCGATCAAATTCAAAATGGCCGTCTATCGGCCATTATTTACTTTCACATAGCCGGTTTTTAGTAATCGTACTAGAAGGCTAGACCATTACTATAAAATAAAATGTGAGATTTCAGGAGAGGATGCATCTTGAAAAATTTTGACTTGATCAAATTCAAAATGGCCTCCTATCGGCCATTATTCACTTTCACATTGGCGATATTTGGTAAAACGTGCTAGATGGCTAGACCATTACTATAGAATGAAATGTGAGATTTCAGCTGAGGATGCATCTTGGAAAATTTTGACTTGATCAAATTCAAAATGGCCCTCTATCGGCCATTATTTACTTTCACATGCCCAATATTTTGCAAACTGTGTTAGATGTTAGTCCATTACTATAAAACAAAATTTGAGGTTTCGGGGGAGGATGCACCCTAAGTTTTTAACTAATTTATATTGAATTCAAAATGACCGTAAATCAGCTATTAGTTAACTCGATTGGCCTGATATCGGGTAAACCATGCCAGATAGGTAGACCATTACTGTGATACTGATTAGGATCATTAATTTCAATGGAGGTTTGCAATCTCTGACAGACTGTCTAGTTCTTATCTTACTCTTAGACTGGGCTTCTTAGACATAGTTGTCTTGCATCTTGATTTTTGCCCTAGACTAGGACTACATTAATAACCCTATACGAAATTGCTTAAATCAAATTCTAATTCGGAGCGGGAGCTCCTGGACTTATGTAGTCTTGTTACTTACTTAGATAATGTTCCGTTATTGTTAGTAAAAATTTATAACAGGCTATGTTAGTTAAAATCTTCCCAAATAATGACATTGATGATCAGCTGATTAAGCCAGGCGCATTGTACAACTGGCCATCTGATTCATAATTTGCAACTACACTGTATTGCCAAATTGAGACATTACATTATAAGTGCCAACCCAATTATCTAATATTGAAAAATACTATGCATTACAAGGGGTTAGATCTAACTGTTGCAGGGCAGTAGTCCAAAGAGCCAGTGACATAAAAATTACTAGCCTTTAAGTCCTATCTGATCCTTTTAAGGCTTTTTACAGCAAAATGATTTTTTTCTAATTGGCCCCACGGGCCACTTTCTTAGGTGATTCACTGGCCCATATTAAAGTTCTGATAATAATAATTTCAAAAGTAAAGTTTTTTAAAAATGCATTGCTTGGCAACACATTGGAGCAAATTATTTTTTCCTACCCTATGAAACTACAATAAAATTAATGCTGAATGATCTTTTCTCAAGGAAATAATCAGGCTGGATTAGCAAAACTTATGCCACAGCAACAAGCTATCAACCTAAAGATACCTTCTGGACCAATGAACATGCGGTTGAGTGCTCCAAATAATCAAGCAGGTGGGATGAGAGGTACAATGGTTGCTGCACCTCATGGCACTATGGTGATTGGACAAGCTTCTTTTAAACCTGGACCTGGTGGCACACAGCTGTTGTCACAGGGATTTACTCCTGGAATGGCTCAAGTTGCACAGCTACAATTGCCTCAGGGAACAGTATTTCCTCCTGGTGCTCGCCTTGTTGCTCAATTACCGACATCTGGGCAAATGGGATTGCCCCAATTAGCTCGCTTTCCAATAAGGGGTGCACAACCACTATTGAGAGCTACCACACTTCCTTCTGGACTCATGAATGTACAAAATTTTACAACTGTACCAGCTCAGTCAATTGCCAATAGCTCTCTTACTTCATCACATCCTGTAATGACTTCTGCTGCTCCCACTTCACACTTTGCAGCTCCAGGTAATTCTTTTCCTATTAGTGGAGTTGGCATCAGCAACCAGCTTCCAACCATCTCATTGGTTCCTGCTCATCATGCTCAAGGCAATGTGCCGGTACATCTTACAAAAATGTCACCACCATCAGTCATTTCATCCGCCAGCAAAATGAAAAATTCATCACTTCCTTCTACATCACTGCCTTCTAACACCAGTATGGCCGCGGAAAGCCAAAAGACTGCTTACTTTAAACAGCAGAACACCAAACCAGACACAGAAGAAGAAAGTGGAGACATCAAGGCAGACAATGATTTTGATGCTATGAATGCTATGGAATGGAAGGATGGTGTAGGCAGTCTACCAGGCAGTGATCTCAAGGTAAACACAATGTTTTATGTACTGTAAACCTTTTTTTTGCCACATGCTTTCAAAAGGCTCCTAAGTCAGCCTAAATATATCCCAAAAATTTAGGGGCATGCCTTCAAACCCCATGCACCCTTCAGATCCTGGATCCACCCCTGATACTTGTGCCATCTTACTTTTAAAGTTTTTCAATAGTAAATCATCTTCTCAAGTGCACTGGAGAACTGTCTAGCAGTGTACTACTGTTATCACCAGGACATACATCATTAAAACATGATCAGTTATAGCCACAATATTCTAAACTTACAAGATATCTTATTTAAATTTTCACCCACTTTGACTTGTATCTCGCTACCACGACCCAGTACTTCAAGTGGGTTAAAATTACTCTTGAATATTATTTGAGCCCAAACATTTGCATGGCCAGCATCCCTAGATTGATATATGTTCAGATGTGGATTTCTAATCCTTGAGGGATTTTTTTTAAAACGCAAATTTAAAAATGGCCGCCATGAAATCAAGATAAAGGGATTATTTCACCAAACCATATGTTTTTGGTATCAAGGAATACAATAAAATATGATACCTTTATTCGACATCATTGTCATTTAAAATGACCGTTCTGAAATCACTGAAGTTATCATATCTTTGACAAATCTCTATCTCAATTATTGACAAAGATTCTTTGTCAATAATTGAGATAGAGACAAGCAATCTTGTCTCTATCAAGGAATACAATAAGACACACAATACCTTTATTAGACATCATTATCGTGCAAAATTCAAAATGGCCGTCATGAAATCAGTTTTCATATCTTCATCAATAATTCAGATAAGTAAAAATAAAGGTACTGTGTGTTTTATTGTATTCCTTGATACCGTTTGGTGAAATAATTTCATCTCCATCTCAGTTATTGGTGAGGATACGATAACTTCCGTGATTTCATGGTGGCCATTTTGAATTTTGTGATTTAAAAATCCCGCTTGAGGTGAGAAACCCACATCCGCCTAGATATAATCACAGGTATACATACTACAGATGCATAATCAATAGAGAGTTGGCTGCCGGACTTTATTCTGGTTTTTACTTCTTTCAGTTTAGAGTGAATGAATTTGGTATGATTGAAATGATAACTGAAGGTGATGATGGCAAAGATGCAGCTGATACTGGAGATTTTGACAATGGTATGTTGTGGTATTATAGTTATAAATCACCTAAATACATTATCTTTTGATGGTACATATATATGAATAGACCCTTGAGTGATTCAAGTACATGTATATTCATTTTCCCTATTATTACAAAACATGGATTTGAGTGATCTACTGTACCCGTAGTATAATAAGCCAGGATAACCTTATTATATATGTTATACATTTTTGTACAAGTAACTGCTAGATCATAAGGGGCATTTAATACAAAGGCATTACATTTTGACAAAGTTATTTTAATTGTTTCAAAATGTTCTAACCAAAAGTCATTTTTTGCAAGTACAGAAAAAGTTGCCAGGAAAACAATTTATGATAGCCCTTACTAATCGGAGGGTTCATTCTTTGGAGTTGGTGCCACTTGAACTGAAATTGCATGTCGAGCATGTATTAAGATTTGCATGTTGGCTCAGGGATCGACACTAACACTGGCCCGTTGGCCCGAGGCCAATAAAAATCACTAAGGGCCAGTAAATCACCTGAGATACTGGCCCTGGGGACAACGAAAAAATTACACTTCCCTTGATACTGTGTACACTGGGGACTAGAACGATAAGGCTAAGGGCCAGTAATTATCTGAAGTTACTGGCCCTTTGAGCTACTACCTGAAATCAGTTAGTGTCGATCCCTGTTGGCTTTATTAAGTCTGAGGTCCTTTTGGAGACAATTTTGTTGAATGGAAAGTGTTGGTATGTACACCTAAAAATCTAACATCATCAGGTGATTTGTGGTTTATAGAAATGTACATGTGTACAGTAGTAGGTCTATATGCAAAATTATCACAATATTGAAAGTGAAAGGTTTTTGTAGGCTTACTACATGTAGCATGTACTGCATCTTTGAGAAACATTTACTAAAAACACCTATGTTATATTCCAACTGCAGTTAATTTTTTCATTCTGATAATGTTTAGGCCACGTCACATATGATGCTCTATATGTATTATTAACCTCACTTTATGCTCAATTTAGATGCTCCATATAGATATTATTGACCTCACTTTATGTTCAATGTAGTTCATTATGTTAATATGTATACATCTATGTTACAGCTTCAGTCAGCTCAGCAGGTGACAATTTGAGCCGTAAAGGGGAATCTGATATCTGCTCCTGTGAAAACTGTGGTGTGCATGGTCTCTTCTCTGAATTTCTTGGAGGAGGGCGTTTTTGTTCGAAGCAATGTTTTGCAAATTTTGCTTGCAAGTATGTACAAATTTTGTAATTGAATCAGTCTGTGATGCATATTTTTATGTTCTTGATTCAGTCTTTAAAACTCATCAAGTTTTTTACTGGACATTAGGTCTGGTAACTACAGCTTTTACTGAACCTCACACATGATCAGGACCAGTGAGAGAGATGACAAGAAACTCTCTCACCTATAGTCATATTACCGGACATAAGGGCAGCCTAATTTTGTCGTTTATTGGACAGGTCTTTGCATTTATTACTAGGTTCGATCTGACATTCGGACGTAAATTTAAATTTCGTAGCTCTTATTGTTTAATTTTAAAATAAAATACATTGATCATAAAATTACTACCAGTAAATATATATTGATGGTATAACAGACTGTCAGACTCCATGCATAGATCATACTGGTAACCAAAAGCAATTCATCACTTATCTCGCATATTTCAAAACACAAATGAATCCAGTGACAGTGGATTGGAATGGTTTCAGTCATTAATATACACTATTTTTTTTAATATTTTTTTTGAAATCTTAAGATACATCATTATGTGGGGGCTGCTAGTTTTCTTTTAAAAAAATGTGTCATTTTGTTATTAGTTTTATAATGTATGAGTCCTAACATAATGATACCTGGTAGGAATATTTTAAAATATATGTCATATTGCATATATTCAGGACATCACAATACGAAATGCTCGTCCTGTAAACTGATGTAACCCTAGTATGGAAATATTACTCTAAAGTTGTCACTCTTCCTCTGGCTCAGCTCAACCTATTTGTGCTCAAGTGTTGTGTGTAACATAATGCAGCTACATGTGTACATGTACCGGTACTCAAAAATGTTTGCTGAAGTTGAATAATTGTTACCGGGTACACAAAATGTATTCGATTTTTTAAATTTTTAGCTGAGTAATTACACAAATATTTTGAACACCTAGTCTATAGTACTGTCGGACTAAAGCAAACCACAATCTGTACCTTAATATCTTATTTAAATTCTGACGACTAAAGTGATCCCTGCGCTGTAAGGGTTAAATACATTTTAGACAGCAATTTGAAGATGAATGAATAGTCCTGAGATAAAATATCTAGTTGTAAATATATATACATGTAGCTATATGGATAATGTTATCATTGATATACATTTCAGGAAATTACCAGGAAAAAACGGCACAAAAGGAAAAAAGAGAAAGATGTCAAACATTGGAGATTCTTCTGCTGAAACAGGATCAAAGGTTATGCGCATCAACTCCCAAGAAGATGATGAATCGAAAAAAATGAAGAAGACTAAAGGGTTCAACTGGCAGGCTTTTAAAGATAACACCGGTGCTGTACTCGCCCCTCCTAAAGCCTTCAAAGACGTAAGATAATTTACATTGTTACACTTGTGAAAAATACAGGGTTTGTATAGAAGTACAAAAGAAGGGTGGATTGCAAAATTTGACCTGTGGCTTTTAAGGTGTTGTTGACTGGAATTACTACACAGTTTTACCTACTCGTGCAGTCACTACGATTTGTACTACCGTAAAATTTCTAATTGTAGCCGCGGCTTTAATTGGAATGCAAAATCTCATTTTCAAGTAACCAATACCAGAAGTCCACTTGCGGCTTCTATTGGAGGTTTTGTATGAAAAATTCAATCATCGCGCCGCTATCGCTCTGGACTGCCAGTAGGAATCACCCAACCCTTCATGTCCGATGGTCAAATAAAGATATGCCTTATGAGTCAATTTTATGCCCACATTAGTGTTAGAACATAATTTATTTTGTATAACGCTGATTAAACATTTTTTACAATAGTATTAAATTGTACAGAGAGTACGCCATGATCTGATGATCAATTATATAAATAATAATGTCTAGCACACAATAATGTCAGGTGGTAATTAGCCTGTTGCGATGGCAGACATATCGGTGCCGTCATAATTGTGTTACACTGGCCTGTCACTCAGCTATCACACCCCTCTCCAGACCGCAGCCTGCCTGCCCAGTCATATGAAGGCCATGGCCACTGACTGTAACGTTACAGCCGACAGAGATGTTGACGCATGGCAGGGATGGCTAGATGTTGATCAGAAAATCAGCTGCCCACCAAATAAGCATACCTAGCAAACATAGTCTGCGATGCTGGCCCAGCATTTAACAGTTCAAACCAGCATTAGGTCAACGTCTCGTGTTTGCGGGGAAGGGCCATGCACCCACCTCCCTCCCCTAATGGTGATCACTGCCTGGGAAAAAAGCAACTATTGCCTGCACTGTACCCTTATGACTGGTCCACAGACTGTGATGTTGGGTTGACGTTTAAACAGCATTTAGTCACCTCCTGTTTGCCTGTACGAGTCCCGTGGGTTGTACATAGATTGAATAATGACGACATGTAATTGTCATTTGTATTTTACAATGAATATTGATTTTGGCCTAAATATATGTAAACACATAGTTTCAAGTCAACCCAAAACGATTCCAATCTGTTAGATCAAGTAAGTAAGCTTAACATGGCAATAACTGTAGCGCATATATAGGGCTACATTATCTGCCCTATCGTCACAGATTTAAAGTGAAGATATAACACCTCATAACCACAAAGGGTTAGACGCTATCTGGGCTTATATAGCGTGTTCCCTGTTAGTGTAGTTAACGTAGCTAGTCGTCGTTTAGATTTATAAACACCTGGTCGTTGTCCTTTCAAGATACCGGCAAAGACCCTGTACAATAAGATGGTCGACTTACGGATTTCACCATACAAATGTGTGTAATACATTGTGCAGTGCTATCCCCTTTTAACGGGAGTTGGAACTATGTTTTGGCAAGTGTATCATCATTTCAAACGTGATAATTTCACCACTTTAGCCTCTTAATAAACAGGTTTGACAGTTATGACAATATCTCTACAATATTTATTTTTGGAACGAAAATAACTGGTAATATAGCAGAAAAGTCATGTTATATTATCATACAATTTTAGAGATTAAAATGTCCTCTTTTAAATAACAGAAGAGCTGTGTACAGAAAGTACACAAATATGTGGGCACAGAACGGGAGGGGAGTGACGATATGTCGTCAAGCATAGCGACCACAAAGGAGATCGGGGCAAAACATCAGTAACAACCATAACTTTGCGGACGTGTCTTTTAATTTAAACTTTTATTATTTAAACAAATATACTTAGAACACAAAAGCAATATTATAAATTTATAATATGTAAGCCTCCTCTCTCGGACCACTGCCATCAATATCACTGAGGACAGTATATTGATATCTTGAAAACTAGACACGTTCATTTATATGACGCAATTTATTTATAGTTGAATTTTATTAATTTTCTATTACTCCTGCCGTTACTGGAAATAAGGTGTTCATTGTTTTCCCACGGTACATCGTGTAGCCGAATGGGGACTTAAATATGTAAAATTAACGTGAAACATTCACAACTTGCACGTGATTTAGTGTCTTTGATGAACGTAATAATTTGATCTCTGTTGTGACTCCTATGTGTTCAGGTATATTTACGAAAATTCGTTCTTTTTAACCTATTAATTGTTTTAAGTTTTGACGTGGAACAAAAGCCACACACCTTGAATATTCAAATATTGCTTCTTAGACAGAAATGTATGCAATATATTATTGGCATCAAAATTACTTTACCTGCAGATCGAGACACTTTGCGACAAAGATATCCACTCATATATATACAAGAATATTCTCATCCTCGATGGTAATACCCATTTGTGGCGTGAATGATTTGCGCATTGAATAAGCTAATTCTGTTACAGAATCGCTCAGATCAGGTGAATCAGCAGTAACAGTAACATGCTTTATATCAACAAAATATTTCTGTTCAGGTATATTCCGAATGATAAACATGACAAGTGATCCGTGTCATTAGACTATAATATATAGTCATATTATGTTTTCCTTTGCCCTTATCTTGGTTTTCTTTGCCCGTATCTACCCTTGCACACATCGTCACCTGCCAGCAAATACGAGAAGATGAACCAATGAAGGTGTAATGCATTACAAACCAGCATTACAAACCTTGGACCAGCATTACACTATAATTGAGTCGACGTCTCGTGTTAGCTTGGCGTCACCTGTTGTTTGTAAACAATGAATATGCATTCTTGTTTATACGGGCGCATCAACCCCTGAGGTACCAAAGGGAAGAAGACAATTAAAAAGTATTGATAACTAACCAGCAAATTATTGGATAAAAAATAGAAGTAAACCTCCGTCAATACTTATTTTTCTGATTTTTATGATGTAAAGTATGTATTGTGTTTAATAGGATCAATGGCATAATTACTCGTCGTAATATGGTAAAATCATACTTGAAAGATGGTAAAAGCATTAGTTCCAACTCCCAATACCGGGGGACAGCACTGAGAGCGATTTCACGTTTTGGGGAGAGTCGACTGTCTAATTGTACAGGGTCTTTGATACCAGTAATAAATCTTAAATATGTTTTGAGCTGAAAAAATTTGGCGCTTGACAATTCTCAAAAGTCACCCTGCGGCTTCAATTGGAGGTTTTCAAATTTATGAAACTTTTGTAAAAAAAATTGAGATTTTTTAAAGTTTGGGGGGCGGCTTTTATTGGAGATGCGGCTATAATTAGAAATTTTACGATAGTATAGTCACTGCCAGATCTGAACTCAGCAGATATCAAGAGAACTATTGATGGGGCTATTTGTATTTGTTACATTCAAAATTAAAATAATAAGTCACTAGCAGGCAAGGGGTTCAAACAGGCTATTGATCTTAATTCTAATGTACATAATAAATTAGTTGGTTTCTGGAACATAAATACAGTAGAACCTGCTTTGAGCAGCCACTCTTATGAGCAGCCAACCTCCTACATATATGGGAAGCCGTTTGCCCATACCCCAAAATGGCATTTTGTGTACAAATGCACCTCCTATGGGCAGCCACCTGCGTTAAAAGGCGACTTTTCTTGTGTCGCAAGAGTGGTTGTTCATAGCAGGTTCTACTGTAATTAGACTTGTCTGATATAATTTTGGTGCAATTTTTCATTGCCTTAAATGTTTTAAATAATTGTTAACTTTACACCCTCATGGATTGCTCATGCTTTATCCAGGTTAAACTACAACTCTACTCTTATCTACCTCATCATCAAACACAACCCAGCAAACACGACACATCTACCCAATGTTTGACCAATGTTGGGCCAACGTCGTGTTTACTGGGATAGGTGCACCTGATATTCAGTTTACCTTTGTCTTTTGCAGCCTTACCCTGTTGGTAAAAATGGCTTTAAGGTTGGTATGAAGCTGGAGGGGATAGATCCTCGGCATCCGTCCTTATACTGTGTGCTGACAGTAGCTGAAGTGAAGGGCTATCGTCTCAGACTCCACTTTGATGGATACTCAGAATGCTATGACTTCTGGTGCAATGCAGATTCTCCATTTATATTTCCCCCAGGATGGTCCGAGAAAAATGGAAAGAAACTTTTACCTCCAAAAGGTAAATATTTCATATATAAAAGATGTTTGTACATTTAACAATGATACAAAAATATTATTTTTAAGAGATCATTTAAATTGTTTACTTTTTATCAGTAAATTATTTTCCTCGAGAGAATATAACAGAAGGCTTTGTTGCCCACTTACATAATTCATGGGTAATGGGACTATGAAATACAATGTGTCTGTCCATCTTTCTGTAAGTGTCATTTAGACAGCAATTTTGAATTCACGTTAAGCCGATAAGAATAAACAACCGGTATTGTGACTGGTTACTGTGAATGCCTGTCACAGTGATGAAATCTTTTGGCAAATGGTCAGGGAATAGTGCAAAATGACCAAATCTTACGGCAAATACTCAGCAAAGACTGCACAATTATTAAAATTTCTCTGGAAATCTTTGGCAAATGTTGTGACAAAGACTATCATGAGTGGATGCTTCACAAACGGTCACCAGGAGTGTATCATTCGGAGAATATTCACAGTGAATTTGCTAAAATGCTCAAAATGCGGGAATTTACTTTTAATTTGCTGTCTTGTAATTCTTTTGGCCAAAATCGAAATTTCTCACTTTCAAATTTGACCCTCTTCCATGACTTTTGAATTTGTTTATTATTTCTGTGTCGTTTTACCATTATATCATTTACCATTATACCTTACTCATGCCTTGTTTATTATGTAAAAACAGGATTTACAACGGATAACTTCAGCTGGCCAAACTACCTGAAGATGCCTAAGTGTGGCATTCCAGCACCTAAAAACCTTTTTATCAACACACAAGCAGCTGTAAGTTAGCATCAATATGTGTGATTGAAGTGTCTTATCTATGGTAATGCTGCAATCAGTCTCTCTTTTTACTAATCTATTATAAACCCTTGTCCTGCTATGCCCTTATGTATACGGTTTCAAACATATTTTAAACCAAATAATGTCACTGAAATGGATAAAATAGTTTGTGGTAGATTCTCAGTTAGTCAAGTAATTCAATTTAGATGATGTATATTTAAAAAAATAGAAATATTTTCCATCATTCAAAGCTATTTGAAAATTGCGTTAGCAATTCGAGCTTCAAATGCATGAAAAATACAATAGAAACAATTCAGAAGGACAAGGGTTAAACCATGATGTTTAGCTCAACTAGATTCACAGCCTTTAACCCTTGCAGCGCATGGACCGTCTTTATATAAAAACGGTCCCCGCACTGAAGGAAATAAAAATTTATATTGGCTGTAGACCCATAACATAGATATTTAAAATAAAAAGACATTGTTCTGCATGGTTTATATAAAAATATGTCAGTGCTTTAAGGGTTAACCCAATTCAATGACAGAATAATTTGTCAAAATAAATATAATTTTCTTTCTAAAATTGAAATTTAGATGTCTGTTAACCAGGCCAGTCAGACTATATATTGATAAATTTTATTTACACTTTCGTGATTTTTTAGAGCATTTCGAACATACCCAGTAATAAAAAAAGTTAAGTTTCCCAATAGATAACTACTTGAATGATTTCTGAACAGAAGAGGCAAGAAGTTTGTAGAATATAAATTTAAAGAACTTCATATTACTTTTGTAATAATGATTTTTTTTTAATTTTTCAGTCTGTCACACCACATGGTTTTCGGCTTGGTATGAAGCTGGAAGCAGTGGACAAGAAGAACAATTTGCTGACATGTGTCGCCACAGTAACAGATGTACTTGGGGATAGAATACTCATCTACTTTGATGGCTGGGAAGACACTTATGATTACTGGTGTGATCCAACATCACCCTACATACACCCTGTAGGATGGTGTCAAGAGAATGCTAAGATATTGTCTCCTCCCAATGGTACACCTACTTCCATTGTATTTGTGCTCTTCAACTACTGAGACTGAATATATTTAAGTACAAATTCAGTAATTAAGCTTCTCCCCCCTGCTTTTAGCGTTTGCTTGGTTTCCGCCGTTGCCGTCACCATTTGTTATCAACCATACTCTCTTGTCTCTTGTTATTTGGACAATTCTCCTTATATTTACATGTTTCACTATACATGTATACCCTCGGGGAATTCCATGGGTGATGTTTTTTCCCATCAGGCCATAAGTCAGCCATTTTTCAAGATGACCACCAAATACCTTGTGGATGTGTTATCTTGAAATTTTTTTTTTTTTTTTATTAGTTCAGTAATGTTATGTCAAGTAAAATGTTTGGATGTATCTGTTTTCGCCTTGTAGCAAAAACATATAAAATTATAGAATACTAAGGATTTCTGTTTTTTAATTTAGCGATTTGAACGGGTTAATTTTGAAAGTGAAATAATTCAGTACCATATTCAGTGCCTTATTCATAATTCAGTAGCATATTTAGTGATAACATGCCAATAATGTAAATAATTTTCTTTCAAGTACTTTTTCTGCATATAATTTTACAATTATCACACCACAGATTATCCGGACATCGCAGGCTTTACTTGGGAAAATTATCTGTCACAGACTCTGTCCTCGCCAGTTCCATCAAGAGCTTTCAAATCGGTGAGAAGTTGTGCTGCTGCTGTAATGCTGTCCAACATACATATTTACATGTGTATTGTATGAATATATTCATAATAAATTATTATATATCATAATTAGATGTAATACTGCTGTTACATGTATAATCATACATAAGTAATACTGTTTAATACACATTACATATTCCTTCCATAATCATTGTTATCATTACAAACCATTTATCTATTGGACAGCATCATACAGATAAAGATATTCTATAGGGAGACATGATTTATCCTCCCTTATTTAACCCGTTAAGCCCTCACGATGCATTAAAGCATCATTTCGCATCTCTGAAAAATAACCTAATTTCCTGAAACCTGGTGGTTTTAAAACAAAAATTTTCATGGAAATGTTTTCAAAATAGCATTATTTTTTTCATTTGTCACCCACTTTTAGTCATTTTCATCCACTACAAGTCGAGAATTGCGGCAGCAATTCGTGGCTTGTAGTGGATGAAGATGACAATGTAAAGTCAGGCTTGAAAGGGTTAAAGGGAATGCCTATTTGTATGGTTGAGCTTTATTGGCAGTCTATTGGAGCACGTCCTTTCGAAAACAGAATTACAGTAAAAAGAATCACAAACTGCCTAATTTAAAAGTTGACAGAATAATTATGATAGAATATAAAATAAAAAGATGTAAAATTGTACTTTTCCAGCGTATGCCTGTTCCCCTTGAGATAGGTATGAGAGTAGAAGCTGTGGATCGACGCAATCCTCAGTTGATTCGTGTTGCTACCATCAAGGACATAGCACCATACAGATTCCTGCTACATTTTGATGGCTGGTCTGATGTCTATGAATATTGGGTGGATGACGACTGTCCAGATCTCCATCCTCCCGGATGGTGCGCTAGAAGTGGCCACTCTCTTAAACCCCCCATAAGTAAGTTATATTTATCATGGGTAAGATTGAATGTACATGTAACAGTACAATTTTGTATTGTGATAGGTACATCACTGGGGTGATAGTTTGAAACTGACAAATAATCTGCACTTTTATTCCAAAATCCAGAAACTTTTTTAATGTAATTTCTTTTTGCATGTTGTGAGTACAATTTTTTTAAGGACAACATCGACGCCTGTGACTGCCTTTTTATTTCATAAATAGCATGTCTGTCAGAAAACTTAAGATTACAATTCAGATCATTCTGCAAGAATCAGATCATTCTGTCTAAATGATGTGATTTAATGATTATATCTGCACCTGAAATGTGGTAATGAGGGATTTATAATTATAATAAGAGATACAATTTCCAAAGTAATACACTGTAGATATTACCAGTATATAGTATTTATTAAAAATAATAAACTTCATTGACTTATCAATGCGGGTGACGGTGTAGGAGGGGCTAATCTATCAATGGCACATCATACTCATTTTTGCTTGAATTGAGATGTTGCTATTCAAACTGAAATGACTTTCCACATGTTCTGTTTGCATGTTATGGTCACGCTGATGAGGCATGGCATTTTCAATGTCAGATTATCAATAATGCCAACGTTGTCAGGATATCTAAGTATGTTAATGGCATTGTAATGTTGACAGGTCCAGAAGATATTGGTACACCTAAAGACAGTGGGTGTCCAACACCGGGATGTACTGGAGTGGGACACATCAAGGGAGCCAAATACACAGGACATCATAGGTATGGTATCAGAATCATTTACAAATATTTCCTGTGCATCTCTCCAACCAGATATCAAGTGATGCGTGTATTTTTTTCAAACTAGAAGGAGTTGTTCGGAAACAAACACGAAAGCAGCCCCCCGTTATCGCCAGTCGGCCATTTCAAATTTGATATAGATCAGCAAACTTTCTCAAGGTTTATTTTATATTACCGCTTTAGCTATTATGCAAGATTTCCGAGATAATGAGAAAAAACTATTAAAAATGACCACAAGTCGGCAATGTATGATTTTATTTTTGCTAAATATTTTTATGTGTTATCCTTGTGTGAGTCCTTACATTTTGTTTTATGTGCATGGTCCAGCTTTTTTTCTTTGTTTTTGAGCTGCATAAATATTGCAAAATACGAAATGGCCGCTCCGCCATTTCAAAATTGTTTGCGCCCAAAAGTTAATCAGGGGAGGGCTGCTTAATTATTTTAATTTAACATCATTGAACAAGGGTTCAGCGATGCTCCATTTTCTTCTATGACCCTTTAACCGCCAAGTTGTCTTACTCAAATGTTCATCAACTTCGAGTTGTGTTTCCTTGCCGCAACCCAAAACATCAAGTGGGTCAATATTACTCCTATTAATTTAATTTAAGACCAAACATTTTGATGGTCAAACCTTTATTACATTTGCAAAAAACTGTGCTTTAACCTGCTAATGAAGCAGATTAAAATGCTAGTACTTATTAGCGGTGAAAAGGTTATCATGAAATTTATAAATGTAAAACATTGCTTGACACAGTGTGATTGGCATGTGTTATGGGTCTAAAATCCTAAAAAATAATTAAAAACCCGGGTTATGCCATGATAACAGATCTAAATGTATAATACGGCATCTGGTGATCGCTCGAGTTGCCATTTATAATCCAGTATACATGTGACGTGTTGCTTTAATGTTATTCCACCGTCCCAACAATAAACCAACACTGGGTCAATGTGTTGTTTGCTCGGATGTTGGATGTTCAGTCATGTATAAAACAGAGAAAAACTGATTTTAGAACCTCGTTTTTAGTGTATGGTGTGAAAACTTGCCTTTTCTGGTGGCCCATTTTTCGGATTAATAACTTTTTTCTACAATGGTACCCAGGGTCACAGTACAGTAGAACCTGATATGAGCAGGCACTCCTATGAGCAGCCAACCTCCTATGGGAGGCTACTTGGCCATTCCCCAAAGTGGCATTTTGTATACAAATGTACCTCCTATAAGCAGCCACCTGCATTTAAAGGCCGCTTTTCCTGTGTCGCAAGGGTGGCTGCTCATAGCAGGTTCTACTGTACCTCAAAAATTAAAACTGTTGAGCATTGAAAAGCTTAAAAAATGTCATTCTTGGTCAAGTGTATGAGACCTGTTTTCACCCTTACGGCGCGGGAATCAACTTTAGTCGTCAGAATCTGCCCCTGTGCTGTAAAAGTAAAAATCTTTAATAATGAACGTAGACCCATAACATAGGTATTCAAATGAATCAAAAAGAGCTGACTAGGACATTTCTGATGATTTCGAATTGAAAAAACCCCTTTAGTTTCCATAGTTTATTCAACAATATTTCAGCGTTGTAAGGGTTAGCTCTAATGTTAATGTATATTGATAATAAGGTAAAGTTTGTATTCATTTTTAGATATAAATTGTGACTGCTATTCATATCTTGAAGAAATGTGTTAAATTGTGCTATTCTCAAGTATTATTGAGTTTTGTGATCTGTTGCAGTGCATTCGGCTGTCCCTATTCCCCACTAAATATGAATAAAGAATGTGCGTTACAAGACCGACTGGGACCAGGAAGGGAGCCCTCAGACAACATGGCTCCTCCTGCCTACCTCAAACAACCAAAGAGAGAACCATCACCAGAAAAATACCCGTACGCCTACTTACTGCTTTTGTGTTTTAATAACTTTACCACTGCTTTATTATTTGATATTGCACTATATCCCTAAATGCTTCTTGTCATGTCTATTTGTGATCAGAACCTTGGGGTGAAGGGACTCTTTTACCTGTTTATTACAGAGAACTGAGAAAGCTAGTTATTACATAAATGTAAACAGTTTTCAAATTTGGTATTAACTGTATAAGACTAGATCATTGTTTGACATTAGAGGGCATTTACACAGTAACTATTTGATTATTGTCATTCATATTTGACGTTTGTATATATATATTGACATTTAAATGTCAAAATACTTAGGCAAATCATTTAATCTCTATAATCGGGGTTATTTACATACATTTTAGTTTGTACATTTTTTTGGAAAAGATAACATACCAGTATGTGTAAATATATATTTATAGTGGATGTAAGAAATTCGCAATACAATTTGTGTTGTAGTTTGTCCAATTAGGATTAATCAATGTTCATTTAAAAAAATTGTCCATCCCAAAATTGTAAGGTCCTTGTACTCTTATTTATATATTAAATAACACACTGTATTTACATTGACAGACACGTCCGTTCTAAAAAAAATACGGTAGCATAATTTAGTTAAAAAATTCAAAAGAGTTTGTAAACTGACAAGCATCGAATGACTATCCACATATAGTTACATATAGCTGCCCGATTCACTTGGATTGGGGCCGGCCACCATTAGTAGATATGATCAGTGTGATCATTTTACAGGTATGTCTCTGAGAGATCTACCCTTGGAACAGTAGAAGAGAGGGACAATATCTATACACAAGAAGCTTCCAACCAGGAAGTGCATGGGTTAGAGTCTGTAATATGTTGTGGTGTTTGTTGTGATGTAGCAGAAATACATCCTCCCATCGTCTCACTTCATCTTTATCATTTTAACAAGCTGGTGTACTGTACAATCTTCCAAACCAATTGATGACTTGTACAGACTGCCGCAGTATCATCATCCTATTGGATAGGGGGTTTCAGTCTACCTTTCATCAAAGTTGTAAAGATTGTTAAATATTGTTGTTATTTGTTTATCTTAAATAGTAATACAAACGTCTTTTTTTAGAACTTGCTTCATTGGACTTTTCGATGTTAAAATTGTATTTCTGGGTTTTCAATATTTTACATGTTCATTCACTTTTTGTTACTACATTTACAATTTTTTCGTTAGGGCCTCTTTTCAACCTTAACTTCTTAAAATAGTACCTTAGGTGCACATAATCGTGAGCGGACGGTTTACAGGGCAAATGTGTGGCTAGGGGTTCAAGGGCTGCCTCAGGCTCCTGGAAGCTTCTGGCTAAAATGTGGTTTATAGTGTATACAACAATTCCATGTTGAAATGTTTTTTGTCATTTGGCACACCTTATTCGAAGTACTTTATTAAATGGTATATAAAGTGTGTTGTGGTGCATTTGGTGAATTACTAAATATGGAGCTGTAGAATACTGCTGAAGGCATGAAGAAGTCAAATGTGGCGACTTATGTAGCTACACCGACATCACAGCTCACTGCATAATATTTAAATTTGCTATCAAATCCTGTTGCATTTTTCGTTCTGAGATATCCAGCCATGCCATGCTATAATCTACTTTGCAATTGTTGCTGTCATGCAGCCCATAAGGAACTAGAGAAGGCACATAGCTGGCCACATAGATGTACTGATATCTCAGATTAGTTTAGACTCATTTCCCCTTCTGGGAGAGTAACTCAATGGAATTATCCATGGTGAGCTAGGTGTAAAGAATACCAACATACAACTTGCAATATGTGTGTCTACAAATACAGAGAAAGGGTACTGTGTGAGCTTGGAGCATTTGCCAGAGATAATATTATGTGTGTCATTGCTGTGGGGCTCTGGTGCAGTGGTTAAAGCTGCCTGCTTGGAAATCCGGTAATCGGGAGCCTCCATGACCGAGAGGTAGCGTGCTCGGCCTCAGACCCCCAGGGCTTGAATTTTTAATCCTGCCTCTGAAGGGCAGTGTCAGTTACCATCCTCAAGAGGTTCTCCTGGCCCAGTTCAGCCTATAAAATTATGAACCTTAGGGGGTTGGTGGAGGCAAATTTTGCTGCTACCGGTAATCATCATGATGTAGAGCATATAGACACACGAGAATAACATGATGCTCCTCTGGGTATTTCTCATAATATACTGACAGCAGCTTTCTTGAAAAAAATCGACATGGTGGGTGTGGGGTGGTGATTGATGTAGCCTCTCCTGCTTTTTAGTTATTTTCGGGGGCAATTGTTTTGATGGCCTGACTGGGCAATATAACGGGGATGCGGTTATTGTTTTTGTGAGGAAACAGTCACATCTAGTCGATGTTCAGAATTTAATTATTCAGCATAAATATGCTAACAAGGGTTGGTGGGCTATGGCAAAATAGCAATAAAGGCATGCTGATTGTTCAACATTAACCCTGTTAACATTTAACGTTGTATCTTCTAATAATAATATTTATTCACTGTGACCTTAACCCTTAAAGTGCGGGGACCGACTTCAGACATCAGATAGACATCAGATTCTAAAGTCGATCCCTGAAAAAGTTAAACATTTATAATGGCTGTAGACCCATAACATAGGTTTCAAATGAAGTAGAAAGAGCTAACTATCCAAATGAAAAAAATCCTTTGGTTTCTTGGTTTATATACAAATATTTAAGCGCTACAAGGGTTAAGGTGAATGAAAGGCAATAATTTGATAGATTGATGTGGCTTTCACTAAAATTAATTTCAAGCTTCGTGTCTCATTTTTGTTTGGTCAGTGTATATCATGAAGCTATAATCGGTTGTAAAGCTATATTCGGTTGTAAACAAACATCTATTTTGTGACAGTGCAACATCCATCTTTGTACATAAATTACTCAACAATATAAATATCACTAAATTGCATCCTATGTATGACAATGACATAGAGATGTAATATGATGTATTGTGTGGCAAAAGGTTGAAATTAGTTTAACGTTACAAGTACTGCAGAGGATAACTGTGAGCTGTATTAACCTGAAAACATTATTATGTACCCCGGTACACTTATGTTTCAATTTGCAATTTGTTTTCTTGCTATTTTTTATAATTATTGCTGGTAAAGTTGTATTGGTTGACAATAAAATTATGACAATTTAGCAAGTTACCTGGAGTTTAGACAAAAATCTTGTATATTAACAGACATGTTTCTAGTAAGAAACTGTGGTTAATAACCAGAAACATAATATCTAAGATAATTGTATATAATGCAGAGAAGTCTCCTTTTCACAATGCAGGACTGCAAACGATTCTATAAAATTTTATTTTAGATTATTATTTATAATAAATAAATCATTCTGCTAGAGGAAACCGAATTGACAAAATATTATACACAAGCCACAGGGCAAATCAGCGTTCGGAATTAAGAAATGATTTTCTAAACTAAGTCTAAGAATTAGATTACATATAGCAGTACTGGTGAATTATTTTTTAATGTAAGGATTGATGTATGTATTTATAAATATAAATAATAATCTGCTATTACCGGGTATTATATTAGAAAATGAAATCCAATGTGGGCGTCTCAGAAGTATGCCGGCTTTTGGTACATTGTATACATTTATACATATACTGCAGACCTGTTCACACTCTGGAAGCAACAATAACTAAACACAAGATAAATCTTTATTTTAAAGTTCAGATCAAGTACAGTAAAACTTTTTTAGTGCTCCAAGATAATTATATACAAAATCTCTCTCAGTTCAAAAAATGGCCTGTGAAAATACTCTAGCCCACAAAGCCAGTTTAAATATAAGTCAAGTGACAGTTGATTGACATCAGTGTCGCTTAGAAGGCTCGTTATTGAGAATGTTTTAGAACTGAAAAGTGCTCAAATTTAAATTTGTACATATTACCACCATTATTATGGCCTACGTAAATCATAAGTATTATGTGCTACTGGTGTTTTAAGACCAGGCTATTCAACCATATTCCTTTTTCTCTCTTAACTATATAAATATTAAAGATGTATTTACTTATTATACATGTCATTGCAATAGTATAAAAAATTACGCTTATAATTTACACTTATAAATGTTGCACACATTTAAATAACATATTACATACCCAATATATATTCATACATATTGTACATGTATGGTCAGTAATAAGATTATTCACTCGCATTACAGGACAACAACATTGAAAAAATGTCTGATTGTCCCGAGAACATCACAATTTTACAGCATTCAAACATACATTTAGTAGCATGAGTAACAGAAAAATAGTAAAATCAACTTACGGTAAATAGACTTTGTAGTCAGCTTTCACTCTTGTTTGTTAGTGTTAATATTTAACATGAATGTATGTGTGTGTATGTTAGTATTTTAGATATCAATCTGTTATACAAATGTGCATGTTATGATATATCATCTTCGATGTGTTTTACAATGTGCTTTAACCCATGGAGCGCTAAATTAAATAATTACAATTTTCACCCACTTGAAGTTGTGTCTCGCTACCGCGACCCACAACTTCCAAGTGGATGAAAATTACCCATATTTGTCTAATGTGAGCCCAAACATTGCCCATATTGCTGTTTGAACACACATTGTATTCCCAATAATATATGGATAATAAAATGGATTAACCCTTACAGCCCGGGGACCGACTTTAGTCGACAGAATCTGATGTCTGTAGACGTCAGATTCTAGTCTATCCCGCGCTGTAAGAGTAGAAATATTCCCAATGGCCGTAGACCCCTTACATAGGTATTCAAATGAATCGGAAAGAGCTAACTAGAACATTTATGATAATTTTAAATTGAAAAAAACCCTTTGGTTGCGATGTTTTTCTACAAATTAGATCAGCGCTTTAAGGGTTAAGAACGAGTTGTGATTAGCGGGTTAAGGGTTAATGAACACAATCTGCATTGATTGTAATTTTAGACTTTTTTTACAGAAAATGTCCCACACCAGGCTGTGACGGCCAAGGTCATATCACAGGCAAATACACTGCTCATCATCGGCTGTCAGGATGTCCTTTAGCTGAGAAGACTGTCATGAGAGTTACAGCCATGCAAAACCAGGAAACTAACAATAACATGGCTCTAGTGGACGATGGTGGCAAACCACTGGTCGGTCCTGGATCAGGCCGGGGACGGAAAAAGTAAGACGAATCGGTCAATGAGATGATAGATTTACAACAGTCTAAATTATTATAACAAATAAATAGTATACGTGTATATGTATAAATATTTATTGGAGGTACATGTTATAAAACTACATTTTTTTAAACCAGTCACATGTATGTTTGCAGATCAAGAATTCTAAAGCTACTGAAGAAGCAGAAGGAGCTTCAAGAGCAAAGTTAGTAAATGTAGATAATTTAAATGGAAGCAAAATGTTCTATCATCTACTATAATAAATGGGTCCTAGTGAGATGTTTGTTTACGTTTTTGATTGTTTTATGTTCTATTGGACCATGCTGGCCCAAAATTCAACAGCGGACATAAAACTGTAACCAATCGTATCAATGTTAGTCCACTACTGTCTACAACGCTGGGCAAACATTAAAACAGCATTGTGTTCACCTGTCATGTATGATGGGTTAGTCTTGTGGTTTAATCAGGCTACATTACAGTGTGTGTTGTTTTGTCTTTGCCAGCTTCTGGTATGAGGTTATCTCAGGAGCCTGTGAATGGTGACTGTGAGGCGGGGGGCGGCTCGCTGTATGACGGCATACATCAGAGTGTTTTCCTGTCAGCCATGTTACCACTGACCACCAGCAGAGATCTACCACTCTGCTGGGAACATCACAGTAAACTACTACCAGCTCTAGACAGACATGAAGCCACTGATGTCACTAACTGGTCTGCTCAACAAGTCGCACAATTTGTCTCCACTCTGCCCGGCTGTCGTGATCTAGGCCGCTACTTCTTAGAAGAGGTAAGCCACAGTCTGTTACAATGTACTTACATAGCATTTTACCTAATTAAGTATGAAAATAAATGTGAATGTCTATTTGTTCTGACTTGATATTAACCTTTTCACTGCTAAGCTCGACTCTAGTCGTTTATACTGCAATTTATTATCCAATTACATTGTAAATCATTTGGGAACGGAATAACTGTAGTGTTTAGACATCAAGTTTTGCAAATGCTTGGTCTAAAATTTAATAAATACCACCCGTATGGGTAATTTTTATCCACTTGAAGCTGTGGATAGCGGTAGCGAGACACAACTTCAAGTTGGTGAAAATTTCAATTATTTAATTTAGCGCTTCAAGGGTTGAAAATTCAACATAATTATAAGCACATCTTTGGCACTCATATAAAATTGTGCATGCACTTTGATCTTTCATAGTAATTTCTTATTTACTTTGATTCTAACCAAATGGTCTGCTTTTTTACAGCAAATAGACGGTGAAGCTTTCCTGTTGCTGAATCAAGCAGATATTGTGCGTATTATGAATATTAGGCTGGGACCTGCTATTAAGATCTATAATGCCATCCTCACCTGTAAAAATAATGCTGATGTGTGATAACATACGCATGACATTTTTAACCCTTTAAGTACCCATAATGTATATTTTATTCATATTTTTCAATAAGAAT
Organism: Flabesymbios commensalis; assembly: GCA_964017125.1. Classification (NCBI taxonomy): domain Eukaryota; kingdom Metazoa; phylum Annelida; class Polychaeta; order Terebellida; family Flabelligeridae; genus Flabesymbios; species Flabesymbios commensalis. The sequence continues at coordinate 88,065,305 of OZ024902.1, forward strand.
AATTCATGACACTATATCAAAATAGTGATCTTCTGAGTTATCATTTGGTCCCCTTTGTATTAGACTAGGCGGGTCGTATATGCAACTTTGTAAAGTGGCAGATACAACTTTATAATACCAAGGTGACAAAATAATCTATTGGACTTCAATATTTTCTAAAATCAAGTAATTTTCATTGACTGTGAGGTGTAACTTGTGGTAGCAACTCACAGTGAATAAAATCTGATGAAAGTCTTGGGTACTTAAAGGGGTAATGTTTCATATAAATTACTGAGTAGAACGATCTGATAAAATAATATGATATGAAGGCTTACATATTTGCTGTTATATCCCAACAAGCACAATACTTTGAAGCAATATCAATTTAATGTTGGCCCACCATTCACGATGCTGGATCAACATTAAACCAACGTTGGTTCAACGTCTTGTGTTTGCTGTGATGGACTACTTTATATTCAGAACATAACAAAGCATATCATTTAATATCGATGACAGAATAATACCACTCATGTACAAATACTGTGTTATCAATAACTGGCAGCCTGATGAATTTGTTTAGCGTTTGTTACAATAATTGTTCTCAGACGCTGTACTGTTGATGTGATATTTGACTTTCCTTTCAATTGCCTTGCATTAGATTGATTCTGTTACACAATAATCGTCTGTTTTATAATTATAGCTATTTTCCAGTGTTTAAGGATTCATTTTGACATTCATTTTGTTCACAGTATTGTAGATGCTTAACTAAGAACAGGCAAATCAGCTTGATCACAGCATCATCAATGCCTTTATGCCAAATTTAAAACTAATTATCCATTTTTTAGAGACATAAATATGGAAGAAATGTACAGTAAAATGCTCCCTCGCCTCATGTGATAGTCTTGTATACATGTTCAAAAGACAACTTTTGCATTTAGAGATGATAATCTTGATCGGTATGACCACCTAGGTACATGTTGTAAAGGGATGTCTGGTTATTCACCACTGGAGTAATTGACATGCTTGTATTATTGTTGTCTGGCAGTGAACGTATTAGAGACAAGTGGCATGATAATTTTATTTGCTTTTCACTTACGATATCATTCCTGATTTGAGAATGAATGGAGGTGCTGTGCAGCAAACACTGGACGCTGGGTCAATGTTTGTCCACCGTCGTAGACGGTTGACCAACATCACCCCAGCATTGGTTGAACGTCTCATGTTTGCTGGTTATGTATATAGTGAGTGAATGATGTGTGTGGTGTAATGTTAAGAGTATCCACTGCTTTGTTAAGTTTGTTATGAATGTATGTTATGTATTATGCGATTACTGCCTGTTGAGCACTGTTAAGTATGAAACCTGTCTCTATTTTATTGAAATGACTTGTCACTTTCATCTGGTTTGTTATATTTGTCAATAATATATAATATAGAGTCATTTAAAAGTTAAAAAAATGTGTTTAATTCCAGGAAACACGAAATTGACCCAATGTTGTTTTGATGTTGTCCCACCGCCTTTGCCTCGACCCAACATTAAAACAAAATTGGGTGAACATCACAAAACATTCACCCAATGTTGATTCAATGTAAACCCATCGTCTACGACGCTGGGCCAACATTGTACCAACATCTGGTGAATGTCTCGTGTTTGCTGGGGTGAGAAAGTATGACCTGTGTTTTGTATGCACCTGCTGTTGAGAATATCTAAATCATAATCCCTTATCGAGCAGGGTGCTAATCCTAGCAACACGAGACATCGACCCAATGTTGATCCAATATTGGTCCAACATTGGTCAATGACTGTGTTTGCAGGGTGCTAGACCCGTATATTTTTCACGCAAGTTTCAAACCAAATAAAGTATCACTAAAAGTTACATATAGTTTGTGGTTGATGCTCAGCTGTTAAAAATAAAATATGCTTTCATCAATCTTGAAAAACTGATATCTGTTGGGATTTAAATTTCACAAATAACACAAATTTTCTGCACTTGAAGTTGTGGATCGCAGTAATTTTAATTTCTTTGCTCAGTGCTTTAAGGGTTAAGCATTCAATTTGACAGTTTGAGCATTTACTTTATATTTTTCATTCACTTTAAAATAAAATTTCTATGCTAATTCCCAAACTATGTATACCTATAGTTTTAGATAATTTTGATTATTTAACTAAAAATCATAATAACTAATTGATTTTTGGGTGCTGCAATAAAAAAATTGTATTGTGTTCAGTTCACTCATAAAAGATAATATCTTGTCAAAAACGGGAGTGCACACATATTTCAATTTTGCTTCAAGTAAAGGGTTCTTTGAATGTAGAACGTTTGATATTCAATCCTACACTAAAAAAGTTGAAAGTATGTGGTCGGGTGTGGTATGTTATAATATTTAAAGGTATATTCCAACCCAGTAAACACAACTTTTGTATAGCATGTATACAACGTTGGTTCAGCGTGTTTGACGTTGGTCCAACATTGTATAAATGTTATACAAATATTTTGTGTTTACTGGGAAGTTGCAGTAACTGCTCCCAATGACAAACCTGGTTAATCACCAGTGAATCACCAGGTGGTGCTTATCCATGGCTGTAAATTAAAGCCGCTTCAAAGGGTCGCTTTTTTCATCTTGGTTACAATGAGAGCATGTTGGTGTGCTGAGGGATTAGTGTGGTTTGTATAAATGTTGACTGTAGTTAAAATGTAGAGAATGCATTATTCTAGTCTGCCATATGGCGTGCCGAGCAGTGATGATAATACTGATATGATGGCATGTGTATGTTCTTATTTTTTTGTAATCTCGACTAGCCCGACCCCCCCCCCCCCCCCCCTGGCAGCCAAACTGTTATATGTGTCAATCACTGAGTTGCACATATTACACTTTGGCTGCCAGGGAACAGTATATTGTCTGTAATCATCGTAATATACTGTATAACATAATTATGATGCTTTAAGAATCCACAAGTGATTGTCAATGGACGTTAAAAGTTAGTTGAAAATGCCATTTAATATATGGAGTTTTACTCTAATTTTCAAGCGACGTTACCCCTGATTTTATTCATACCAGCATCTCCAACGTTGGCCAAACATTAATCGCTGACGTATCTTCTTTGCCAGCTGTCTCATTAGTTCTCGCTTCACAGACAGTGAAAAAGTATCTTGCGCGGCTACGCAGGTAAAGTACATGTGCCCAAACTGTTATTGTTCACTTTAACATTTGAGTTAAAAGTCGTAAACACCATGTGATGTACTAAATAAATTTGTTTTCGACTCATTTAATTGATACAGGATAATTGTTAGCTTGATAAACTAGAATACTTCATACAATTCATGTCATCATATTATATATATACATGTACATATAGCTTACATATGAGCTCGTCTCCACATGCTCATGTCATTGTTTCATACTGTTATTGGAAAATAAAAATATGTTATTTTGGCTTGTGCTGTTTTATTTTTTATGATAATTATTATTGAGTAAATCGGTGGCATCATTTTCATTCTGGAAAACTAAGAGAAACGAAACGAATGGTGTTTTAGGCGACCTTTGTGTACATATAGGCTAAATTGGGCCAGGAAAACCTCCTGAGGATGGTGAGACGAATAAGATGACACCTACCTCCAGACACATAATTTTTATGATAATATTATTGAGTAAATCAGTGGCATCCTTTTCAATCTGACAAACTAAGAGACATTGACCCAATGTGGGTTTATTTTTGGTTGGTCAACATGACTGATAGTATTATATCTCTACATCCTGGTCCAGTTTCGCCTGTATATGTACAGAATTGGCCTAAAGCCCTATTTATTCATTAAAATCAATCTTATTTATTTAAATGTACACACTTCGAAGTAATCAGACTATAAAATTGGCTATGAGGCCATATTTTGATAAATATCGCCGCCAAAACGACTTTAAAATGTAGTATTGTCATTCAACAATTCTCGACTGTGACCCACAAGTTGCATGGTATGATCATCAATAGATCATGCATGTCATGTGCTGATCATGTGATGTGGCCGTGTCTATTTCTGACAGTTCAGCAAACAAACAAGCAATGGCTGCGCCATGATATGATTTTTAAGCAGGCCTACCGTTTTTCAAGTCGAGTAGTCTAGAGACTAGAGTACCCTATAGACACTATTACTGTTAGATGATATATATCTTACTTAAACTGAGATGTTAACCACATATCTATAGATTCAGAAGCCCGATGAAGTTGATGCCACTGTGGGGTCTGTATAGGGGCCTACCTGTGGGGTTACCTGCAACTGGGTGCTGTCATCCCAGCAAATACGACACATCGACCCATCCCACCGTCTACGACGTGGGCCAAACATTGGGTCAACGTGTCGTGCTTGCTGTGATGACTGTTTGCAGGTTCCAGGTAGAGCGCTCAGCCGTCTGCGGCATGCTGATAGCAAACATCACCTGACCAGCACACACGTGTGTACACACATCACAAGCCTGTGGCCACGTGCCGTCTATCTGACTGTGCACTGATCCCACACCCACACATATTATGACTATGGATATTGTGTATTGTCAACAGGTCAATATATCATCAATTATATTTAAAAGGTCTAGGGCCTAGAGAAGGAATGATCGGAACTTTATGAGGTGCATAGTAAACCTAATCAAGAAGATATTCAGTAGGCCCAAAGAAATGAAGACACTGCTTGTGACATAACCAAGGAAGCTCCTTGGACATAACCACGTGCGTAATCTCAACTAGACATGCAAATGAGTTGCCAGACTGGTCTGCTCACGTAACAGCGGCTGTGGTGGTGTGGACCAGTCAGCGATTAAAAAATAGTACCAAATTTTCATATTATTTTCATATCACTATCGTTTTATCATAATTCACTTTTCACCAAATTATGTTCTAAATACCTTATTTGTACCAAATATACATGTTTTAGTCCCATGTGCCCAACAAATATAACAGAAAACACCTTCTTCTTGTTGGCGTAATAGTCCCATCTTTTGAACTGCCAGTATTGTGTCGTCTGCATTTATCATGTTCTGATGGCGGAGAAATATCACACGTGTTGAGTAACATTAACTCAAATAGTAGATCAAGCAAGAAAATACATGTGGCTAGGGTTAGATACCGATGGCCTGATCTCAGCACTCTCCATATTATATATATACCGGTAACAGCATGTTGACTTATGAAGAGATCTCACCTGACACTCGCAATTTGTGTCTGTCAAATTTGTGTTTTGACAGCCTCGCTTAGGACTTCAGTATTCCATATTCACGTGACTAGCCAATTAGCATAAGGGTTGTTTATCATTGAATACAAATGGCGACCTTTCGAAAAATCACCCAGCATAAATGCATTAAAATATGTTGTGAGAGCCTTCACTGCGATGCACTCAGGCCATAAATACGCAGCAATTTGTGTCATGATTAAAATCAAGGCCATGTTTTGAAGACGTGCATGTTAATGCGACTTCGAAGTGCGTATCTTTAAGCATTTCCTACAACAAATTTTGGAAAATAAGCCGAATCCAAAATTGATTATCACATTAAAATTTCACTGGTGATGAACTCTTGTCACGGTTTCTCAACTGTAGCCTGCATTGAGGTATCGTAGGGTTGTTTTATTTTGGTTCACAAAACGGATTCTGGGAACTGTTTTTTTTTGTGTCCATTTCCGTGTGTCACAAAATGACTATCACTCACATCTTCTCAAAAACCACAACACCCATATATAGATCCAGTTTTCCGGCATCACAAAGCCTATAGTAAGCCCACCAAACGTTGTTTCTGAATAAGCATAAATATCTGTATTTGCTGAGTTATTAGGATTTCCGTCGTCAATTTAACGACAGCGTTTCCAGCTTTTGAGCTGTGTGTTGAGCTATCTGTTTATAACCTGTAGATAGCCCATAGATTTTACTGAGAACAATGCCTACCTTGAGATCAAACTAGTCCAATATAATCTTGAGAAATTGTTCTACTTTCCAAAGCAAATATATTATGATATGGATGCAATATTTTGCGATGATATATCTTGTCTTTGAAAATCCAACCCTTGGTCTTATAGCATCTAATGCAATAGTCACTATTGTGGTAAAAAAATTCTTAATGATGCTGATCTACATCTTAGGCAACACATTGGACGAGATAGTCTTCCCTGACCAATCACACACACAATATCTGGGTCAAATCATTCAACACATACCATAGACCAGTAAGCAAGTCAGATTGATCCAGTGTTGTTTCAATGCTGGGCCAGCGTCTCTAAAGTGTCCCATTTCCGATAACATTTGCTCATTGGCTGCCTGGATGTACACTTGAGCTCGGGTTTGACCTACAACTGCCGTGCAAAGCCAAAAGGCAGTATCTCCTCACTTTACAAATAAGCAGATACAGCCTTTGCACAGCAGATAACACGTACTACAGCCTGTTGCTGCTGGCGGGAGCCTTAGAGATATACCCACCATGCCTTCTGTCGCTTCGCCACGTCTCGCTGTATCCCCTGCGATTATGTAATAGGCTACACTGTGATATAAGTTGGCTACTGACTGTGTTTATTTTGAAATATCTCAGGATTGAAAATGGCATATTTATTCTTTTCAGCTAAAACTATACCATATTGATATATTTTATATTCCTCTAGGCTAAAGCACAAAACAATGACCGTATTTTGTCATGTGGTATGTTATTGTTTATTCTGGGTGATGGAGATATCGCAATTCACCCTCGACGGGGGTTCATATATATATATCTGTATATAGCCTAACTTCCAGCTTCTTTACTTTTGAGTAATCCTTCAAACAAATAGTTGTAATGTTGGAAAAACAAGTAGGCCTACACATGTATGTATAGAAAGCTACTAAATAGTAACGTTATGGCATAATCCGCCAAAAATAAATCTTCAAGTCTAGGAGTTTTCTCACTCCCCTGAGGTGTCAGATAGCAGGCATATAAAACTTAATTGTGGTCGGCCATTTTTAATTTGACCGGGTTGAAATTTTTCAGGCCATATCCCTACCAAAAACCACACATGTTGTTTTATGGTAATGGTCTAGCTATCTGGCACAGTTTGCGAGATGTCAGGCATATTAAAGTTAATTATGGCCATTTCGAATTGAAGTTTAAATTTTTCAAAGCATATTGAAGATAATTATGCCCGATGGTCGGCCACTTTATAGGTTAAATTTCATAAGCCCCAAAAGGCACATCTACACCCAATAAGGGATGTGTGTGTGCAATGAAAGAAATCCCCCTTGGGTTTCCGAGATCTGCTCCGGAAACGCTCAGACGGCTGGACATTTAAGCTCTCTAGTGCATTCATGCATAATGCAACATGTTCTGAGAAGATCAATCAATGAGACAAGTGGCCTGAAGTCCAATATCAACCCTCGCCATAAAGAAGGTTAAAGTGATATTTAAAAAGTCGACTTGTGGTGGCCCTTTAAAATTTCAGTAAAATCACCTGCACATTTCGATATGGTGGTTAATGTGATTGTAAAATTTAAGTTATTTCTGACTTAAATATTCGAGTTTTTGCACCCACAAAAAAATTATGAAGTTAATCGATGGCGGCCATTTTGAATTTCAGTTAAACCTTGAAATCACATGCACATCTTCATATCGTGGGGAATGTGATTGTAAAATTTGAATAATTTCTGACTAAGTTTTTACGTCCACAAAAATTATAAGTTGATCAGTGGCGGCCATTTTGAATTTCAGTAAAACCTTAAAAAATCACCTGCACATCTCCATATCGTGGGGAATGCGATTGTAAAATTTGAATAATTTCTGACTAAGTTTTTGAGCTTTTGCGCCCTCAAAAATATATGAAATTGATTCATGGCGGGGGGGGGGGATGGGATAATTCCTCAGACTCGCGCTCACCCCCCGAATCTGCTCACCCCCCCCCCCCCAATCTGTTCGCGCCCCTAATCTGTAATTAAACGGAGATCTAATAAAAAAGGGGAGAAAATAATTGAGGGAGTCGGAGAGCATAATTAAAATTAGAGAGGGACGTGGCGTAATGGCTAGAGCGCGGAGCTTTGCCAATGTCACTGCCTGCCGTGCGGTTTCGAATCCCGCTTGGTGCAGGATTTTCAGAGAAATATCATGTTTCTCCCCTCTCAATATTGGGACATTATTTCGATGTTGTGTCCTTAGGCAAGGCACTTTACCCTCACATGCTTCACTTGACTCAGGTGTAAATGAGTACCTGATAGGACAGAGATGGCAATGTGTGCGACTAGTTCCTAGCGCCGAAATGGCTGCAAGTGCTGTATGCTCCAAAAAGGGAGTTGAAATGGTACACGAATGAACAGGTCCAGTGACCAGGGGTAATATGTGTGAAGCGCAAAGAGCATTGTATGTGCGCTATATAAGAACTCACCATTATTATTATTATTTAAAATTAAAAAATAACATTTTTTTGCAATGCAACGGATAAACTATATGTCGCAATGCTAAACATTTTGTAACTTTTAAAAAATAACACTGTGGTTTTACATTGCAATATCAAAATAGTAATAGATCGTATGTAATAGATCACATACATCTGGTCTACACTAGTCATTTTGAGGGTTTAAATGATGCTGTTGGTCATCAATAAATGTGAAATATTCCAAAAATCCCGAAAGAATGAAACTATCTCCGTTTTTAGGCAAGTTTACTAATATTACTAATATTGAATGTGGCTCTGATGGTACCAATGAAATATGTGGTCACCTCTTATGTTTCTAAAAAAAACTTTTATATAATATACTTTTTTAGAAGAATACACTGAATTAAGTAATTTTTTAGTTCTTTAAAAATTGGAGACGTTTTAATTCTTAGGGACGCTTAATTTTGGGCAGGGTTCATATTACTCCACATCTTGACCTCTGGTGACCTTGAACTTCATCCAATCATATCGGTGATGATAGGCCATTTTGACGGTATAAGGTCGTTAATTTTGGCGGGGTTTTCCGGTATTATTTTTTTATACAAAATCTTGAATATCTCACTTACTGCCAGGTTTCAGAATGTCCACCCTCGCTAAAAATGTGCCCCGGGTGGTCTACTATCAAAAACAGATAGGTGATTTCGGGGCCATTTTTGTACGCAAACACGCCTTGGCTCCTAGACTATATAGCGATACCATGAAGTTGACAGGTGTTATGTGCGCATCATTCCTAGCCACCTGGGGGTCTCCTGACTTTACTTCTTTGCTAAAATATATTATGTAGGCCTACAACTTTGTATTTCTATATTATGTCAAATAAATTACTGAACTGAACTGTTACAAACACAGATACAACACATTGTCTCAATTAAAACTAGATTTGCCTGAGGGGCAAAGCTTGCGTCTCCACCCGCCCCACATAGTACATTAATTATAGAGAAATACAGTACTGTCACCAAATTTGTAAACCACGTGAAAATGTGATTTCAGAATCACACTAAAAACTAATCACCATATGGCCAGGGTAAGTTGCTTCCTTGGAACAAATCGGTGAAGCAGTTCAAGCTCTTCAGAGTAACATGTGATTCGTCGGCCATCTTGAATTTTGTTGAAGAAATGAAAAAAGAGAAACAATTCTCCTGACTTTTTTCTCAGGGCCACTGAGCATACACAAAAAATCAACTTTGAGCTGTATAACAATATTACCAAATTTTGATAATAGCCAAAATGAGCAAAAACTGAAATATCAGCTGAAAATCCTGAAAAATTAAAAAAAAGTTTAAAAATAGTAAAAAAAAGTTTTTATTATCATAATCACACAAAAAGCTCATCAGCACACATCCAGGGTAGGGTAATTCCTTTGAACCAAACATGAAACAAATCCATGAAGCAGTTCGAGCTCTAGAGAGTGACATAGGATTTTTGCGGCCATCTTGGATTTTGTTGAAGAAGCTGAAAAACGCCAACAAAATATACCGGGCAAATTCCCTAGGGCCAATATGCATACTGCAAATACTTAGAAATAATCTGATCAGGGGTGCATAGCTATATTACCAAATTTTGATAATAGCCAAAATGAACAAAACTGAAAAAAATCCGCTAAAATTCTGAAACGTAAAAAAAATCATAGTTTTTATTATCACAATCACACCAAAAACTAATCAGCACATGTGCAGACTAGGGTCTTTTTTTTAAACCAAACATGAAACAAATCCATAAAGCGGTTCAAGCTCTAGAGAGCGACATAGGATTTTGGCGGCCATCTTGGATTTTGTTGAGAAGGTGAAAAACGCAGAAAAAATTTACAGGGCAAATTTCCTAGAGCCAATATGCATACTGCAAATATTTAGAAATAATCCGAGTAGGGTTGTATGGCTATATTGCCAAATTTTGATGATGGCCAAAATGAGCAAAACAGAAATATCCGCTAAAATACTAAAACGTGAAAAATCAAAGCTTTTATTATCAGAATCACACAAAAGCTTTTCAGCTCGCGGCCAGAGTAAGGTCTTTCCTTTAAACCAAACATGAAACAAATCGATAAAGCGGTTCAAGCTCTAGCGTGCGCCATAGGATTTTGGCGGCCATCTTGGATTTTGTTGAAAAAACTGAAAAACGTAAAAAAAAATTACCAGACAAATTCCCCAGGGCCAGTATGCATACTGTAAATATTTGGAAATAATCCGAGTAGGGGTTTCCGAGTGAGAGCAGAAACAAGTGGCGGCGGCGGCGGGCGGACTCAGCAAAAACAATAAGTCTCCACCACCACATAGTGGGTGGAGACTTAAAAACGTGCATGGGCCCACTTTGACCAATCTGAAATAGTTTCATATAAACCAAGAGACAAAACGGTTCTTTCAATTTGAAATCATCACAAATGTCTTAGTTATCTCTTTTCGCTTCATTTGAATACCTGTGCTATGGGTCTATGTCCATTATAAATATTTTACTCTTTCAGTGCGGGGATCGACATTAGACTAGAGTCGGTCCCTGCGCTGAAAAGGTCAATAACGCGATGATCAGGGGGCTTAAAAACACACACACAAATATCCCAAACATAGTGTTTTTGGAAAAGATTTAATTTCCTAGCGACATGACAAGACAGACAGATCACGTGACAAACACATTGGACTGTGCAATATATCCATATGATATGACACTGTTTGATGAGTGCAATTACCACAGTTCATAATAGCTCAAAAGAATGACTTCAATTATAAATCAGTATCGTCATTTTATGCACTCTTTATAAGTTGGCAACTCACATAGGTTACAAGCATAATGTCTTGGACAGTACAATCTAAACGTGTCTCACGTAATAATTCACATTCCGTACTTTGGATATAATAAGATGTGTAACTCCAGGGGACTGGTATTACAGCATGATTATCAGATTATGCAGATATACGAGTATCACTAGCTTGCATCTTGTTCGTACCGGTATATTAATTGTTACAAGGACTAGAACTTCAGCGTAACACATTAGGACCAGAGGGGTATACCTGCCACTTTACCCTTTTAGACCCTCACGATGCATCAAAGCATCATTTTGCATCTCAATGGCGGATCAAGAATGTGCAAGAGGAGGGGGCGTAAGCCACATTTTGGCCGAAAAAAGATTGTTAGCTTCACTTTATTCAAAAAAATGAATGAAAATGCAATATTTTCGCAATATTTTCACCAATAAGGGGGGGGGGGGTACGCCGGGTACGCCCTATGCTGGATCCACCACTGCATCTCTGACTAAATTTCGTACATCTACAACGAAAATTTTCATGGAACTGTTATAATAATAAAAATATATTTTTTCATTTGCCACCCACTTCAAGTGTGTCGCAATTCTCGACTTGCAGCGGATGAAGATGACTATGGTAAATTCAGCCTTCAAAGGGTTAAGGGTCAGAGGTGCCCCTCTAGTCCTAGTGCGAGATACAATACTTCAAGAAAGTTCACACGAGCAGGCACAAGCCGCTCGCTCAATCGTCATCATAGTCTTCAATGACTAACTCCTCGTCGTCTGCATCCGTTCTCACCAGGTGACTCTCTGGCTCTGTGGCAGCCGTCTGTTGTGATGACGTCATTGCGGGGTATCCCCCCTGTGACTCTTCCGCGTCCAGACTGTCCACGTCTCTCTCGTCAAGTCTTTCATTGTGAGGTCTGTAACAGGCATCCGTATATATTATTATCCGTGTATATTATTATGACACAAGGAAACCTTGACAAAATAAAGTAATCACTTTGCCAAAATACAATAGGCCTAATCGTAATGCAATCTATGGCTTCCAACAGATAAAAATCAATATATTTTTTAAATAGATTCATGCTGCAAAAATTATAGATGCTGGTAATAAATATATTTGAAATAATTTAGTTACTTATTCAAACTGTAAAGGCTGCACGACCAGTCCAGTTAACCCTTTAACTGCCAAATTATTTAATTGTAATTTTCACCCACTTGAAATTGTGTCTCGCTGGCGCGATCCACAACTTCAAGTGAGTGAAAATTACTGAGATTTGACAAAATGTAGGTCACTTGTTGATTGATGTCCCGTTTTATCTTTAACATGTTTGAAAGCTGGTATTTAATGTGCTAAAAAATGGAAAAAATGATTATAATCGGAACCGGCGGTTAAAGGGTTAGCCTAAGTCGGTTACACTTCACCGTAGAATCAGGCATTCTTTTTTACCATCAAATTTACCGTAGCAATTTCAAACTCTTCAGAATCGCCAAAAGTATGTTACATTTCAGATCGAAAACCGAATTGTCACCTTGTTTCAAATTAATATTTCGCCCTTACAATCGTTTTGGACACTCCGTTCAACGTTGGAGAAAATGCGCCCAGTAAGTAAATAATATTCCTTCTGTTGACTGGTTTTACTACAGTTTATGAGATAAACACATTTTTATTGTGAAAAAGCCTATTTCTCAGCTACCCGTGGTGCCCGATGCTCCTTATAAGAGTAAAAATGCTATTTTTGCGCAGTAGACTAACGTGATACATACCTATTTGAACGACCACTCCCAATTCTACCAATTTCTCTGAGGTAACTTGACTGACCTACAACATAATTATATAACAACCTGATATATATGGCCTACACGGATCTAACCAACTTGAGAGACAAACATACAAGCAACCATGTGACGAAGATGACCACCACCACAGGTTTTATCCAAAATATCTGATATGGGAAAGTCACAGACGAAAAAACACTACAAACAGGTATATTTTACACTAATATATAACATGTTAATGCGTTTGCCAAAGTGATGATGCCTTTGACATTACATATACTGCAATAATATACACAGAGTTGCCGATTGTTTCTAAAGGTCAAAACAGTATTTATGGCAAAGAGTCAACGACTACAAAGGACAAACAATCATTACATGTATGTACAGTATACAATATGAGTCTAACTCGGCACCGACGACGTTGTCTTCGAATCAACGTATGTGACGTTGAACAATGTTAACCCTTTGAGGGCAAAGCACGACTATAGTTGTTTTAAAAATGTTTTATTAGCCGATTAAATCACTGTTAATTGGAACGAAATTAGCATCAAGATTTGCAAATGTTTGGTCTCAAATTAAACAAATGAGTAATTGTCACCCACTTAAAGTTGTGGGCATCCGTATATATTATTATGATTATTTATAATTTAAATTTTGACAATAAGTTACAGTTTTAAATGAATGGAAATTTACTTGTGAAAAAATATATAGCGATAACTGATGATTGGTGTCCTAACATCATTATGACATTTATTCAATTCATAGATATTGAGCAGCTTGTTTTATATCTATGATAAATTTTCACCCATTTGAACTTGTATCTCGCTCCGCGACCCACACCTTCAAGTGGGTGAAGATTACTCATAATTGTTTAATTTGATATCAACATTTTCAAATCTTAGTGTTTAAACAACACATATTTCGTTCCCAATAACAGTGGTTTAATCGGATAATAAAACAGATTAAAAATACAGTGCAAGCACTCAAACACCCCTTGGCTGATGTAGTGACTCAAAATGGCCACAAATTTGACACAACTGCTGCCAATACGCTATGCCAATACTCAAAGACCACAAAAAATGTTTTTGACATAGACCTTTGGTAAAATAAAATGCCGAGTTGAATGGTTGTATAAATTATGAATTCAAGATGTTGGACCATATTGGAGGAGTGGACAAAACTGCCGGCGTGCGGCGGCGGCGCACGAAGGGTATGACAATACCCCTTCGGGGTATGGGAACAAACGACTATAGTCGTGATTAGCGCTCAAAGGGTCAAGAGAACTGAAATGCCTCCACCTTCTCAACACCAGCTATACATACATTCTAAGAACAGGGTATGTCTAACGCTGAGACCATGACACGTTCAACTAACGTTAGCCTGGTTAGTATATTGCTGGACTAGCGTGGTAGACGGTGCACCAACATTAGCTTTGGTCTCAAAAGTTTATACATAAATATTTCAGCGCTTTAAGGGTCGATGTGTGGGTTTGGTGGGAGCCTGTATAATTACCAGGTGCTTGTAATACTGGTCCTATGAGCTGTATGTAGGGCAGAAACTGTGTCTGGAGATCCTCTGGTGTCTGACTCACTCCTGTAGAACATAACACAACACTTACCGTAATGTAATCTCAGAACCAAAAAACAATATCACCAACCAGTCAGGTACATCCCAGCAAACACGAGACGTTCACCCAATGTTTGTACGATGGTGGTCCAGCGTCGTAGACGATAGGCGAACATTCTACCAACATTGGTTGAATGCTTCGTGTTTGCTGGGATGGCACTAGCGTGTCACGCGGCCCCCACTGGGGGCATGTAAAACCACAGGGACCTACATATACAGATATAAAATAATAATACGCGAATCATACAAATTACCAATTTTAATTATCAATTCATTGACGATTATTCCTTTTTAATGAACATCTGTCACTTTAGAATCGCGTAGATACATCTTCAATCAAACGGGGGCGATCTGTTTCATCTAAAGTCTAATTATGTTCGCGAAACAGATAATTATAATGACCATAAACTATGTGGTTACGTACCTTTAAATAGAGCACTAGCAGCCTCACAGTTCTCTCTCATCTATAACATTAAATAAAACGACCTGTTTGATCACTATGTACAGTAAACACAAGACATAACAATTATCAAGCTATAAATAATATCATAGACCATTTATCCATTGATTAGATATCCACAAAACATGTGTCAATGTAAAAATGTCCGAACAAAAGCCTTGAATTTAATTATTTGATGTGATAGTACACAAAAATCGATCAAAGTACACCTATAATAGACAGTCGATATTGCCATTTTGATAATAATCGATGTCAAAAGTCTATACATTAATCAACTAGTTAATTTTAAAAAAGGTAATTTAAAAATCAAATTAATAACTTAAAATAATGGACTTGTAATATGTGTATCGTCTCTTCGGGAGCTAAAGTGATTCAATATTTTGGAGAACTATCGTAACTAGAGTGGTAGCATGTTCGGCTTCAGACCATCAGGGTGCACAGAAGCTGCTTAAAGCCACATTCACAGTGGTTGTCTACTGATAGACACTTTAGCTGTGAGGTAAAATAAAATGAAAATATGAAAAGAGCAGTTATGATGGGGTGTGTTATGAAAAGCGGCCGACCTTTTTTCTCACTGTGTACCACTGTGGTTTGTGTAGCGGTCGCCATCCCTTCCCTCCTCCTCCTCCTCCTCCTCCGCCTGCTGGCTGGTGCTGCGCTCTGCTGGTGTTACAGAACATGAGCCCCCTGGTGGACACTGAAGATGAATATTGTAGCAGAGCCTGCCGCGTCTGTCAACACAAAACAGGGAAATACTACACCGCATCACCTATCTCATCGTATTTGACATTGTTACATAGCAATGACTTAATCGTCTTTTTTCTTTCCTCAGTTGTAACAAAGTTTGAAGCTGGAATTGCTGACGCAAATTCCAGCTTCAAATGACGAAAATATTGACATATTTGTTTTTAACCCTTACAGCGCGGGGATCGAGGTCAAACTGACATCTAAAGTCGATCACCGCCCTGAAAGAATTAAACATTTATAATGGCCTTAGACCCATAACATAGGTATTCAAATGAAGCAGACTAAGACATTTAGAATGATTTCAAATTGGAAAGACCCTTTGTTCTCTCGGTTTATATAAAAATATTTCACCGTTGTGAAGTTAATGGACATCTTCAGAAATCAATTATTTCCTAAACTGAGAATCTACCACAACACATTGCATAATTGCAGTGAAATTTTATTTGTTTTGCAACTCGTTGAACTTGCATTTATTGCCATGTGTTAGTTGATGACGGTCAACTAAACTGGGGCACAAGAGATAACACATAGGTCAAATAGGCCAGGGCACAAGTGATAACACTCAGGTCAACTGAACTAGGGCACAAGAGATAACACCCAAGTCAACTAAACCAGTGCACAAGGGATAACAACCAGGTCAACTAAACCAGGGCACAAGGGATAACACATAAGTCAAAGAGGCCAGGGCACAAGTGATAACACTCAGGTCAACTGAACTAGGGCACACGAGATAACACCCAGGTCAACTAAACCAGGGCACAAGGGATAACAACCAGGTCAACTAAACCAGGGCACAAGAGATAACACCCAGGTCAACTAAACCAGGGCACAAGGGATAACAACCAGGTCAACTAAACAAGGGCACAAGAGATAACACCCAGGTCAACTAAACCAGGGCACAAGGGATAACAACCAGGTCAACTAAACCAGGGCACACGAGATAACACCCAGGTCAACTAAACCAGGGCACAAGGGATAACAACCAGGTCAACTAAACAAGGGCACAAGAGATAACACCCAGGTCAACTAAACCAGGGCACAAGGGATAACAACCAGGTCAACTAAACTAGGGCACAAGAGATAACACCCAGGTCAACTAAACCAGGGCACAAGGGATAACAACCAGGTCAACTAAACTAGGGCACAAGAGATAACAACCAGGTCAGCTAAACCAGGGCACAAGGGATAACAACCAGGTCAACTAAACAAGGGCACAAGAGATAACACCCAGGTCAACTAAACCAGGGCACAAGGGATAACAACCAGGTCAACTAAACTAGGGCACAAGAGATAACACCCAGGTCAACTAAACCAGGGCACAAGGGATAACAACCAGGTCAACTAAACAAGGGCACAAGAGATAACACCCAGGTCAACTAAACCAGGGCACAAGGGATAACAACCAGGTCAACTAAACTAGGGCACAAGAGATAACACCCAGGTCAACTAAACCAGGGCACAAGGGATAACAACCAGGTCAACTAAACTAGGGCACAAGAGATAACAACCAGGTCAGCTAAACCAGGGCACAAGGGACAACAACCAGGTCAAGTAAACCAGGACACAAGGGATAACACCCAGGTCAACTAAACCAGTACACAAAGGATAACACCAAGGTCACAAGGGATAACACCCAGGTCAACTAAACCAGTACACAAGGGATAACACCCAGGTCACAAGGGATAACACCCAGGTCACAAGGGATAACACCCAGGTCGACTAAACTAGTGCACAAGGGATAACACCCAGGTCAACTAACCCTAAGTTATTTGTTCTAATTTTAATATGCCACAATTCCAAATGTGAACGAAAATCATTACATTATATAGTAAGTACGGAATAATTACATTAGAAAACAATTTCTACCGTCGTGCGAAGCAACTGCATTACATTATACATATTTTCTTCAGTCTGACGTGATATAATGTATTATATGCCTACATTGTATAATAAGTAAGACCATAAGTCTTAATTAGAATGGTTGGACTTTAGGTGTGGTTCACCTGCTGGTGTGGCCCACTGGCATAACAGTGAAGCATGAGTCACACATGTAGAAATAATATCGGATTAAAATATCTAACGGTACTCTTTCACACACGGTACTCTTAATGGCTATTTCAAAAACATCTATTTAGGTCAACTGAATTTGTAAATGACCATGTCCTTTGAACACCTAGCAAAATAACACGGTGATTCACAGATTTCACAAGATAAGTTTTCATAATCTAGCTCAGGGAACACGAGTCCTGACACAATGTTCGTACAATACTAGACCCAACATTGAAGCATAATTTGCTCTACATCTCATGTTTGTTCCGAAGCATTATTCCTCTGTGACTTACCGCCCAGTTGACAGTGAGTGCGTCAGAGTCACTGAAGTATTCGCTCGCAGACACCACATCGTCCAGCTCATCATAGAACTCCAGGTAGTTCTGGTGGAGGTAGGCTGTGAAGAACTCTCCTGATAGGTGACTTCTCTCTACCACCTCCTGCAACAGCACAAATCCTCATTACAAGAGGACACACAAGGCCCGACAAACAACAGACATTGACCCAATGTTAGTTTAACTAACATTGGATGAACGACTTGCATTTGCTGGGATCAGATCAACAGTATTTGATTTTTTAATTCAGGACAATTTTTCAGCAATGTCAGGCATTGAAGGTGGAGTCAATTTAAAAATGGTCGTTTATATGATTTTGCGATGTCTACGTATCTTACATGTACACACAAAGCAAATTTAGCTGGACCTTGAATATAGTAGCAAGTCGAAGTATGAATATGAACCAAAACTCTCCGTTGTTGTACAACAACCTGTGCACAAGGATAACCCATGGCAAACATTTCAGATATAAAATTCGAAACGACCGACCATTTGTAACAGATGATTAGTTTCGAGTTCGTTTCTGAATCGAGATGGTGTATGCCCATGTACAACTCGTGACGTCACTAATTCTAAATTCTGACAAAATTTATCAGCGCACAACGACAGACTGATGTTATTTTTTAATGTATACATAGGCTGTGCGTCTTGTATATGTGGCTCATAGTCCAGTGGCTGGGGAGATTATGTGTGCATGAAAGGTGCAGAAAGTTTGGCATTTTTATTTGTTAATGTGCCTATTGGAGGGCCAGAATCACGAGGGTGGACATCTGGGAGAGTGGCAGCAAGGGAGAAAATGATGTTTGAACATATGTACCCCTCGTTAAAATGTCAATTTTCGCTATTTTCTTAAATAGTGTGTGATAAGTGTCAAAAAAAATGTAGGAGTGCCCCAAAGCACCCTATCCATTACACATGGTTGTATGTACTGTTATTAGGTCCTTTTATGTGAATATGTGCTTTCAACTTTTAAATAATGACTTTGAAATGCAAAAAAAAGTGTCCTATTTATGCCTAATCTATGCATATGTTCTAGAAAGTTTAAGTTTCCCCCCCCCCTTTTCTTGAAGGTAGATGCTTAATATTTTTTTCAGGTAAAGCTATTCTATATAAAAGACTACCATAAAAGTTATTAAGAGCTAACTACTATACATAGGAATTAAATTTAATATTACCTTACCCTACCCCCTTAAATTGAAATTAACGTCTTATTTCGCGTTACTGCATTTATCTGCATTGTATGTCTATGTGTGTTAAATCTACAGGAATTTTCAGGCTGCAGGTCCCATTATAAATTAGAAATATCAAATTGGAGACTACGAGGATGTAATATTATTTATTAATCAATTTATTTTTTAGGATATCACTGGGTTTTTTATTTAAATATCGCATTATATCTTTCAGATTTAATGCGATATTCATATACGTATATATTGCTGTATGCAGCTATTTCAGAGATACTACTGAAGCTTAGTTAAAATAGCTATTAGTTAAGATCAACATGATTTTTAAACATTTGGAAAGATTATGTGTATTCCAGGATATCGAGCTGTAAAGGCAACTGAACAGAGAAGGAATACCTTATCTACTGGAAGTCCTGCATTACCGGATAGACTACTGGAATTTTATTGGAAGCAATTTTAATGATGAATGTTCTTGGTATTCCGCTCATAAACAACCCTCTGAAAAGTATCGACACTGCTATAAAGAAGTGCATATTTTTTCAGATAGAAAGAACCAAACAGCTCTGAGAAAGGCCGTAAGCGGATTTTGGAAGCAGCAACCATCAGAAGGGACATTGTAAATAAACGGTTGAAAACTATTGGCGATGAACCGTTCAGTTACCACATGGACAATCATTGTTATAAGACATATACACATCAGAAGTCATTCAACAAGCACCGAAGGGCTTAATCTGTACCACGTGATCAAGCTGAGGGATGTTCTGAAACATCGAAGCGTAGCCGCTCATTGTCAACAGCTCGTAACCCAGGGGGAAAGAAGGTTGACATATATACAACACCATGTGTAATATGTGGTCAGGTAAAGTACTATGGAAGTACAAACAAACACCGAATATGTGAATCTGGAAGGGCTCAACATTTCCTAGAGTCTACAGCATTTTTCCAAGATGAAGTATGCAAACAAACCTGCGACATACAAGACATTTATGGTGTGTTTGGTTCAGACATATATTAGCACCCTGCTTGTTTCAGTAAATACATTAAACGCTTTGAAAACAGCAGAGGTCCTGTGAAGAGCAGCATAATGTCTACCAGAAAATAATTGCTGTATAGTGTTTTTGAAGGCATTTATCATGGTATGGTGCAAGGCAAAGTTTACCCATTAAGCGATATCCATGATAGCTGTAACAACCTGTTATCCACTGACAAAGTTGACAATAGGCAATTGAAGGTACTTTGAACAGCAAAGTATGGTAATCAGATTCGATTTGCAGGTTCTAATAAGTTCCTTCAGAAAAAATAGCTGATACTATTCGGGAAAATGAATGTGCAAAAATTCTGCTAAATTTACTGCTAAACGTGAATTTTGGTTTGCAGGACAAATTTTGCGATTTACATGATATACAAAGTGCCTGGAATGGAACAGAAGTGCCTGAAGATCTGCTGAGGTTCTTTGGTGCCTTGTTCAATTTCAGTCATACAGATTTCAATAACCCTGGTAGTCAAGTACAATCAAATGACCACGATACGGAGAGAATATATCTTTGAAGAAGGCGTAAAATGGTTGCACTATTCCAAACATGCTACTATGTTATCCATAATAGACACAAGAGAACGCCAATGCATATCATGAATGCACAGGCAATACATGAGACATGCAAAAGCAGCACTCTCATCCCAAGTTTCAATCATCTTGGTCAATGTATAGGGTATGATAAAGTACGGAGGTATCACACAGACATGGCATCTCTGACAGCAGAAAAAAACAGCAATGATGTACCAATCCCAAGTCACTTAGATACTGAAACCTTCACAACCGCTGTATTTTTTGACCATGAAGAAGCGACCCTACCATGACACAGTGTCAGTCTTATTTCAGGATAAACCAGCTTACCCTTCATGTAAACCAAATGTATCAGAAAGTAGTGTAATCCATGGATCAAAGATTTTAAAGTCTGGGCTGCACTGCAAAGCCATATTCCAAACCAGCAAAGAAACCAGTTGTACCATCTTCTTATGAAGTCTTAGCTTACCTATGAATGTATCCAGATAGATGATATGACACACACACACTTACACGTCTGGATCTGACTGATACCCAGACTGCGAATGTGGAAGCAATATGTGCATCTCAAGAGATGCCATCATGGGGTGCATTCAACTCAATAGTCCCAGAAGAGAATATTCCTGAAAAGGCTGTTGGATTTTTGCCAGTGCTTCCACATCCAGTTACTGACCATGAGACCATGAGTCGTTACAGCAATGCATAACTTATTGAATGTGCCGAATCAACTTGACTAGAGTTACCCACCTGTGTTTTGTGATGAAGGCGTTTTTCACATTGCCCGCGAAATCTAGTTTCATCATCCAGGAAAGTTTAGGAACCTTTTCATTTGCCTTGGATCATTTCACATGACTAAAATCTTCCTTGGCTGCATGGGACAGTATCTGAGAGGCAGCGGAGCTGGTAAAATATGGACAGAAAGTCTTGTCTTTGGTATTAATGTGGTAGAGTTAGTTCTAAATGGAAGATGTTATGTCAGATCACTTAAAGAAATGCTCCTCCTCGGAGAAAATATGCTCCAGTGGTGTGAATTTTTCAAGATATATGGAAGCCATGTATGCTGATGAGCTGGAAATCCTAAGACGACAAGCTTCAAGCAGAGACACAGAAACTTCTGGCATATTTCATGCATCGGTATCGTGGTCATTTGATTGTGCTTGACTACCAGGGTGATTGAAATCTGTATGACTGAAATTCAGCAAGGCACCAAAGAACCTCAGCAGATCTTCAGGCACTGCTGTTTCATTCCAGGCACTTTCTAGATCGTGTGCATCGCAAAATTTGTCCCGCAAACCAAAATTCACGTTTTGCAGTGAATATCGCAGAACTGTTGCACATTCATTTATAACATCATGTTCCCGAATAGTATCAGCCATTCGTTCTGAAGGAACACAGTCAACGTAGATCAAAGCAAATTTCTTATCAAAACCTGAAAATCGAATCTGATTACCATAATTTGCTGTTAAAAGCACCTTTAATTGCCTATTGTCAACTTTGTCAGTGGATAACAGGTTGTTACAGCGATCACGTATATCGCTTAAGGGGTACCTTTGCCTTGCACCAGACCATGATATTTGCCTTCTAAAACAGTATACAGCAATTATTTTCTTGTAGACATTGTGCTGCTCTGTATTGGACGTCTGCTGTTTTCAAAGCGCTTAATGTATTTGCTGAAACAAGCAGGGTGATAGTATATGTCTTAAACAAAACACACCATAAATGTCTTGTATATCGCAGCTTCGCTTGCATACTTCATCTTGGAAAAATGCTGTAGCCTCTAGGAAATGTTGAGCCCTACCAGATTCACATATTCGGTGTTTGTTTGTACTTCCATAGTACTTTACCTGACCACATATTACACATGGTGCTATATGTATGTCAACCTCCTTTCCCGTTGGGTTACGATCTGTTGACAATGATCGGCTATGCTTCGAGGTTTCAGGACATCCCTTAGCTTGATCACGTGGTACAGATGAAGCCTTTGGTGCTCGGTGAATGACTTCTGCTGTGTATATGTCTTATAACAATGATTGTCCATGTGGTAACTGAACGGTTCATCGCCAATAGTTTTTAACCGTTTATTTACAATGTCCTTTCTGATGGTTGCTGCCTCCAAAATCCGCTTACGGCCTTTATCTGAACTGGTTGGTTCTTTCTTTGTGTCTATCTGAAAAAAGATGCCCTTCTTTATGTCGGTGTTAATGCCTTCCTGGGGGTTGTTTATGAGCGGAATACCAAGGACATTCATAATTAAAATTACTTCCAATAAAATTCCAGTAGTCTATCCGGTAATGCAGGACTTCCAGCAGATAAGGTATTCCTTCTCTGCTCAGTTGCCTTTACAGCTCGATATCCCGGAATACACATAATCTTTCCATGTGTTTAAAAATCATGTTGATCTTAACTAATAGCGATTTTAACTAAGCTTCAGTAGTATCTCTGAAATAGCTGCATACAGCAATATATACGTACATGAATATCGCATTAAATCTGAAAGATATAATGCGATATTTATATAAACAACCCAGTCATATCCTAAAATGTAAATTGATTATTAAATAATATTACATCCTCCTAGTTACCAATTTGATATTTCTAATTTATAATGGGACCTGCAACCTGAAAAGTCCTGTAGATTTAACACACATAGACATACAATGCAGTAACGCGAAATAAGACGTTAATTTCTATTTAAGGGGGTATGGTAAGATAATATTAAATTCCTTCGTCTGTATAGTAGTTAGCTCTTAATAACTTTTATAGTAATCTTCTATATAGAATGGCTTTACCTGAAAAAAATATTAACCATCTGCCTTAGAGAAAAGAGGGATAAAACCTAAACTTTCTAGAACATATGCATAAATTAGGCATAAAAAGGACACTTTTTTTTGTATTTCAAAGTCATTATTGCAAATTTGCAAGCACATATTCACATAAAAGGACCTAATAACAGTACATGCAGCCATGTGTAATGGATAGGGTGGTTTAGAGCACTCCTACATTTTTTTCACACCTATCACACACTATTTAAGAAAATAGCGAAAATTGACATTTTAACGAGGGGTACATATGTTCAAACATCATTTTCTCCCTTGCTGCCACTCTCCCAGATGTCCACCCTCGTGATTCTGGCCCTCCAATAGGTACATTAACAAATAAAAATGCCAAACTTTCTGCACCTCTCATGCACACATAATCTCCCCAGCCACTGGACTATCAGCAGGTACCTCGGGATCTTCCAGAAGTGGGTCACGTTTATGATGGCTGAGATGATCTGGTAACTGTGTCAGGTCACTGTACTCCTCGGGGTCACCTCCTAAACAGACATTTCACTCAATTCATCCTAATTTCTAAATCAAATTAATTTGATAAAATAACGTTTTCATACGTGCAATTTCATATTTTATTGCCAATGGTGGACCAGTTTTATATATACACGGTGATATACCTCCGTCCCTACTTCTGGCGATCAAGTCTATATAATACATGTACTTTGATGGGGAACGTTTTCCAAGAAATGATAGATATTTCTATCATGCTCTGTGACATTTCTATCATGTTATATAAAATAATATAAAATCATCAACTGTCTGATTTTACGACATCAGTAGGGTCATAAGAAAAGTCAATGTTAAC
Organism: Flabesymbios commensalis; assembly: GCA_964017125.1. Classification (NCBI taxonomy): domain Eukaryota; kingdom Metazoa; phylum Annelida; class Polychaeta; order Terebellida; family Flabelligeridae; genus Flabesymbios; species Flabesymbios commensalis. The sequence continues at coordinate 88,089,823 of OZ024902.1, forward strand.
TATCTTTGTTAATGAGACTAAAAGGTTTTTTTCATTTTGAAATCATCATAAATGTCTTTGTTAGTTTTTTCCGGTTCATTTGAATACCTATGTCATGGGTCTACTGCCATTAGAAATATTGTAATTCTTTCAGTGCGGGGATCGTCTTTATACGTCAGAATCTGACGTCTTTAGACGTCAGATTCTGACGTATATAGACGGTCTCCGCGCTGAAAGGATTAAGATATCACTGGCTATGTTGACTAAATTTACGTTTGCAGTAGAGTATTTTTCCTAGAGCTCTGAATAAGAATAGGGAGCTATCCCGCGCCCCTATGGCCGCAGCATCTCCTGTCTTATTGCTGGTCTTGGCTTGACGAGCTCGTGACGCGACTCGCTTTCCATTTCCTGTCCGCTTACTGCTGCTGGTGGTGCGCTTAGTGGTGAGGGAGACTGTGGAACTCACATCTTGTAAGGCCAGCCCTGAAACACAGGTAAAATGGTACAGTTACAGAGTGAGTGCAAGCTGGAGTGAGTGAGTGAGTGAGTGAGTGAGTGAGTGAGTGAGTGAGTGTGAGTGAGTGAGTGAGTGAGTGAGTGAGTGAGTGAGTGAGTGAGTGAGTGAGTGAGTGAGTGAGTGAGTGAGTGAGTGAGTGAGTGAGTAAGTGGGTGGGTGGGTGGGTGGGTGCGTGAGTGAGTGAGTGAGTGAGTGAGTGAGTGAGTGAGTGAGTGAGTGAGTGAGTGAGTGAGTGAGTGAGTGAGTGAGTGAGTGAGTGAGTGAGTGAGTGAGTGAGTGAGTGAGTGAGTGAGTGAGGGTAGTATCACTACCGTTACACGTCGAGGGTGATGTTAGATGGGTAAGAGGTATTCGTTCGCTTGCCTTTCTCAGCAAAGATAGATTAAGGTAGTAATGAATACTAGTAAATTACACGTCTCAGATTTGTTTTCTCAATAAAGACATGAAGCATATTTGGCCATGAAATGGCAAACAACCGTAACTCGAGAAGAAAAAAACAGGACAGGTGTAAGAGAGTGATCCGTATCATGGAGATGATCGGGTGTCCACAACAAAATACTATCAACCATGTGACGTCGTCGAATTATACAAAACAGCTTTTGCATGTAGCCTTCTGAAGTGAATCAAGAAGTGATATATTCCCATGTAACATATGTTATAAGAACATTCATTACTTTACTGTTTTTAATTTTAATCTTTTTATCTAATAACTAAGCTTTAGATCCATACCGTGTACACAACTTACAGAATTGGAGAAGAGGAAAAAAAACTAATGTTTCGCATAATTATATAGGCGATACACACGACAATTGCAAGAGTCGGAAAAATGTGGATTTATTTTCTTTCCAGAGATAAAGGGTGGTTAGATTCGCTTCAGGAATGACTGGCGGATACGACACTTTAGCTTCCAGGGGGCGATATAGTCATTTATCAAACGAGAAGGAAATTGGGCCGCGCGTTTTTTGTCCTTCATCCTGAGAGAATCGCGAGCGGAGAAAGCCTTCCATACAGACTGAATAAACACATGTAGACAGCGATCACCAGATGTTGAACCTCTGTTCGTTCAATGCTGGACCAACGTCGAAGACGTTGGCCCAGCATTGAACCAACAGAGGCTTAACGTTTGGTATTTGCAGGGTGGCCCTATTCAGCTTATACAGCGAGAGGCATCTGCTCTCGTGTGTATTCATTGATTACGACATGTAAAGAAGAAATGTGCCGACACCTGCAGGTGCTTACATAGAAAATGGGTTTGTGTGCATTACCAATACCAAGGGGAAGAAGATCCTGTGTCCTTACTATTCACATAATGATAACGTGATATTCTAGAAATATTAAAACTGTTGCGGAATCACAACGTAGATATTTAAAAAAAAAACATCGCAAATATTATAATTTAAAAATCGGGCTGGATCGCCCTTATGATTCGCCAAGATAGCCAGTCAGCTTGACCTCTACAATGTGCTCTACTGATAATTTATCAACTACATGGAGCTTCACTACAGCATATTTACATTTCATTGGTCAATACATTCTCAGATACATCAACACTGATACTATATTCCTTGACAATTTTTAATCAATGTATTTTTTAATCCCGCATGCTGAACCAGACAAAACAAAAGATCGGAGAATCGTTTGCATAACGATTGAGTTCACAGCGAAAACGAGACGACGGATCGACATTGCTTCCAGTCTGATACGACGTCGGATAGATGTAGAGACAATGACGGTCCGACGTGTTGGATGCGTTATTTGTGCCCTGTTTGGCAGAGACAATCGATGGCTAGTGATCCCGACTGATTAAGGCTACACTTTCCCCTTCATTTTATTCGCTTCACCATGCCTATACCAATTCATCTGCTGGAGACAAAATAAGTTACAGGCAATAAAATTGCAATGGCGAACGCTTTTAAATTGGCGGTCTATACTCTAGTTGCATTATAATAGTACATTGGTTGATGCTGATTTCCACACACATATTACCGGAAATGCCAACCAGACACACTCCAATAAAAATGTCTTGAAAATATTTTCTTCAAAATGGAGAGCCTTTAAAACTTTAAAAAGAGAGATTATTCCGATAATTTTGAGTGATTTTTTTCCAAAAATGCTCCCATTCACTACCGTGTTTATTTTGTTAAAATATATAATAAATTCCTCCCGGAAATTAATCAGATGATGATAAATATCCAGAGAACTGCCATTCAAGTCAAATTTGAATTAAATCAAACAAACATGATAAGTGGGAAGAAGTAAATCAATTTGATGCTGCACCCGTGTGGAGGCGGGGGAAATATCAAACACTACAACAAGTCTCCGGATAATATCGGTGATAACTATAAATAACGACCTGGTATAGTTTGCAAACGCCGGTAATTGCGTCAGTGATTGCAGCTTCCAAATGCAACATGCCAAGAAGCAATGCCGCATTTAAACAGTTAATATCCGCTGACATCAAGCCAAATCAAGGCAGTGGAGATGAATCAGCTAATTAATTAATCCAGTGATGGAGTAGAGAAGACCAGTAACATCAGCCACCAATTAGACCGCATGGCGTTAGAAGTCACCCAGTGTCCCTTGGCTAAATATATGATTAGTTTCCATGCCTATGTGTCTTCTATCTTCAATGTAAATGTCATTGTTTACCAATGTATATATGCGCACTATAGTGCGCTGGCCAAGAGGGTTGAATAAATTCAGGTATTTTGGTTTAACATTAAACCCATCAACACAACTCCAATGACGCCCCTGTTAGGACACATTCACGTGATGCCCCTGTGATCCATGTGACACCCCTGTGACGACACATCTAGTAAGAAAATAAGCTTAAGTAAATTTATTGCTTAAATCCCTTAAAGCACTGAAGACCAAAGGGTTTTAATAATATAGAGGGTAAGTCCATTCATCCCAAGGCTTGCTGGAAGACGCTACAACCCCAGTAAACACAAAACATTTGCATAACATTTGTACAATGTTGGACCAACGTCGAAGAAGTTGGGCAGACGTTGTACACATGTTATACAAATGTTTTGTGTTCGCTGGGACCCCAGGATTCCACGTGACGCCTCTGTGATGACATATCAGGTACACTCGGCTCCAATAAGGACGGGTGACACTGTTAAATGAGTACTGTAGATACAAATATGGTGCCTGTTTGGCTGTGCGTAAGTCACGTACTGCTTGACATAGTACATTATATGTAATAGTATTAATACTATTATCACATACAAAAGGCTAGCACATTTCTGATATGCCACATTTGATAATATTATCACATTCAATAATATAATCACATACGATACTATTATCACATACAATAACCTGGTTTTAAGTCAGAAAATAGTACTTGCCAGGACACAATGAAATTTAATCAAAGAGAAGAAACATCGGACTGCAACATATGATGCCAAGAGAAAATAACTGCCATTTGACTTCTTTCTTTAATGTTGGTAAGTCGTCGGCCATTTTGAATTTGATCGAGTTGACTATTTTCAGGGCTTATCCCTCTATTTGTTGTAGGTGGGAGAGTCAATTATGTAGCAATAATGTTGGACGCAACAGTTTTTCACGGATGGACTGGACTGACAGACGGACAGAACGGGGTACAGGGACGGATAAACCTGTCACAAAGTGACTCTGAGTGGTAGATGCTGCTTACTAATATCTACAGGAGATTAAAAAACTTTCATACATACAGACAGGATTAACAAATACCCTGTATAAATATCTGGATACTTATCAAAGTCCCACAAAACAAAAGCATTTATTTTTTTGCTACATAAGAGGACAAACTAATTATGTGTTTATATGTCATTTTATTTGAAATGATGGTAAAACACCACCACAAAATGTAATAGACCTATCGGTCAAGCGTGCCGACAAGGGAAATGGAAAAGGTGATCGGTATTTAACAAAAACGACGTTTCACAAAAAATATCCAATTCGAGAACAGGCTGTCACGAAAGTAATGAGGCACGCGAGCAATATCAATCGTAAAAAGTTTCCTTCTCGAGAGTCATCATTCTATCTGCACAAAACAGTCCAGGCTGGGCTGTGGTGCCAGCATAGAAAACAAGAGGCGTTGAACCAATGCTGGTTTGATGTTGGGCCGCCGTCTACGACGTCGGCCCAACATCAAACCAGCATTGGTTCAACGTTTCTTGCTGGGAGCTTGCATGCTCGGGTAACCCTGTATGGGCTCTTTCTCCTGGGTTTCTTATAAGGGGCTGAGAGGCGTTGGAGCGGGTTATGTGGCGGCACACGGGACGCAGGGCTATTTATTAGAAAACCATGGCGTTCAGCGGGCAAAACGTGGGGCAGGTGGCGCCACCTCAATCACACAGTAATTGTGGGCTTAACGGGAATGTGGTATGACTTAACCATTTGGGGCCTGAGGGAAGGTCCGCGGGAACGACTAACCGAATCGAACAACGGTGGGCAGAAGGTGGTTTTAGGTTTAAGAAATGCATACCTGGTTATCGTTTTTGTCTTCATGTATTGTACATTCTTTATTTCTATAAAGAAATTCCAACTCCCGGGGCGCAAATTATAATGATAGTAATCCACGAAACCTGGGTTCAGCCAGGGAAGTTTTAACGGCAGCATGGAGTAATAACAGAGGGGCCGCCCGCGCACGGCTGGGCCGTCAAAGGCAACTTGGGACAACGGCCTGTAGGAGCTGCCTGCAGCAATGGCCTGCAGACAGCAATGGCAGCCACACATGCGGGCCTTGTGAGAGTGTGCTCGCACAATCCGCAACGTGTTATTGGGGTTTAATAACATCAGTAACCTTCCTCCGTCCCAATTACTGCTTCATTACTTCCTCAAGCATTCCATGTCAAACAAATGATGGCAGCCTGACGTTGTCGTGATGACTGCAAACAATCTCCCGCTCGCTATTTACAGAGGCTATTATAAGGGCAGTGGAGAGCACAGAGACCATTCTACAAATATGCCGCTCTATAAGGGCAGTGGAGAGTGCAGCGTCTATTCTACAAATATGCCGCTCTATAAGGGCAGTGGAGAGTGCAGCGTCTATTTTACAAATATGCCGCTCTATAAGAGCAGTGGAGAGGGCAGCGTCTATTTTACAAATAGGCCGCTCTATAAGAGCAGTGGAGAGGGCAGCGTCTATTTTACAAATATGCCGCTCTATAAGAGCAGTGGAGAGTGCAGCGTCCATTTTACAAATATGCCGCTCTATAAGAGCAGTGGAGAGTGCAGCGTCCATTTTAAAAATAGGTCGCTCTATAAGGGCAGTGGAGAGCACAGAGACCATTCTACAAATATGCCGCTCTATAAGGGCAGTGGAGAGTGCAGCGTCTATTTTACAAATATGCTCCTCTATAAGAGCAGTGGAGAGTGCAGCGTCCATTTTGAAATTAAGCAGCTCTATATGGGCAGTAGAGAGTGCAGCCCTCATTTTACATATATGCCGCTATATAAGGGCAGTGAAGAGTGCAGCGTCCATTTTACAAATAGGCCATCCGGTCTCATGCGTATAATTCGTGTGCTCGGCATTAACGTTGTCCAAAATATTGTCTAGATTCTTCTAGCCTCTCCAGTATTCCATCTCAATGTCGGATTTAGATGGTGCAGGCCATATATATATATATATGTAAATATATGTAAGTTACTATACTTGTTGTGTCTTGACTTGTTCTAAATCTTACCTCATCGTTCTATTGCCTTGGTGCCCCAAATAGTCTCAAACCCAAGGCGCTGGTTTTCATGTTGGGCCAACGTCTAACGACGCTGGCCCAACTATGAACTAGCGCCTTGCATTTGTGCTCCTGCACCCTGCAGAGCTCTCTCAGCAAACGCGAGACATTGAACCAATGCTGGGTTGATGTTGGCCCATCGTCTACGACGCTGGCCCAACATCAAACCAGCATTGGTTTAACGTCTCGTATTTGCTGTGAGCTCTGTATGGCGTGTTATTAGGCCCGGGTTAAAACGGGCACCTCTGTCTTTTTTAGGCGGACAGGCCCGGGGCGCACGATTCGTGCCGGCCTCTCGTAAGGCCCGGGATAATATAGTCTAGCTCATTAACGCAGATAATGAACAGCGGTCAGTGTCTATAAATCCACATATAACCGCCCCCGACCCGGTACACCGCTGTCCTCCCAATGCCATTTAAAGATGTCTGGGCACATTGTGACCTGCAAAGATGAAAGCAGTTCCAAGCCTCTCTTTCTGGCAAAACTACGCCATCCATGAATCGCTCTGAGGAAATGAAGAGACGCACTTATTTGAGGCCATCCCAACATAATTAGGCCCTATTGACATTTAATAAAATGTTTTTTTCTATCTTTGATGTGGTAGAATTATGTTTAATTATTGATATTTTATGAAGGTGATATTATAATAAAACTAAATTTATAATACAGATAGATATAAAGAACATGCTCGGGACTAGCTCGTCGCCAGAGTGTAATACAATTAGTAATGATACATTTGCAAAAAAACATAAATGAAAACAAAGATATATATGAAAGCGTTCACAAGGTAAAATTAACTCGTTATCATTTTCAAACTTGTTCGTCCACTGACCAATAGCGATATGGGTCTTGTATTCTACCCCCGACCAATCAAAGGGTGGTTCAGCCTGTCACATGACGAGATCGGCCAATCACCGCCGTCATTCAGTTGTTATTTAAATTAGGGGGTGGAATACGAGACTTGGGCCGCAATATGTGTGCCAAATGTGAATGAGATACATGGAAATGTTCATGCCGACGACCATCTATTTCATTTCTTTGCAACACATAACAATGAATCAATTCGATTAAAAATAATTAGTGGATATTCAAATCAGTATATTTACCCATGCGTAGGTATTTGCGAAGCCTATTAAAATATATCCCCAAATCATTCAGAACAAGACTACATAAGTCCAGGAGCTCCCGCTCCGAATTAGAATTTGATTTAAGCAATTTTGTATAGGGTTATTAATGTAGTCCTAGTCTAGGTCAAAAATCAAGACGCAAGACAACTAGGTCTAAGAAGCCCAGTCTAAGAGTAAGATAAGAACTAGACAGTCTGTCAGAGATTGCAAACCTCCATTGAAATTAATGATCCTAATCAGTATCCCAGTAATGGTCTACCTATCTGGCATGGTTTACCCGATATCAGGCCAATCGAGTTAACTAATAGCTGATTTACGGTCATTTTGAATTCGATATAAATTAGTTAAAAGCGTAGGGTGCATCCTCCCCCGAAACCTCAAACTTTGTTTTATAGTAATGGACTAACATCTGACACAGTTTGCAAAATATTGGGCATGTGAAAGTAAATAATGGCCGATAGAGGGCCATTTTGAATTTGATCAAGTCAAAATTTTCCAAGATGCATCCTCAGCTGAAATCTCACATTTCATTCTATAGTAATGGTCTAGCCATCTAGCACGGTTTACCAAATATCGCCCATGTGAAAGTGAATAATGGCCGATAGGAGGCCATTTTGAATTTGATCAAGTCAAAATTTGATGATGCATCCTCTCCTGAAATCTCACATTTTGTTTTATAGTAATGGTCTAGCCATCTAGTACGGTTACTAAAAACCGGCTATGTGAAAGTAAATAATGGCCGATAGGCGGCCATTTTGAATTTGATCGAGTCAATTTTTTTCAGAATGCATCCTCTCTTGTAATCTCACATTTTGTTTTATAGTAATGGTCCAGCTATCTAACACGGTTTACCAAATATCAGCAATGTGAAAGTAAATAGTGGCCGATAGGCGGCCATTTTGAATTCGATTGAGTCGAAAGCTTTTTAAAGGCATCCTCTCTCTAAACGTCACATTTTGTTTTATAGTAATGGTCTAGCTATCTAGCACGGTTTACCTGATATCAGGCCTATCGAGGTAAATAATGCTGATTGTCGGCCATTTTGAATTCGTAAGTTAAAAATTTTCAGGGTGCATCCTCCCCCGAAAACTCACACTTTGTTTTATAGTAATCAGGTAATGGTCTAGCCATCTAGCACGGTTTACCAAATATCAGCCATGTGAAAATGAATAATGGCCGAAAAGGCGGCCATTTTAAATTTGATCAAGTCAATTTTTTTCAAGATGCATCCTCATCTGAAATCTCACATTTCGTTTTACAGTAATGGTCTAGCCATCTAGCACGGTTGACCAAATAACGGCCATGTGAAAGTGAATAATGGCCGATAAGCGGCCATTTTGAATTTTATCGAGTCTAATTTTTTCAAGATGCATCCTCTCCTGAAATCACACATTTTGTTTTATAGTAATGGTCTAGCCATCTAGCATGGTTTACCAAATAACGGCCATGTGAAAGTGAATAATGGCCGATAAGCGGCCATTTTGAATTGTATCGAGTCGAATTTTTTCAAGATGCATCCTCTCCTGAAATCACACATTTTGTTTTATAGTAATGGTCTAGCCATCTAGCACGGTTTACCAAATAACGGCCATGTGAAAGTGAATAATGGCCGATAAGCGGCCATTTTGAATTTTATCGAGTCGAATTTTTTCAAGATGCATCCTCTCCTGAAATCACACATTTTGTTTTATAGTAATGGTCTAGCCATCTAGCACGGTTTGCCAAATAACGGCCATGTGAAAGTGAATAATGGCCGATTGGCGGCCATTTTGAACTTTGACAAAATGAATTTTTTCAAAATACATCCTCTCCTGAAGCCTTACAATTTGTTTTATAGTAATGGTGTAGATATCTTGAGCGGTTTTCATGATATTCCACAATATCAGGCCTGTCGAGGTGAATAATGGCTGATAGGCGGCCATTTTGAATTTTATCAACTTCAAATTTTTCAGGATGCATCCTCTCCTGAAACCTTACAATTTATTTGATATTAATGGTGTAGCTATCTTGAGCGGTTTTCATGATATTCCGCAATATCAGGCCTGTCGAGGTGAATAATGGCCGATAGGCGGCCATTTTTAATTTTATCGACTTGAAATTTTTCAAGATGCATCCTCTCCTGAAACCTCACAATTTGTTTTATAGTAATGGTGTAGCTATCTTGAGCGGTTCTCATCATATTCCGCAAAATCTTTCAGTCGGATTTACCGATGTTATAAATTAGGTCAAAGTGCTGAGTCAACTTCAAGGTCAAGGTCCAAAAACCTGAAAAGGCACAACTAGGGACCTTAGAGAACATGTATGTGCAATATGACTGTCATCGGCCCAGTACTTTTCGAGATCTGCTCCGGAAACGAAGTGCGCGTCAAAACATCTAAATAGGTCATAGTTCTGAACCAGAAGTAGGTCAAAGTTCAAATACCCCAAAAGGCACAACTAGACCACCTAGGGGTGTTGTGTGTAAAATTTGAAGACAATCGGACAAGTACTTTCAGAGATATGCTCCGGAAACGAATTGTTTACGGACGGCCCAACGGCCCAACGGCCCAACGGCCCAACGCCGTCACATCATCATTTTCTCCTCTGCAACCTTGCGTATTGAATTCAGATTAAAAATATTTTAACCCGTCCATTAGCCACCTGGAAGTAACCCACATACCAAAAATTGTTATCCTAGCTTATTTTCTCACAAAGTTATAGGCAAAAGAAGAGGCCAAAAAAAAACGGAGGTAGAATCCATAGCTCCCTTCGCTCACCTACGGTGACGGCGGGAGCTAAAAAATAACCCCTTCGAAAGTCACTGAATTGCGAACAAAGCATATTACTTTCATAATATAGTAAGTGCAAGGGTACATAATCAAGAGTGATTCGGACTAGCAGTTCTGCGTTCACAAGAAAATCCGATCAGATCAATAGATGAATATATTAGAATCAATCAAGCGAACAAGATCAGTAAGCTGAATGTGAACATAGTTGCAAAATCAGAGGAATATATTATGTGGTTCTTGAATGAGAGCCCAAGCCATTCTCTGAAAGAACGGCGGCGGATATTCAATAAATACATAAATGCAGCCCCCTACAAGGGGATGCATAATACTAAATTATATTTTATTCAAAGTCTATTATTCACAGGCTAGTTGATGGTTTGATATTTCATTGTAAAGCGTCACGTGTTTTACCTTTATCAACGATAAGCAGTATATATGTTGGTGGTGTTGTTGCTGGTGGATACTATGCATTATATATGGTGACACTACACACAGCTAAAGAAGACAAACGATTAGGACAGGAGACCTTAACCCTTGTGCTTCCGATTTTTTCAGACTATTTTTCATCCATTTGAAGCTGGAATTGCTAACGCAATTTCCAGCTCCAAATGACGAAAAATAATTATTTTTATGAACAAATATACATCTTCAAAATTTAATTATTAGATTAACTAAGCACCTATCACAAAACATTCTAGCAGTTCGAGTTGAATTTATTGGTCTGAAATTTGCTTGAAAACGGTTATATTCGGTCCCAGCAGCATAAGGGTTGAAGGAGTGATCATACACCAGGGAAATTAGGGAGTGACGTCAGATGAGGCTGTAAACACCGTCTAATCAATTTGCTGATAATTTTGCCGGTATCATCATTTCCAACGTGGTGATAAAGAAGTGTTTCACTCTCACCACTCGCAGCCACGGTCTAAATTGCTACTTTGTTTGTTACTAGACATAATAACAACGTTAATACAAAATACAGCTGAACCATTATTTGGTAAAGATACTTCAACTCGCGTTGTTTATAATAATAAAAGCCCACCCTATTATACCGAGGAATGTAAAAATAAGCGTAAACATTTCTTTCTGCTTGTTTAATTTTTTTTAGAAATTATAATTCTGACGAAAACAGACATGCGCTGATAGAGGCCAGAAAGCAATTTAAAGACATGTTAAGAGTTTGTAAGAAAAAATACGATTTAAATGAGACGTGAAAGATTGAGCAAGCAAGACTAAATAATACAAAAGACTACTGGGCTTTATTGAAAGGTAAACCGCCTGCCAAATGTACAAATAACATTAGCTCCACTGAATTTTACAATTATTTTTTACGCATCAGTAACCCAGTAGATTGTGATATAAATATAGACACTGATATTGATGATATTATACAACCAAATCAATCAAATGAATTAGATATAATGTATGAAGAATGGAACCAGCCAGTGACAGTAGATGAAGTGAAAAACTCAATTAAACAGCTTAAGTCTGGTAAATCAGCTGGTTTAGATTTATTATTGAACGAATTTTACATACATGGACAAGAACTACTCGCTGTGCCGTTATGCGATTTATTTAATTGTGTTATTAAAACGGGTCACTTTCCAAATAAATGGAAGGTCTTATTGTACCGTTACATAAGAAGGGAGACGTGAACTCAGTCGATAACTACAGAGGTATTACCTTACTGAGCTCACTAGGAAAGTTGTTCACACGTGTTCTAAACAATAGATTGACCTGGTGGGCCGAGGCTTACGGTGTTTACATTGAAGCTCAAGCTGGATTCAGGCCAAATTATAGTACTATTGATAATCTTTATAATCTCAATGGAATAATATCACATTTGATAAACAAAGGCAAGAAACTTTATTGTGCATTTCTAGATTTCCGTAAAGCGTTTGATTATGTGGATCGCAATTTTTTATGGATTAAATTACTGAAGTTAGGAATTAGAGGTGAAATATTTAACATTATTCATAGTATGTATAAAAGTGTTAAGTCAATAGTTCAAGTTGGAGCAGAACGTACACAACCATTTGAATGTTTATTGGGTGTACGTCAAGGTGAATGTTTATCTCCTTTTTTATTCTCTATGTATATCAATGATATTGAAGATTATGTTAGGACACATGGATTTCAAGGCGTTAATACAGGTCATGTACGAATGCTTTTATTATTGTATGCTGATGACACCGTAATTATATCAGAAAATAGACAAGATTTGCAACTTGGGCTTGATATTGTTGAAAATTATTGTAATAAATGGAAAATAATATTGAATATTGAAAAAACTAAAATTGTAATTTTTCGCAAAGGTGGAAAATTAAGCATGAATGACAAATGGTTTTATAATAGAAGTCAAATTGAGGTCACAAAACATTTCACATATCTCGGAATGGTATTTCCCAGTGGTGGTTCATTTTCTGAAAATCAGAAAAAATTAGCTGGTCAAGCACAAAAGGCCATATTTTCATTACAAAAAATGCTTCAGAAATTTGACGATATTGAGTGTGACATGTATTGTGATTTATTTGATAAGCTTATAACACCGATATTATGCTACGGAAGTGAAGTGTGGGGTTTTAATAGAGGTGATACAATAGAGCGGGTACATTTACAATTTTTAAAGAAAATATTACGTCTTAAATGGAATACAGAAAATAACCTGGTATACAGTGAACTATGTAGATTAAATATGCAATCTGAACGCTATTTAAGAATTATTAGATACTGGTAAAAAATTGTTAAGTCTAACGAACACCGACTGATTAAAAATGTTTATGATATGTTACTGATAGATTCACATAATGGTAAAAGTAACTGGGTCTCACAAGTTAAACAATTACTGGAAATGACTGGCTTCGGTCATGTGTGGCTAAACAGTGGTGTTGAGAATGATAAACTATTTTTATTTAATTTTAAACAACGCTTACGCGATAATTTTGGACAGAAGGTTAATCTAGAATTGCAAGCCACATCAAGAGTTACATTTTATGTGTTGTATAATGATTTTTTCAAAAATAATACAAACTATCTCGATGTTGTCAAGAGACAACAGCATAGGGTGGCACTAACAAGGCTACGCACCAGTAATTACAGGTTAGCTGTAGAAAGCGGGAGGTGGCATAAACCTCATGTATTACCATTAATAGAAAGAAAATGTAGTAGCTGTGAAGTCTTGGAGGACGAACATAATTTTTTACTTGTCTTTCCGATGTATACTGAATTACGTAGGAAATATTTACCTAAATACTATCATCAGCATCCAAATATGTTAAAATTTGTTGAGCTCATGTCAAGCAAAAAGTTCAATATCATTACCAAGTTAGCTAATTACACGTACAAAGCATTTAAAATAAGAAACGAAGTTGAATATGTTGTCTAATTTCACGTTTACTAATTTTTTTTTGTACAATTATACTTAATCATGGTAATATATTACATAATGTTATACTGCAATAGCAATATTAAATGTCTTGTCTAATTTCATGTTTACTGGTTTAATTATACTTAATATATAATATAATGTTATACTGCTAAAATCAATGTGAAATGTTTATTTCAATTTGTTACTTTACAATACCTGTTGTGAATTTCAATTGTATATATGTATATGGCACAAGGGCTACAAGCCTACTGCTTAATAAAATATTCTATTCTATTCTATTCTATTCTATTCTATTCTATTCTATTCATAGGCCTATGTGATTAACCACTAAAGCACTGAAATACTTTTGTATAAACTGTGGAGACCATTTTTTTCTTTCAATTTCAAATCAGCATAAATGTCTTAGTTGGGTTTTTTGCTTCATTTGAATACCTATGTCATGGCCTTATGGGTATACAGCCATTATAAATATTTTACTGTTACAGTGCGGGGATCGACTTTACGTCAGAATCTGACGACTAAAGTCGCTCCCCGCGCTGTAAGGGTCAAGCAGTGGTTTCCTTTCCACAATCAAGATTATGCAGATTATTATGTCATTGAAATCGTTTTGTATGGAGTCGTATCGTTCACAGACAAGTTAGCGGAATTAGAATGTAAGTCAGAAATGCTTAAATGACATTTTTTGCTGGCTAGTTAACCCTTTAACCGCCGGTGTCGCATATATTCGGGTTTTCATTTTTTATTAGCACATCAAGTACCACCTTTTAAACATGGTAAAGATAAAATATGACATTATTCAGCAATATTTGAAAACAGTTGACATCCATCTTGTCAAATCTGAATAATTTTCACTCACTTGAAGTTGTGGCTCGCGTCAGCGAGACACAATTTCAAGTGGGTGAAAATTCAGATTGAATAATTTAGCGGTTAAAGGGTTAAGGATATCTGGAGCCAATGTTGGGGAAATGTTTGGCGAGTGCCGCAGGCGGTGGATCAGCGAGGTATTGGATCAACGAATAAACGTTGCCTGTTGCAGTCAGTGGAAATGTGAATCAAGGCATGTTTTTTCGGCCTACCATCATGCATGCATTTCAAAACATTTAAGATTTGATAGGCCACCTGCTATTTTGAATGTTTCGCACCACACCGTGCGCGTGTGATTGCGCGACGCAGGCTGTCACCACAGTCCGGGCACGATGTCCAGGCTAATCCTGCAGCTTACATACCCCGATCCGGACGTATATCCCCCGGTGAGATATGTGGCTTTATGGCCTCCGCCTGTACAATGTCGCAGATCAGTATTCCTAAAGGGCATGTCCCTAATACCCAGAAGTGATTATGGCCGCGTCATTCAGTCAAATACCCCCGGCAAAGAGTGCGCCGATGAAAGCTGCTCCAGATACTGGCAACGATTTCAAATCCTTATTTATCAGGATTCAGTCGGGCCCTTAATTATCAAGGTGAAAGCCACATTTGTAACAGCTTTTGGAAATGGAGGTTACTCGCTGTATAGATTGTCGCGCAAAAGCAAAAAGCAGTAACTAAGTAAACAGTTATTGCTGTTTTTCTTTGCATTTCGTTGTTATCTGTAGTTGTTTCAGGGGATCGCCGGTGGACGTGTGAGGACTGGCCAGACATGGATCCGCATTGTCCACTACAGGTATCTGACCAGCGCTCCTGACAGGAGCGCTGGTCAGATCCCTATAGTGGACAATGCTCATGGAGCCTCCTGTTACGCTATGATCTAGTTAATCTCTTCGCTTTGACCACCACACAATGAGATAAATGATGCCTCTAACCTCTTGTCTTGTCCACAGCTCACTGGAAGCGGAATTAATCGATAGCATTACATAACTCTTATGCTACAACATCAAGGTCTTTAACATTTTAGGTTATGCAATATTGATGGCTATTTTTCATTAATTTGAAACTGCTAAATTGGTAACGCTATTTACAGTTTCAAATCAATGATATTACCAATACATTTCAAAACTTTACATTTTATCATTTGCAAATGCGGTCGTACAAAGCCAACTGCTTAGGCTTACTATTGAAGCAGAATGATACCCTCTACGTTTGATCAGGTGTTACAACTTTCAGTCAATATTTGATGGCTAAAAAAAAGAAGGAAAAGTTTCAAAGCATCCACAGACACGGCATGCTCCCATACACACAGTATGTGCCAAGACACATAGTCTGTGCCAAGACACATAGTCTGTATCCAGACAAAACACAGAGTTTGTGTCCAGTCAAAACACACAGCTTGTGTTTTGTACCCAGAGTTTGTACCCAGACACACAGTACATGCCTAGATAAAACACCGAGTTTGTACCTAGACACACAGTCTGTGCCAAGACAAAACACAGAGTTTGTACCTAGACACACAGTATATGCCCAGACAAAACACAGAGTTTGTGCCCAGACACACAGTCTGTGCCCAAACAAAACACAGAGTTTGTACCTAAACACACAGTCTATGCCCAGACAAAACACAGAGTTTGTACCTAGACACACAGTATATGCCCAGACAAAACACAGAGTTTGTGCCCAGACACACAGTCTGTGCCCAAACAAAACACAGAGTTTGTACCTAAACACACAGTCTATGCCCAGACAAAACACAGAGTATGTATCTAGACACACAGTATATGCCCAGACAAAACACAGAGTTTGTATCTAGACACACAGTACATGACCAGACAAAACACAGAGTTTGTATCTAGACACACAGTATATGCCCAGACAAAACACAGAGTTTGTATCTAGACACACAGTACATGCCCAGACAAAACACAGAGTTTGTACCTAGAAACACAGTCTGTGCCCAAACAAAACACAGAGTTTGTACCTAGACACACAGTCTATGCCCAGACAAAACACAGAGTTTGTACCTAGACACACAGTACATGACCAGACAAAACACAGAGTTTGTATCTAGACACATAGTATATGCCCAGACAAAACACAGAGTTTGTACCTAGACACACAGTCTGTGCCCAAACAAAACAGAGAGTTTGTGCCGAACACACAGTATATGCCCAGACAAAACACAGAGTTTGTACCTAGACACACAGTCTGTGCCCAAACAAAACAGAGAGTTTGTGCCGAACACACAGTATATGCCCAGACAAAACACAGAGTTTGTGTCCAGACACAGTATGTGCTCAGACAAAACACAGAGTTTGTGCCCGAACACACAGTATATGCCCAGACAAAACATAAAGTTTGTGTCCAGACACAGTATGTGCCCAGACAAAACAGGGTTTGTGTCCAGACACAGTATGTGCCCAGACAAAACACAGAGTTTGCGCCCAGACACAGTATGTGCCCAGACAAAACAGAGAGTTTGCGCCCAGACACACAGTCTGTGCCCAGACAAAACACAGAGTTTGTGCCCAGAGACACAGTATATGCCCAGACAAAACACAGAGTTTGTGCCCAGACACAGTATGTGCCCAGACAAAACAGAGAGTTTGCGCCCAGACACACAGTCTGTGCCCAGACAAAACACAGAGTTTGTGCCCAGAGACACAGTATGTGCCCAGACAAAACACAGAGTTTGTGCCCAGCGACACAGTATGTGCCCAGACAAAACACAGAGTTTGTGCCCAGACACAGTATGTTCCCAAACAAAACACAGAGTTTGTGCCCAGACACAGTATGTGCCCAGACAAAACACAGAGTTTGTGCCCAGACACAGTATGTGCCCAGACAAAACACAGAGTTTGTGCCCAGACACAGTATGTGCCCAGACAAAACACAGAGTTTGTGCCCAGACACAGTATGTGCCCAGACAAAACACAGAGTTTGTGCCCAGACACAGTATGTGCCCAGACAAAACACAGAGTTTGTGCCCAGACACACAGTCTGTACCAAGAAACACGATCTGTGCCTAGACACACAGTCTGTGACCAAACACAGAATGTAAAATATTCTAAATAATATAGACGTATCATAATACGAACATTGATACAAACATACGGTTAAATATCCTGACATTGTATTTTTTATTATGTATCTTTTCCGTCCTCTAAGTTGAGTTTCATTGCCTTTTATTGCCTAAATATGACTGGAAACAAAATTACCCAATCGGTGTTACAAAATGAGACAATAAAAAAATAATTAGTGACATTATTCCTTATCAAGATAAATTATCGAATACGCCCACTCTTTAATAATAAAGCGTTTGATATGCCAAGTTTTAACTCAAGTATCTCCTGAATCGCGTGATACTTAATACTTAATATTTGATAAACTGTTCTGATTAATATGTCAGTCATACATTGGACAGGATATTTGATTGTGTATTGCCGTCCCCTCCCACATAGTGAGTCAAAGGGGTTCACCTAAAATAATATTTTATCATACTTTATCACATACTTTATCAGGTTTATATAGGCATATAGGCATATTTGACAAACGGCTAATATTAATTTTGTCTGTTCGAGATATCACATTAATATAGCTAAGTTTGTTAACACGTCTTATGGTAAGAAAGTGTTGATGAAGATGTGATAGAATAGAATATTTAATCTGAGAAATGATCTAGTTAATGAAAGGGGTTAAAGCACTATACAGGGACATTCTTATCAGCCTCTCTCACTAGGTGCCTCTGCTAAACAACTATCAAATGGCATTCGCTCGGGATGAGCCGCCAGTACCTCATTGGCAAATGACAAAACTTAGTGTATATGTTCATATTTTACTTTTATAAACCATCAAGATGTAACTCCCAACCCTATGTGAGAACTCTCTGCTCAGCGAAACAACAGTTTTAAATACATGTAGACGGGGAACAGAAAGAAACTGTACAAACAAACACACTGCTCTGCAAAGACAAAAGGCAGTCTTTTGGCTTTTCCCGGCAGCGTGACAGCACAGTCGATTGCAGAGGATCAGTGCGTGATACATAACTATATAATGAGACGCAACATGTGAACGACATGGTCTGTGTTTGTAGGTTTGTCACTCTGCCAGCCGCTAGAACTAATCCCCCTCCTTAGCCTTCACTACCGAAACCTAGTATGCTCTGCAAAACCAAAAGGCAGAAACTGCTTACTTGAAAAGTAAGCAGCTACTGCCGTTTGGCTTTGCACGCTGGTAGTAAGTACGAACAAACACTGGTTCAAATCTGAGACATATGCCGCATACCACGAGGGTATCACTTTTTGTGCCTGCGTGACACGGCGCCAAATATTCCGATGGTCAGTCAGCCGAGACGATATAATATGCTATACGACCGAATTCTACCGACATAATATTTGTCATTTACTGAGAAATTAAATACGCATTTTTCAGAATGTGTGCCAATGTTTCCGCAAAGATATATAAAGAGTTATATGAAGAATCCACAAGTTTTATATCTTATTTTATAACCTGTTTTATTTCCATAAAATTATTGGTCTGGTTGGATAGCAAAATGTTTGAAGACCCAGCAAACAAGAAATGTTGAACCAGTGTTTGCATATTATTGGGCCAGCGTTGCAGACGGTGGGCCAACATTATTCCAATACCGGTTTAACGTATCGGGGATCTTGGGAGAAGTAACAAGTAGGTTATTCTGATGGTCTTCTTTAGTAGAAGACAAGACAGAGTTGCCCGGAAGGCGTTAGCACATGATACAATATATACAAAGTCATTTCTAAAATTTACAAATTATTATTTTGGCAAAAATAGCCAACTGCTTAAGCTTTTCGCCCTTCACCTGTTTAAAAAGTTCTTGGAGGTAAATAGTTGAAGGTCTTATATAGTATTTTGCCATTATATATTTTCTACGTTCTTCTTTGAAATGAACACAGAAAAGTAAATAGTGAAATTCATCTCCTATATCTGTTTTACAAAATTGGCATACACGCATATCACGAAGAACTTGGGACCGGACACCGGCCTCTATTGGCAAGCGATGATTTCAGCATCTAAAAGTGGTAAAATATTTTCTCAAGAGATCTGGTAAATTATTTAAATAATTGTCAAAGCCAAACGTTGTTATAATGATATTATATATAGTACATTTTCCTCCTTGTGATATTGATTCCTACCAGTTTTGTATAGACTGATCCTTTAGTCTCAGCTTGACTGACTGTTTGAATGCTTCAATAGAGCATGGAAGTGTTTGATTAAACCAAAATCCAGAAAACCCACAATAGTTCAGTGTTGTTTTTATAGTCTGTATCCATTCAGATTTAAATATATTTTTTTCATCTAATGTATATAATAATCAATAAATGGTATTAGATATCTTATGTTTATCTCCTGAACTCAACCTTGCCCAATATGTCAACATACGTAATTTAATATCAACATCCAAGGGAACAACGCCCAGCTCTCAGTAAACCATCATAGAAGAAGTGAACTTATTTACAGATAAAACATATTTAAAAAATCTAAGCTGGAGTCTTTCAAGTATGTCACAGTTTTCGCTGCCCCATACTTCAGCTCCGTACAACACTACTGGTTTAACAATTACATTAAAAAGTTTTAACATTATATCAAGTGGGAGAGATAAATTTCTGTTTTATTAGAAGAGAAAACAAAGGTCTGCATCTTTTTTGATATAAATGCGATTTTGCAATTTTAAATTTGGCATTATAATTGAAAACTAAGCCTAAATAATTGTATTCATTTACAGTATCAAACAGTATCAAGTATATGTTCATCGTAGTTAAAAATATGGTGTTTTCGTAATTTTCCCCTCGAAAAAATTGGTATTTTGGTTTTATTTACATTTATGTGCAAGTCAAAAGTATCACAATATTTTTCCATTTCATTAACAATGCTTGTAGGTCATTAGGATTTTCAGCTAATATCACTGTATCATCAGCGTATAAAAGTATATAAAGTTTAAAGTATGTCACAATTTCTTCATCAAGATGTTTTTTTTGCATGTTTTCTATGTCTTTTAAGCCATCACATTTACGAGATATAAAGGACTTTAGATCTTGTAAATATATTGAGAAGAGAAGCGGAGAAAGATTTTCTCCCTGTCGAACGCCAATGGGGAAGCAAATCTGACTCCGCCTCGGCTGTTAATGATACACTTGATTTTGCTTTTATATACATGTTTTTTATCACATTAAGTATTTTCCCTGAAATTCCAGAGGATAACAACTTAGACCACAGAGTTGTTCTATTGATCGTATCATTTTTTTTTATAATCGACAAAACAGCAATATAGTCGCTGGCGCTTACTGAGATACATATCAGCTAGTGATTTTAAAACAAATAAATGATCGATGGTTGAAAAATCGGATTTAAAACCTGCTTGTTCTGCCTGTATAATGTTTTTTTTCAATAAATATAGTTAATCGTCTATTTAAACAGCTTGTGAAAAGTTTTCCAAAACAGCTTAGCAGTGAAATTCCTCTGTAGTTGTTGGGATCATCAATGTCTCGTTTGTTTTTATAAATAGGCCGAATTACACTTTGACACCAATCGGCTGGCATATGTCCTGATTCTAAGATTAAATTTAAAAAAACTTTGTGTAATATTGAACGAATTCGTTCCGTGAATGTTTAAGAAATTCATTTATTATTTCATCCGATCCCCCTGCTTTATTATTTTTTAGTTTAGTTATAGCTTCAGCTATTTCCTGATGTGTAAAGGGTCTATTCAGCATTGTATCTGGTGGAATATTGTTCAGCTCACCAGTTACATTAACACTTTCATTGCATTTCCAAGCGCGAGTTTCTCGAAATGTTCTTTAAATAGATCTAAGGATATTTTATGCTGAACTTCTGATTTCTTCTCCCCTTTAATAATTTTTCCAATATTCTTTGGGGTTTTCAGATTGCAGTAGGCGTAATTTAGCATTTTTTTTTATATATTCAGAATGAGCTTTATGTACTATTTTCTTATATTTTATGCTCGACTTTTTGACCAGATTTGAGTTTTCTGTATTTTTGGTTCTTCTATATCGTTTTCTGAATTTTATCATACTTTTTCTATATTTTACTCACAGCAATCGTCATACCATGGTTTGTGTGGCAATTGTCTTCGTCTCTTTTTTACATTCGTTTTATGAGTATATTTTCCCATACCCGAGTTATACGCAACTTTCTTTAGTGCTTCACTAATGAAATTAGCAATTTCATTTATTTCACCTTCTAACAGACTGCCTTTTATTTCTGCTCTATATATACTGTCTTCAATATCGTTTTTCAAATTAGTTAGATTTTCTCTATATATATCAATAAATTTAGAATTCCATTTAAATTTAATTTTATCTGTGGAGACGGAAATCATGAGGAGTATTTAAAAAAAAAATCGGGCAGACTCTGCATGAAATAAATAATATATTTCAAGAACTGTTCAAATTAAGCTATTTTTCAATGAAAATGCTAAGCCGTTTCGTAGTGTGTAAATGTATTAGGTTTAAATCTAAGACGCTATAGGACCATGAAGCAATATGGATGACAATAATGAATATGATGTTATATATCTTTCTGTCTCAATGTATATCTTTTATCAGATATATCGTTTAAAATGACACTTTTCAACGAGAGCAAAAATTATGGCCCTCCCTCAGAATAATTTATTTATACTGTGCTTTCAAGTAGAAACACAATCTGACAAAGAATGAGTCATACATGATAGAAGTAGTTTTTTTTATCACAGAGGGGGATTTATTTCTATTGCATTTATTCACACTGCAAACAACACAGATCCTATATCCTGTTTGTGTGTTTTCAGACCCTTATTACACATGCCATGGTGTGCTGTATAGCTATCACACCGCGACGGTGAATACCACACGTCTCAATATTGAGCCAGCATCCTAGTCGTTGGCCTAACATTGAGACAGCACTGGACAGTGCACAGGTGTTTATCTGTGATGCTGATTTATAAGTAGGATATAATTTCAACATAATATACCTTCATGTGCACCCTCGCCATCCAATGAGTCTTGGATTGACGCCAGTAAACAGGTAAAATCCCAGCAAACACAAGACGTTCACCCAAGGTTGGCTAAATGTTGGGCCAGCGGTGAACACGGTTGGTCAACATTAAACTGACGTTGGATAAACGTATCGTGTTTTCTGGGCGTCTATGTCGACTTATTCAAATCAATTATATAAGCTCGACATCTGATGGGCTACCTTCCAGTTAAATCAAGTGATAAAGTGTGTCTTTGCAAACAAGAAGGTATACCCAATGTGGGTTTGCTGTTGGTCTACCGTTTATGACGCTGGCCCAACATCAAACCGAAATTGGATTTCTTGGTGTTTTATATACAGCAGTGTAAATTGTTGTGGCTGGTCTTGCCAGCTTTAACAAGACCCGGATGTCTCCAACCTGTAATTACCAGGGCCCCGTTTCAGGTACGTATTCTCAGATGTCTCGCTCAGACATAGCTCATTTGCATATGAGGATCTTTACGAATGAACGCGTGGGTCAGAGTGCTCGTATCCTCCCTATACATGTTAAAGAGGGAGTCAAACGAGGAAAATATCTCTTTTTAACAGTGACTTGTGGATAAGTTAAGATCACAGATAATATTTTTCCATGATATATCAAACAATTAAGCTGTATGATCCCAGTAGGAAAGATATTGAGTGGTTGGATCGTTGTGTTGTTTTTCAAAACATATATAGATTCAATCATTATTTGTCAGCAAAGATGAAAGGTATTCAATTTGCAGCATTTAGATTCTATTGAACAACAAATTGTCAGAAATCACCGGTAGTAATAAATAAATCTACCCTCACCGCTGCCTAAAATGCAACACCGACATCTCACGACGAATTATACATGTTACCATGAATAACAGTAATGCAACAGTAAAGTGGCAGATTGAGGGCAAAATTATCGGGGTAAATAAAATGAATGGGGTTTTAGGCCACCTTCATGCACATATTATGTGCACAAAGGTTTATTATAGGCTAAACTATATCATAGGTTAACTGGGCCAGGACACCTCATGAGGATGGTGAGATAAATGAGATGACACTGCCCTCCAGACACAGGATTCGAAATTCGAGCCCTAGCGGTCTAAGGGCGAGCATGCTACATCTCGGTCACGGAGGTTCCCCACAATATTGAATTTCACGAGTGAGCGTGGAAGAAACATTTTTTTCTTTGAAACTTGAAGGTCAGAGTGGGGTTCGAACCCAAGATTTCCGACTTTCCAAGCAGCCAGCTTTAACCACTGCACCAGGGCCACCGCTCAATTATCGGGAACGATTTTCTGTCAACTTTCAAGTTGAGATTGAAGAATCAGCCATCAGGATTTTTAGAGCTAAATGTTAATATTTTGTTACAAATGTAAATAATGTCATAGTTCTAAACTTGTCAAATATGATCTACTTGTAAAACAATCACTAAATACAAAATCTTTTCAAATATAATGATTTCAAATATAATGTAATATAGTTTGTTTAAACCTATATATAAGTTTAAAATATCACTAAGTAAAGACGTCTCAAAGAAATAATATTAGTATTAATTTGTCTGGTGGACATTTGATCGCGTTGTGTTTCACCACAGAGTAGAACTAGAGGGATGGTTAACAAAACTAGTACCGGTTACGGAGTATTCATTAATTATGTTGGAGGTGGTAGTTCCGTGAATATTTCACATCTGGTAATTACAGTTTATATTACTAATGTACGATATTGAGGATGACAACTCATGTAAATAATGAGTGCTGTATCCGTGTACACTTGTCCCTAATGCTATTATTTTAGTGTCTACATTCAACAATGAAATAAAGTCACATAGTGTTCTACTCTTAACTTTGGCCAATTACGTCTCCCACAAAATCTACCCACTTCAAAGGAAAACATATTTATTAATTTGGATAAAGTTATTCAAGTTTAAGATAAAAAAACTCTCAAAACTCTTAACATAACATAAATATTTTTTCAAACAGTGCCCAAATATATACTCAAGTTTTAGTTCAGATTGATTTAGCTAGAATAATTAAATACTTTATCTCTACATTTTCGGTGGGAATTTGGTGGAATAGAAACGAGCGGCGATTAAATAAAAAAATATTTATAAGACATTTGACATGTATCATATGTGACTTTCATTTACAAGAAAGTATCTGTTCACGACACTCACAAGTGCAGCTTAAACCTACAAAGTAAAATGTAATTAGAGGAACATTAAAGCAGGTCCATAAAGCATACGCTATTAAACTAGAAGCTAACTACTTCTAAACGGAGCATAGTAATAAATTTCCGCTGCCATAAAGCGATAAAGCTGAACCAACGCTGGACCCACAACTGGCGCAGTCTGGAATAACAATAGTGTACCTAGCCTGTATGCTTGGTTGGTCATACCACAGCTGGTTTGATGTTGGGCCAGCGTCGTAGACGCTGGACCAACATCAAACCAGCAGTGGTTCTACAGATACTCTGGACAATTTGTGTAACATATACCACAAGTATTTTACACATGATTGACAAAGGACAATAACACTCGCATATCATTTGGTAAACTTTCTCCATGCTATCTGACGCTTGGGTGAGCTCAGCCTGGTCTTTTCAGTCTGGTTGGTATAGGGTGATAAAAATTGTACTATTGAAGCCATAAGATAACTGTAGGTACACCAGTTTTATGTACCATAGTGGCCAAAATGGAGCCATAAGATAACTGTAGGTACACCAGTTTTATGTACCATAGTGGCCAAAATATATACATTTCCACGTGTGGAACAGTGAAATTTCGCCTACGTGTAAAACTAGGCTTGAAAAGGTTTCCAATACGCACAATAGGCTATAGATAGATAGCATAGATTTATTATTGTCAATATGAAGGAAAAAACACGAAATATGTCATTACTTCCGATAAATTAATGCACGTATTATTAAAATGAACAAACGATGATACGTTTCAGGTAAAAAAACACAACATTTTTGTCACGTTAGAATAGGCCAGCTTAGATTCGAATATTAAACCAAACAAATTTAATTTAGTGAAAGAAATCCCATACAAGTATATAAGCTTAACAGTCGTTATTCACCTATTACAGTTAAAGCATACAGCAGTATTGTGTACTTGGGCAACGCACTTCACCCCTGGTTCTTTACTTCACTCAGGTGAAGGGCAGAATAATTTTAAACAGGGTATAGATATGAACAGTCGGTTGATGGCTCCATGGACTAGACATCAGACTGTAAATGTGAGAGAGTTAGCCTTATTATTATTATTATAATGACTGATATCATGATTATAATTGGATATATTGATTGCTCATCTCGCGACTATGTGAATTATAAGTATGTTATAACTATGAAACTATAGTCCAACAAATTATTAACTCACAAACAAAATTAATAGGTACACCTATGATGTTCATATCATATTTGGATCCGATAAAACAGATCACGGATAATAATCGAGTTCTGTGCGTTTGATGCACTGTAAAGTAATATAATAAAGTAGAATACAATTAGTAAATGAGGGACTTTACTGGAAAAATGAGTAAGATAAAAATGTCGGAGACAGTAAGAGCGCTGGACAGCCTGCATTTGTCGTAAATCCAGGGCCCGTATTCTCGTACAAGTTACGATATATCGTAGGCTTCTGATTGGTCGAGATGGCCATCTCGACCAATCAGAAGCCTACGATATATCGTAACTTGTACGAGAATACGGGCCCTGGTGAAGGCCGTTGTATTCAATATTATCACCTGTCGTCTTATTTTGATTTCTGTTTCTGTATTGGCGTAATGAATATGCATGGTGGACACAGAGAGGCGACGCTCTGCATGCAGAGAGGCAAGTGTCCCTATATATAGTTCAGACACAAGATCGTCTCCAGAGCTCAAACACGATATTTTGACACTTTCGTAAATTAATGTTGAGCCAACGTTGCAGATAATGTGCTGATATTACCGGTGACACCCTTAGCAAACACAACACAAAACATTTGTATAACATTTGTACAACGTTTTGTACAAATGTTTTGTGTTTACTGGACCAGCATTAAACCAGCACTGGTTCGACGTCCACTATCTGCTGGGATGACAGGGGTATTGACTTGTTTGTGCAGCGAGACGACCTTATCACCTGATGACATATGACAGGGCTGGCCCGCCGGTACTTGACGCGCGTCAGTACCCAATCCGCCACAGCCACAGGCGGACAGCGCACAGCTCGGTGCCAACAAATACGTTAAATAAAGAGTGTCCGTTTTGTATCATAGTATATCAGAGGATCACTGTGAATTACGCTGACTGGGCAGATCTAGCTTTGTAAATTATCCCGGATTTCACTACAAAGGCATTTGTATGTGCGTATAATGTGGTGACATGTGGGTACAGTATAGATTGTATGAATACACGAGGATAGCTACAACTCTGGCCCAACATTGTACCAAGATTGGGAGAATGTTTCGCGTTTACTATATGTGATGTTCAGATAACACCATGTATCGATCTCTGATTGGATATTGTGTGCAGTAAACAGGTGATTATATTGGCTGTGACAGGACATAACAGTGAGGGCTCTGTGTACAGCCCACCTAAAGGTGGCAATCAATCCTACACACCAGGCCACAGGATCCTCACAAGGTGGGGCTCAAGTAGCCACGAGTGGGTCGTTAAAGGCAGCAGGGCTAACACTCAGTCTGCCAGTGCCAGTGTGGGCTGGGTCTCTGCAGGAGGTGTGCAGGATCACTGGTCCTACAATCAGCAATCACCGCCGTTTCTGTGTCATCTACACATACATTCCGGATCACCAGGATAACCTCGTCCCTACATTCTGGTCTAGTCCGGTCATCCCGTCATTTCCTGCCCACCATATCATGTCAGCTCATCACACCATATTGGGATATTCATATGTGGTTGAGGGCTGGCCGGCGGCTATAGAGTAATAAGGCAGTGGTGTATGTTGGTGGTGAGTGTGATGTTACATGCCGCACAGTCCACGTGGGTCCTGCCCAGTAACCACTAGATCCTGTCATAGCTATACTCACACAATCAGGATGCCAAACACACAACAGCTCCACAACGGCTGCCTTTCTCGCCGGATGGCTTGGCAGTAGAAACTTGGCAGCAGCAGCAACAGCAGCAGCATTCCCCGAAGCAATAGCATCTGTGTGAGTGAGGCAGGCTGGCAGAATGTCCGGTCTGCTGGGATATAACACTGTGAGTAGAGTGGGCCAGTGAACCAGTCCGCCGACAGAGGCTGGCAGCAATCAGCAGCAGGATTACCAGCGTAACACGCTACAGAAGACAAGCCATCGAGACAACAGCCACACCTAGTTAACCACAGCCAGGGTGCGCTTTCTCAACACCCCACAATACTGTAACACCAAATACTGGCTTGTAAATGATCAGAGAAAACCGGATCTTTTACATATTGTAGGATAGAGTAGAGGCGAGGACACGCAGGCGGTGTGGTCCACAGTGGTGGACATAGCCAGCAGGGATCAGTGATCAGTATGGAGGACGGATCCCGTGTGATCATGGCTGGCTGGCTTATGTGGATTTCTCTGATCTTACAACTCGTGCCCCTGTCCGGCACGTTAGGACTTCCTCCACCATGTCCACGTCAATGTGACTGTACGCAGTATAACACCGTTGATTGTGCACGTATGAAGCTACAGAATGTGCCGCACCTGTCTGTGAATACCACTAGACTCTATCTAGATACCAATGATATCGCTGAGGTGAAGACCAGCGTGTTCTCGGCTACACCTGGGCTACTGGTGCTCAGCCTGGCAGAGAATAAGCTAGAGGCGGCGGACACGTCCTGGTTCTGCGCGCTCAGGGATCTACAGGAGCTGGATCTGAGAGCTAACAACCTGCGGATATTTACTATTGACATGGATCCCTCGTGTCAGCTCACCAAACTCAAGAGGGTGGACTTGAGCAGTAACCGTCTGGGAGAGATACCGCAGAACATGTCCCATTTCGCGCCTAATCTGGAGGTATTCAATCTGAGTCTGAATGAGATAGAATACAGTTATCTGGGTGCACAGTTTGCAGAAATGAAATACCTGGCTAACCTGGATTTACACGGTAACGTGATTACTGAGGTGGCGGCAGAGGACTTTGATCCTTTGAGAGGTGGTCCCCTCGAGGTGCTCAATCTGGCCAACAACGCCCTGGACGTCATAGAACCGGGAGCTTTCCACAGTCTGGGTAACCTGACGTCTCTATCCCTTGCTCACAATCCCTTACAGCCTTTTAGTCGCGGTCTACCACTGGCTGATATAGGGTTAGCTAACACCAGCAGACTCACCCATCTAGATCTGAGGGATGTCATGCTCGTCAACCTGAGTGCCTCCACCATGAGAGGTCTCAGTAACCTGGTGACACTAGACGCCGCCAGTAACAGGCTAGAGAAAATGGAACCAGAACTGTTCAGTGTGCTACCAAACCTGGAGACACTCCAGCTGGATAATAACAGATTAGAGAAGTTAACAGGATTGGCACAGCTCTCTAAATTACGACATCTTTATCTGCGCAATAACCAGCTACGTGACTTATCACTGAAAGGCTTACATAATCTAGAGCAGGTCGATGTCAGTAAAAACGCCATACAGAAACTCTCTGCTGGCTGGGTGACAAACACTCCTTCATTCCAACTACTAAACATTAGCAACAACTTCATCTCGTCAGTTGAGGCCGATGTGTTTGTGGAGGTAAAGCTGCACCATCTGGATTTCTCCCACAATCAGTTGACCAAGTTGAGCTCATTGGGATCTCTCCGAGTGAGTAAGCTTTGTCTGGCCAACAATTGGCTCAAAGGTGTGGCTCCTGATGCCTTCAAGGATTTAGCAGCATCTGTTGAGGTCCTTGATCTCAGTCACAACCGCCTGGAGGGATTCCCTGACACCGCCCTCAGGGATTTCGTCCAGCTGCAGGAGCTGAATTTGGCCTACAACCAGCTGGGTAAAGCGTTCACCCAAGAGAAGCTCGGGGCCCTGTTCCGTAGTCTGAGTCATCTACAAATACTGAACCTTGCCCATAATGACATAGTCTCGTTGCCCCATCAGCAATTCCAGTTCCTACATCATTTAACAACACTGTATCTACAAAACAATCAAATCACATCGTTAGTAGACTTATCTCTTAAAGACATGAACACCCTGGCCAAGCTGGTGGTGTCAGATAACCAGTTAGAGGTGGTGGACACGGGTGTACTGTCCAGCCTGGAGTACCTGGAGGTGATAGACTTAGCAGGGAATCCTTACAGATGTGGATGTGAAATCCTGCCCTATTTACACTGGCTCAACACCACACTGGTGGAGGTACTGTTCCTCAAGAACCATTCACGTTATCAGTGTGGTGACCCCTCCATTACACAACCCATCTACTTGCTGGACTACGTGCCAAACAAGCAGGACTGTATAGTGTCCCACAGCCAGCTGAAGCAGGGCCTGACGATAGGCATTCTGGTGGCAGTGTTTCTAGTTGTCTGTGCCGTGGTGGTCACAGTGTTTATGTGCTACCACAAGATCTGCCACCGCATCAAGAGCCTACACTACCGCTGGCAGATACGTTATCGTGAGGTGTCAGGTGTGGAGTTCGCAACCGATCCTAAAGCGTGACCAATGTGATATCATGCTAGTCCATTATTACAGATCAGTGAGTCCCGCTGTATAAAATCATCATATTCAGTCCGTCTGGTAAATATTTTATGAGGATCCGGCAGAGCTGACACATCCATTCTGACACCATGGCGCTCTGTGTATATAAGCCATTGTGCTCTCTCCAGCTAGAATGCTCATTGTCAGACATCTCTTGAAATACTTACCACACTCTCAAACTGTATACAAATAATTCGTTATGAAATATTTCGTAGTTTTGTAACTACCTTTTCGTTCACATACACATCTCGCCTTGCTTGATATTTGATTATCAACTGACTGAGAGCGTCACAATCCCAGTGTTGGGCATTAAGACATCACTAGATGCTATACCTGTCCAGAAAAATATATTGTTCTACTTTAAATATGTATAATATGTGTGTGTAAAAAAATCGGCTTAGAAGAATGAATGGAGGGATCCCAGCAAACACGATACGTTGAACCAATGTTGTTTTAATGTTGGGCCAGCGTCGCAGACGGTGTGCCAACATTAAAGCAATATAGCAATATTCTCGTCTCGTGTTTGCTGGGATGGCTTATATGATCGGAGTGAATGAATGTGGCCACATAGACACTGATCCAATCACCGCTGATGTTATTTCAACGCTGCATCGACGCCTTGGACGTAGACGCAGACTTGAAATTCTATTACATCCGCATCGGGAGCAGCGTCCACGTAAATGTAGTTCTGCTTGTAAGGCGTGTGTACATGAGTTGGTATAATGCTTTCTGCTTACATTCCGGGGCCGCACATGTACAATACTGAGCTAAAGACATTCCTATCATTTACATGGGCATCTTTTTCTGATATGAAATAATATTACCGCGCATAAGCCAAAATGCACTATCAGCTTACTTTACTAGTAAGCATATACTGCCTTTTGGCTTTGAGCAAACGACTAGTGATAATATAAAATAATGTAATTTAAGGCATAGATTTGCTTTCAGCTTCATATTGGTACATACATTGTAGTCGATATCAATCTATTATAACCCCGTGAATGCGATACTCCATTTTTTTTTTTTCTAGATTTATTATTCTAAAGATAGACCTACGGATTTTGAATCTCTAAACAGATAATGACTTACTATATGTGTATTTTTAATGTTAATTTTAATAAAGATATTACTGTTACTGTCAGAGCTTGTTCACACTTCAGTAATTATATACTTATATCATGTGAAAATGTAGTCTTGCCCAGACACAATCCTAACTTACGGTGTTGTTCTGGTGGAAGTTTATATGCGACGTCAAATAGAGTGCTGATATGGCCAAGTGAGATTAACGTTCTGTTTGTTGGAGATCCAACATGGCATGAAACTATCGTCCCCTTGGATTTGAAAGGGTGCATCTGGCACTTTAAAAAAATATAGGCCTAAACACCTTCCAAGTCCAAGGGGGCAATGTATAATGGTTAGCTATCTATCGGCCTGTCACTCTTCTGTAGCATGTGAGCAAAGCAGTACCAAGCTCAAAATGCAAAGAAATACAGGTTAATCCTTTAAGCGCTGTGCACGAATATAATTGTTTTTTATTCGTTTTATTAATCGATCAAATCACTGTTATTGGAAACGAGATGAGACTTTAAACAGCAATATTTGCAAATGTTTGGTCTCGAATTAAACAAATACGCACAATTTCCACCCACTTGGGGGAGTTGTGACTCGCGGTAGCGAGGCACAACTCCCCCAAGTGGGTGGAAGTTCAAATAAGATAACATAACACGAAAAGGATTTCAACACGTAATCCTGGTGAGTTATGTGAATTCGTTTCTGTGGGAATAACGCTATTATGTTGATCTATAATGATGGGACAGGTGAGTTTTGTGGAGCGCTAATCTCCGCCAGCATGACAAGCAAAAAACGAAACACGGGATCCGACGTTTTACAGCTCCGGAGCGGCAGCTGGATTTAACCCCGAAAACACGAGAAATTGAGTGAATGTTGGTTTATTGTTGGGCCAGCGTCGCAGACGCTGGTCCAACATTAAACCAGCATTGTGTCAACGTCTCGTGTTTGCTGGTTACGCCGATCCCGGCAAACAGAAAACATTGACTCAATGCTAGAGTAACGTTGGGCCAGTGTCACAAATTGTGGAAAAAACACTCAAACAACAGTGGGTTTACGTTTTCTCTTGATTGACGATTGTCACCTACACAGACACCACAGCAAAATACGACAGGTTGCAGGATAATTGGATAGAAGGTGGGCCAACGTCCCATTTGTTTGCCCAACATTAACGCTCTTGTGTTAATGGATTAGCTGACCGTTGCGTCACACGCAATGATTCTAACCACCTGCGTATCTATATACGCATTGCGTGGGGGAATAGAATTAAACATGGTCCCCATTAACAGCTAAATTCAGCACAATTCACTTGAACTTAAACAGCGATTATTGAATTCTTCCAGACATGTAGGAACAAAGAAACACAAATATTATGCTCGTTAAATTATTTGGTTATTAAATACAGTTTAACTATTCTCACGTAAAAAATCGTTGAGTACTCTATTACAAACTTAAAGTACAGATTCATTTGAAGCTGACGCAATGGCCAGTTTTGAACTAAAATAAATAAAAATACCGCTATGTCAAATATTACTCTTGCAGGGAAAGAGTAATATAAATCGAATGCACTTAAACACTGTTAAACGCGTCTCCCGCTCACAAAGGGTTAAGAGTGTGGCTTATACCATACAACGCAAGACCGTGGGCCAATGTTGGTTTAATGGTGGACCAGCGTCGTAGATGGTGGTCCAACATTAACGTAACATTGGATCAATGTCCCGTGTTTGCTGGGACGTGCACGACACAGCAGTGTGTGATGTCCGACAATCGCCAAGTGAATTAGGCGCGTGTTACGAGAGTATGACGTGTTATCTCGCTCGGGGAACAAAACTGGTATTCCCCGCTAACATGACCCAGTTCTCGGGCATCTTATTGGTCGAGATAGCCATCTGGACCAATCGGATTAGAGAGATCTGGGTCGCATTAGCGGGGAACACCGGCGCAGGGCCTGAGGCCAGACCAGGCCAATTAGACACGCATAGCCTATCATTACCTTTTGTGAGACGGCACGTGCCAAATCGCGGGTGACTTTTTGTCGGCAACAATGGAGTAATCCACTGACACCAAGAAAGGCGGCGCGGAGAACAAAAACCTTCATCGCCTGTCAGTGTTCAATTCACAAGTTTGGGCTTTTTGTTAAGTTAATTACCGATTTTTTTTTAATTACAAACCTAGCATAGCCCATGGGCAGCAGGATCACATATCATTTGGTCTTGTCCCAGGAGCATGGGAATACACACTGACTTAAAGCGATATGTTATAGAATTTATTTTTTACCCACTTGGAAGTTGCGTGTAGCTACAGCGACCCACAACTTCAAGTGGGTAAAAATTACTATATATGTACAATTAAAATCATAAATATGCCTAATTTTAAGCACATTCACTTCAATTTTTCTGGTTCGAGGGGGACAAATAAAAGGCAACGGTCATAGACGTGATTATCTCTTTAAAGGATAACGCATTGTACAATTTATTCAGATGATCCACAACTTATCACACCCATAGTGCCTCAAGGGTGTAACTGCAACCTTAAGTGGCAGTTACACCCTTCCACCACTAAGACAGACAGACAGATATTTTATTGACAGAAAGGAAGTTATTACAGACTTATTTGTCATAGAAATGAGAGAGATATATGTACATGTATATACAAGATTGTTAACTTGTTAAAACATCATGTAACAATATACACGGTATGACTTACATAACTAAAATCATGTTAAGGATGCGATATCACATGCGAGTACCGCACTATATATATCATTGTGTTATTTATCAACTTGCTAAATTATTCATCATCCTGGCCAAAATATTTGCACAGATCCTCTGGCACCATATAAATTGAAGCATTTTTCAAAATATCGCAGTGCACACCAGACTTGTATCCGACTTGTCTGGACAAAGCCCAAGAAGTGTAGAATGTAGTGTAGAATGTAGTTAGGCTGAGCTGCACGAATCATCTAAAAATGGAGAGTAATAAAACGGAGCGACGCAAAAGGTGCGAGAGAAAATGAACTTCTCTCCTGCTACTCAATTTATAATTAATTGTATTAATTCCACGTTCACCGCTGTCTGGGTAATCAAGTAATGCGTAAAAACAGTGTGATATTCTCTTCATCTAATTTGACTAAGCTCACCAGAATCCGGGATTCTAGTTAATATGCAGATTTCCTGTTAACCGGTTGACTCGGTTACTGGGTGCACAACAGACATAATTATTTTTATTTCTTAGGAAAACGAAGCCACTTTGACAGAAAACACACTTCAACTAATCAACGTTGCACATCAGTCCATCATTTCTTATTTCCAGAACACTACATGATCTAACATTGGCTCAAGGTTCAGTGGGGCAGGTATTTTACCCCTCCCCCCCCCCCCCCCCCAGTCACCAAGTCACCACGATCACATTAAGATGTATCAAGGGTCAAGTTTTACTACTATTATACGTGCCACTTTTCATCACATCAGGTCGTAGACGGTGGACCAACATTGATCGAGCATTGGGCCAGTTTCATTAACCCTTTAACCGCCAGATTATTCAATTTAAATTTTCACTCACTTGAAGTTTTGTCTCGCTGACGCGATCCACAACTTCAAGTGAATGAAAATTATTCAGATTTGACAAAATGGACGTCAACTCTTCAAATTTTGCTGGTTGATGTCACATTTTATCTTTAACATATTTAAAATGTGGTACTTAATGTGCTAATAAAAAAATGAAAACCCGAATATATGCGGCACCGGCGGTTAAAGGGTTAAAGCCAGCAGCACCTCTTTCGATCTCTGCTGAAGTGTCAAATCATCATTTCGAGCATTATGTTACAACACTATGTATTTCATACTCCTTTATACAACAACAGTTTAAGAATGTCTTCAGAACTTCAATTTTCCTCTGCTAAGTTAATTTATTTTCACAACTATGTACGAATAGTACGAAATGTGTACGTCATTTGGTCATTTTAAACGTAGTAAATAACAATTTAGCTAGGATGACAGATGTGCACATGGCTAGATTATTGTTTTCGTCATTCAGCTGAAAACGAAAGCTGTAGAAATCCTGGCGGAAATTAGCTGTGGGAAAACTTACAATACTTTCACCTAGTTTTTTACAATGAAAAATAAGCCAATATCCCGTTTTCCATATGGTAACAAAAAGATTGAACTGAAGACAGGCATCTGGCGGAAATTAGTTACGAGGAAAACATACAGTATCATTTAATATGTAAAATATACTGGATAGGTTGCTCAATCGAAAGGTCGGAAAATAAAAAAATAGTTTTGCTTTCTGACTAAACAATAATTATATGCACAATCTCCGCAGATCAGCGTGCAAACGCAAGATATGGACCAATGCCGGTCTAAAGTTGGACCACTGGCTGTGAAGCTGGTCCAGCATTAAATCACCCCTTTCAAGTTTCAGCACGGGGATCGTCTTTAGACGTCAGATTCTGACGTCTACATAATACGTGTTTGTGTGGTGATACATCAGATGTTATACTATTGTTAAAATAATATAAGCACAAGACGACATATATGCAGCTGTGTCTACTACCAAATCACAAAACATTGTCATTGCTTCACGCGATGTCGACCAATTTAACACTTTAACCGCCGGTGCCGAATATATTCTGGTTTTCATTTTTAATTG
Source organism: Flabesymbios commensalis (assembly GCA_964017125.1). Lineage (NCBI taxonomy): Eukaryota > Metazoa > Annelida > Polychaeta > Terebellida > Flabelligeridae > Flabesymbios > Flabesymbios commensalis. The sequence continues at coordinate 88,125,582 of OZ024902.1, forward strand.
GCACATTGGGTACCTTGTTTTAAACGTGTTAAAGATAAAATGTGACATCAATCAGCAAGATTTGAAAAGAGTTGACCCTCATTTTGTCAAATCCGAATAATTTTCACTCATTTGAAGTTGTGGATCGCGTCAGCGAGACACAACTTCAAATGGGTGAAAATTCAAATTGAATAATTTGGCGGTTAAAGGGTCAATATTGAAAAGTTTGGTAAAATGGAGCCTCGTTCAACTATCTTGTTTTACAAAGTTCATTTCTCAAGGCTTGACATGTATATATGCATCCGAATAAAACGCTCGTACTGTTATTCAAGTATTAGTGTCGCCTTTTGCTGTCCAACCTTTGAGCTCGTTATCATAAATGTTATATAGCACGATTGTTTTTGCAGCCATATGTCACAATCTTAGTTCGATAAAATCGTCAGATCGACAGAAACAAATTTAAGTAAAAATTTAGTAATGCCAATCATTTTATTCGGGGCTTTAATGGTTAATCGTGACACCACAGTCACGATAACAAACAATAAAACGCATACTTGATATCGTCACCTAAGAATTAAAAGGTGGTCATACTGTCACTTTAAAAAGTGACAGTATGACTTTTTGCTCCTCAGGTGGCGATATTTAGCAGGGAATAAATACCACGACACAAATCTCAACATGGAAAATTCCATTTTATAAATACGGAGACGCTCTGTGCTGCCAATCACATAATATGGGAGAACCGAATTGAAAAACACGACAAAAATCAATGACGCAATTAGGAATCTTTACAGGGATCTAACTGTGATCCGTGGTCGCTCATCCGGATTGGTGTCCGCCCCGCGAACGCCGGCGACTGCTGTTATTGACGTCACGCCGAGTCAACCCAGAAAACACAAGACGTTGAAGCAATCCTGGCATAATGCTGGGCCACGTGGCCCAGCATTATGCCAGGATTGCTTCAACAATCTTATTTACCGGGAAGATCATCGATAACTAGAGGGGGAGCTCGGAGACAAGCTTCAAAATAACATGACTGTGCTATTTATCGTCCGCGGCGGTTCTCTGGTGCGCCAATTTCAAGTATTATGAATCTGTTGAAAGAGTCTGTCTGCGTTGGATCCGAGCCGGGATCAGTCGATACTGGCGGGTGACACAGGCCGGAATCTGTCCACGGACGGTCTCAGTATTACCGTGGAGTACCGGCGATAGTGTGGTGGGATACTGGCAACCCCGCGTCGTGAATATCACGGTGGATTCCAGTGCTGTCTGCATTGTGGGTGAATACATAAATAAAGCAAAAGGGTGATTTTTAAGTGTTCAAAAGGGTGATTTTAATTCACTTATTAACACAAGATGGGTGCACCACACGGTGGTCGAGATGAGAAGCTTCATTGCAGGACTACCATTTATGCTTTTCATATCTAGTTCCAAGAATGCTAGTTCATACAGATGAATACATTTGAAATAATCTGTAAAGATCAACCAAAAATATTAAATATTTCTGTCAGGTTATATAATTACATTGATCGGAATCAAAATGGGTATGGTGTCAGTGCACAGCGCCAGTCTTGTCGCCCAAACAACAGGCTATTTTCAGAGCGGCCCAATCAATGTGCACTCTTGTATATGTTATGCTAATTACATGTACAACGATCTAAGTCTTGACGTAACCTGAGACGACTCGATGTGATTGACTTTGCGGATGCACGTTCAACAGGACGAGGCGGCAGGGTGCAATTAAGGTTATTCACCTCGAAAATCTAGAAATATCAAATTCCCACCACGAAAACATGAATATGAACTCAAAAACATATTATTTTTTTTACAGACTGAAACAAAGAAATTGTTATTCAATTTTTGTATATTAACCTGTGTACTGTTGAATTGTTTGTGAATAGTTTTCATTCATTTGAAGCTGGAATTGCTAACGTAATTTTCAGCTTCGAATGAATGAAAAATAGTAATATTTATGAAAAATAGACATCTCCCAAATTGAATTATTTCATTAACTGAGCATCTACCACAAGATATGTTACACATTTTAGTGGTATTTTATTTAGTCTGCAATTAGCTTGAAAACGTATATAAATAGTCTTAGCAGCACAAGGCCCAAAATAGAAAGATGACCTTCAAGTCATTATCAATATAAATGTCTGTATACTGCTGACCTGCTTGTGAGTATTTTTCATTCATTTGAAGCTGGAATTGCTAACGCAATTTCCAGCTTCAAATGAATGAAAAATATTGTTGTCACGGGACAATACAATGTGAGTACTGAGTCTCCTGTGAGTAATGGGTGCAAGATAAACAATTGATGACACGTAACACTTGAATATGTGCTGACAACATTAAGGACAGATCAATACCGGCGATGTTTACTAAAGGCCGCTAATGGCAGTGTGTATAAACAACATCGATTTCCCCGTGCGCTAATAACCACTTCCACCGCGCAGTGAATACCCACGTTATCAAAATATTATTGGTAGCTCAACACATTCCAATGAAAATTTTAAATCTAATTTGTGATGGTAAATTTAGGCTTACCCCCCAATAGAAAATACAGGTTGTATAATCTCAACTGGTTATTGAACCTGATAGAAAACTCACATTACATGAACATAGTGCCTTGGAGATGTAATTAGTAGTAACTGTTTACATAGAACGTGCGCACTTACTGCTGCTTTCCTTGCCTTTGAACGGCAGTATCATATAAGCCTACTGGAGACGATGGAGATGACGTTCTGATCAGAGAGTCCAGTATCTTTTTATTATATGTTTTATTTCCATAGAACCCTACTTCTGTAAAGCTGTGATAAATATTTTGCTGATAAAGAAACAGATGCTTAAATTTTTACTATAAGGTGTGTGATACTACTGTAGATCTGTTAATTTTCGCGTGTTTCAATTTTCGCGAATTTCTTATTTTGGGGCTTTTCACGAAGATTAGAATTCGCGAATTTTCATTTTTCTTTAGTAGCGCTATTATAATATTAATTTTCGCGAGATTCTTGATTTCGCGAATTTGTCCTCCTCGCGAAATTCGCGAAAATTAAAACCTCGCGAATATTACTAGATCTACAGTATTAAGTATTGGCTGACAATGTAAAGGAATATAGTACCATGGAGCTACCCTAGAAACACGAGACGTTGACACTATATGTTGGCTCAATATTGGGCCACTGTCTGCGTCAATGGCCAAACATTGAGCCAGCATAAACGCATTGCAATGTCTCGTGTTCGTTGGACAGATATGGTCCACGCCAGGGACGTGTTACCAAGTGAGCTCACCAGAATGCTGACCCCCCGGCTAAATAAGTCAAGGTCAGACAAAAACTAATCTGCGGCAGTGTCCTTATGGTTCAGCGACGTCCGTAAGCCCAGTCTCTGTGGTCCTAGCAGACACGATTCATTGAGCCAATGTTGGGTTAATGTTGGACCACCGTCTGCGACGCTGGCCAACATAAACCAACATTGGCTCAATGAATCGTGCTTGCTGGCGTGGCAGCTTTTTCTAGAGAAATGCCTCTGTCCTCCACAGAAACACATCCAATCTTTGGTATCTTATTGGTAATATTAAGGCCAGAGCTGTTGATCGTGTGAATGATTCCATTCACACACTTGTGACAGCTGTGCCAGGTGGATAAAAATATGGATGCCATTGTCACCCTTTATGGTCTCACCACCCTAAATGAGCCGAAATCCAAGGGGGTGGCTACTGACTAGAGAGTCCCTACCGAAATTGCTGCTTTAAATGGCTGTTTCCGCGTCTGGTGAATTAAGAAAAATACAGGAATGTTGCAATTATGTGGATAAATTGTAAGCACATGCTGTTTTCGCTATCTGTGATATGAGGTATAACTGTTATGTGAGATTTTCGGATGGACACAGGAGGTGGGAAGGATTTGTGTCTATTCTGGGAATGGGCACAAGAATATTAAGGGAGATCTGGGCAAACTGGACCATTTACCACATATGGGGGCCTAGCTCAAAATCGAATTGGCTGGAATACCATTCTAGCAACTGTTTTTCAAAAAGGACAGCTAATACCTTATAATGGTGTGTCACATTGGAGTGTAGCTAGGGACGGAAGTGATGAAATCGGCCCTTAGAATGTTGGCATCATACATGTGTTTCAATGGGACTGGCATTTGGGGTGGTGAGACCTTATGCCAACCCTTATACCACCAAGCACGACTATAGTCGTTTTTTAATCCCCTTTATTAACCATTCAAATCTCAGTTATCGGGGACGAAATATGTGTTTAAATATCAAAATTTGCAAATGTTTGGGCTCAATTAAAAAAAACAAGACTACATAAGTCCAGGAGCTCCCGCTCCGAATTAGAATTTGATTTAAGCAATTCTGTGTAGGGTTATTAATGTAGTCCTAGGCTAGGTCAAAAGTCAAGACGCAAGACAACTAGGTCTAAGAAGCTCAGCCTGAGAGTAAGATAAGAACTAGACAGTCTGTCAGAGATTGCAAACCTCCATTGAAATTAATGATCCTAATCAGTATCCCAGTAATGGTAATGGTAACCTATCTGGCACGGTTTACCCGATATCAGGCCAATCGAGGTAACTAATAGCTGATTTACGGTCATTTTGAATTCGATATAAACTAGTTAAAAAATTAGGGTGCATCCTCCCCCGAAACCTCAAATTTTGTTTCATAGTAATGGACTAACATCTAACACAGTTTGCAAAATATTGGGCATGTGAAAGTAAATAATGGCCGATAGGGGGCCATTTTGAATTTGATCGAGTCAGAATTTTCCAAGATGCATCCTCAGCTGAAATCTCACATTTCATTCTATAGTAATCGTCTAGCTATCTAGCACGGTTTACCAAATATCGGCCATGTGAAAGTGAATAATGGCCTAAAGGCGGCCATTTTGAATTTGATCAAGTCGAAATTTTCCAAGATGCATCCTCAGCTGAAATCTCACATTTCATTATATAGTAATGGTCTAGCCATCTAGCACGGTTGACCAAATATCGCCCATGTGAAAGTGAATAATGGCCGACAGGAGGCCATTTTGAATTTGATCAAGTCAAAAATTTTCAAGATGCATCCTCTCCTGAAATCTCACATTTTGTTTTATAGTAATGGTCTAGCCATCTAGTACGGTTACCAAATAACGGCTATGTGAAAGTGAATAAGGGCCGATAGGCGGCCATTTTGAATTTGATCGAGTCAATTTTTTTCAAGATGCATCCTCTCCTATAATCTCACATTTTGTTTTATAGTAATGGTCCAGCTATCTAACACGGTTTACCAAATATCAGCAATGTGAAAGTAAATAGTGGCCGATATGCGGCCATTTTGAATTCGATTGAGTAGAAAGTTTTTAAAAGGCATCCTCTCCCGAAACGTCACATTTTGTTTTATAGTAATGGTCTAGCTATCTAGCACGGTTTACCTGATATCAGGCCAATCGAGGTAAATAATGCTGATTGACGGCCATTTTGAATTCGTAAGTTAAAAATTTCAGGGTGCATCCTCCCCCGAAAACTCACACTTTGTTTTATAGTAATCAGGTAATGGTCTAGCCATCCAGCACGGTTTACCAAATATCAGCCATGTGAAAATGAATAATGGCCGAAAAGGCGGCCATTTTGAATTTGATCAAGTCAAATTTTTTCAAGATGCATCCTCATCTGAAATCTCACATTTCGTTTTCTAGTAATGGTCTAGCCATCTAGCACGGTTGATCAAATATCGGCCATGTGAAAGTGAATAATGGCCGATAAGCGGTCATTTTGAATTTTATTGAGTCGAATTTCTTCAAGATGCATCCTCTCCTGAAATCAAACATTTTGTTTTATAGTAATGGTCTAGCCATCTAGCACGGTTTACCAAATAACGGCCATGTGAAAGTGAATAATGGCCGATTGGCGGCCATTTTGAACTTGGACAAGTTGGACAAGTTGAATTTTTTTCAAAATGCATCCTCTCCTGAAACCTTACAATTTGTTTTATAGCAATGGTGTAGATATCTTGAGCGGTTTTCATGATATTCCACAATATCAGGCCTGTCGAGGTGAATAATGGCCGATAGGCGGCCATTTTGAATTTTATCATCTTGAAATTTTTCGAGATGCATCCTCTCCTGAAACCTTACAATTTATTTGATATTAATAGTGTAGCTATCTTGAGCGGTTTTCATGATATTCCGCAATATTAGGCCTGTCGAGGTGGATAATGGCCTATAGGCGGCCATTTTTAATTTTATCGACGTGAAATTTTTCAAGATGCATCCTCTCCTGAAACCTCACAATTTGTTTTATAGTAATGGTGTAGCTATCTTGAGCGGTTTTCATGATTTTCCGCAAAATCTTTCAGTCGGATTTACCGATGTTATAAATCAGGTCAAAGTGCTGGGTCAACTTCAAGGTCAAGGTCCAAAAACCTGAAAAGGCACAACTAGGGACCTTAGAGAACATGCATGTGCAATATGACTGTCATCGGCCCAGTACTTTTCGAGATCTGCTCCGAAAACGAAGAGTGCGTCAAAACGTCTAAATAGGTCATAGTTCTGAACCAAAAGTAGGTCAAAGTTCAAATATCCTAAAAGGCCAGGGGTGTTGTGTGTAAAATTTGAAGACAATCGGACAAGTACTTTCAGAGATATGCTCCGGAAACGAATTGTTTACGGACGGCCCAACGCCGTAACATCATCATTTTCTCCTCTGCGACCTTGCGTATTGAATTCAGATTAAAAATATTTTAACCTGTCCATTATCCACCTGGAAGTAACCCACATACCAAAAATTGTTATCCTAGCTTATTTTCTTACAAAGTTATAGGCAAAAGAAGAGGCATAAAAAAAACGGAGGCGGAATCCATATCTCCCTCCGTCTCACCTACGGTGACGGCGGGAGCTAAAAATGGCTGTGGATCGCGGTAGCGAGACACAACTCAAGTGGGTGAAAATGTAAATTATTTAATTTAGTGGTTTAAGGGTTAATCACACAATTTCAAACGTATTTGCCATGCTTAACCCTTTAACCGCCGGTGTCGCATATATTCGGGTTTTCATTTTTTATTAGAACATTGAGTACCACCTTTCGAACATGTTAAAGATAAAATGTGACACTAATCAGCAATATTTGAAGAGAGTTGACCTCCATTTTGCCAAATCTGAATAATTTTCACTCACTTGAAGTTGTGGATCGCGTCAGCGAAACACAACATCAAGTGGGAGAAAATTCAGATTGAATATTTTAGCGGTTAAAGGGTTAAATGGAGACGATACACATACGGAACTTTATATAGTTCAAATAAAAGTTCTCATTGTAAAATGGCGAGTTTAAAGATATTCAAATGAGTAGCTTGCCAATATTATGAAAATAAATGGCACCATGGTACATCTTAAAATAGATAAATGTTAATATCATTAGTACAATTGCGATTTTGCTGCATTCTTCATAATGATTTCGTTCTCCTTTAATTACAAAACCCATAAGAACTACGTATTTACATTTTACACTGAGTGCGACTGTAGCCTAATCTAAACATTCGCGACCGTGCACATGACCTATTTGTGATCGTTAAAATGTAATTTTCAGAAGGCTCATCAGCTACGTCTAAAGTTTAGACTCTAAACACAATGAATATAACAGCGTGCAAATGGGAAGTTTGCAACTATCAGTCTATTTTGCTAAAAGGAAACAAGCATCCCACACAATTTACATGTCAGAATCTGTGGCGTTCCTTGACCTTCCATAAAATTGCTCAACTCCACAATTTTTCTGAAATGTAATACATCCGTGGACTCAGCAGCACGTTTATGTAAAATTGAAAATATCAAATTACGCTGTAAGAATTCAAACCATAATGCACTAAAGTGCGAGTATCTGTAGCTAATGTTAACAATAAATTCACACCCTGTCTTGCATGATCTTCTTACAAAAATAAAATACAGAATATTTGGGCTGTTCGTGTTAGATTAACAATATGACAAATTTAAGGCATACCATTACCGGATACATATCATTAATTCATCTAGTACTGTATAAACACATTATATATTTCAATAATGAAAGTTAAACAATCACTATATGAGATGACGCTGACGACGTCAACAGCAACAGTAATGTATATTTAATGTGTACAGCACACTCCAAAACACATTCTGTGACTGCAAATGATATGTTACAAATCCCAGTGGCGCATTATTTAGAAACAGCAGAGGTCACCCATCTCCCCCACGACAAGGCTTGGCTGCACCAGGTGGCAGACCTCGGTCTGCGCCCTCGCGCAGCCAGGCCTTGCTGTGGGGAAGATGGGGTCCCGAGTCGTAGCATAGCGCATCACATGTCCGGGATGGGGCAGCGTTCAGTCCCAGATGGGGCGGCCGGCGGGTTGAGGGAGGTTGGCGGGTGCCCCAAATGGCCCTCGAGGGGACTGACTGCCATGTATGGTAATTTATCACGGTCGTTTCTGTAACTGGGTAGCTAGCCGACTTGTGGAAAGCATTTCAGAAACCAAAACGGCTTGACCTGCGGGGGATACGGCTAGGCGTATTGTATCGTGGTTGTCGGCAGTACATCTCCTGTTATCGCCATCTAGAGCGGCAGGTATAGTGAAATGCCTACAGTCATAACAGACTGATTGGCTTACATCAGACACTTGATCTGTAGTCAAGGAGAAACAAATAACTGGCGTAGGCCTACATATTTTACATTTTGCGCTATTCATGACCTACTAGCGTTCTAGTTATACCTTGGAAAAACACGATTAGTTCAATTTGTAAATATCAGTTATTATATCTTTTTCATTCTATTCTTCGTAATGGAGTCCTACACTAAACATCACCAACGTTACATTGCCACAGACAAATATTCGATCTATCCTAATTCTATTGACACAAATGTATCTTGTATTTCAAAGAATCCGAGTGCACAGACAGACAAGATTATATTACGATGAATATATATATATATATATATCTATATATATATATATATATATATATATATATATATATATATATATATATAGATATATATATATATATATATATATATATATTCTAACATAATATATTGCATGCATTGCTTATCCTTTATTCTCTAAAATGGTGCTGAATCTCAACAGGTTGTGCAGATTAATCAATACCCAGTACCATATCTTCTGAGATGTATTTAAAGCTCAACAACAACTATTTTCGCTGTCCCGCTCCGCTACGATACCAGTAATAAAAAAACAGTAACCGCGATATATGCAATACAAAATGCATGTGATTTTGGATGTTTAAAGAAACGAGAAATAATATTCAGTAATACGTTGACTAAAATTACAATTGCGCGTATTGTCTTAGACAATAATACCACATTGCAGGCGAATTGTTGTTTCTCATCAAGAGGCCTACTATTGGAATTAAATTCACGTGCTGCTGCTGCGTGTCAATAAGAAACACACCTGTGTATTTTCGTAAATTATTATTAATAACTTTTTCTACTTAGTCACACCCACCGACACACCTCTTCACTAAAATGTGTTAATCTCTGCGTTATTAGGGTATAATACATTGACAATTATATTCATAATATACGTTGCTAGGTTGATTCACAAACACACACACGTCGAGGAGAATTAAATCATCTTACACGAGACGTTGACCCAGTGCTGGTTTAATGTTGGTCCACCGTCTATGACGGTGGATCAACATTAAACGAGCGTCTGGTGATTGCTGAGAAGTGACAATGCCTCGTCGGCAGATGCGCTAACATTTTCATAATTAACGTCGTATCTTTCACCGAGGAAGCCACGCGTCAACTACAAAGATGAGAATGACCTTGGGCTGTTGTGTTAGTGAAGAGCAAACTAAATCTTTTAGTCTCTTTGTTCGAATACAAAAAAATAATGTGAGGTTGTATTTTTGAAGTGCATACGAGAGGAAGTATAAACTTGCGTTTACGACAAGGTTGTCCAGCAAACACAAAACATTTGTCCAAATGTTATAGAAATGTTTTGTGGTTAGTGGGTGGGCTCGCAGGTGATAGGACGGAAATGGGTCTCAGCCTCTGATAATCGTATAAACACTGTTAAAACCAATAATTATTGAAAAAAACAGCAGCATATCACTTGAAGATCCAGACATGTGTTATTACCGTTGCTATGGCACTACATCTCTACTTTATCACAGGACCATTCATCTCAAATGAAAGTCATGTTGGACAGATAATATTGAAGGAAGTACAAAATAAAAATGTCTGCCGTGACCTCATTTATAAATCTTCGATTTGCGCCAATGTTTCAACTTGTCCGAGCTTACAGTGAAATAGAGCATACAAGTATGGTATAAATGTGAGAGTGATACTCTAAAAACAAATTCAGTGTACACGTTCTTGATACAAATTCAGGATCGAAAAATATCAAAGTAATGTAACAATCAAGTGTTTATTAATCAAGGTATAGTGGTAGTTAACAGCAAGAGAGTATTACTTTTGAATTATAGGTTCGATGAACAAAAAAATTTGGCGGCATATTTGTGTTCTAATTCATTTTTTTCAAGCGTTTTTAAATGGCATAATTTTTTTAGCCCTATGCTAAGAATCATTTGAAATTTATATATTCATTGGACCAATAAATTTAATAGGATAAAATGACTTGATAAAAGATGTGAATGCCGGTTTATGTGTTACAACGTTTATACCATAACTATTATCATATTGACTGTATTGTATCCCAAGAGCATCCATATTAAAAGTTGGGCAGATAATGTGACGAAAAAAATACAATTAAAATCTTTGATCAAAAGGGGGCGATTTGAGGCCATTTTGACTCAGAGCCTGAGGAACAATATTTTGAATATGACAGCTTACAGTACACACGTGTCATTTGGAATGTTTGAAAAAAATAGAGGCTTCAAAGTATTTTTGTCAACGCGCGTTAAGATATAAATGACCGCCGTGACATCATTTTCACAAAATTTACGCCCCTGCATGCTTGCAATACCCTGGCTATCAGTGACGTCCACGTATGATATACTTCAGAGAGATACTCTAAAAATGTTGAGTCTATCAGGATTTTAGAAAGGCAAAATGCGAAATCTATGAAGGGAAATCTGTGATGAACAGATCTCATGAGATGACTGCACTAAGCATACATTTTTCTTCACTCCCGAGGTCCCAGTATAGAGAGATGTCATGACAATGACTAACGCCTATGGAATATACGAAAAGCAAAATATTCATTTCGGTAACTTGTTAATATATTTTTTTATATGATTATCAAAGCACACAACAATGGAAATATCTACAAATTAATGTTAACATTAGCAAAGTACCCTTGACTAATTGGGGGCGACAACAAATAAAGAAGATGTAAAAAGGTTTAATTTTTGCTTCAAATGCTTTTGCAGAATCAATAATTAATTTTAATAACGATGAAGCATAACGTCTCCTGCCACTTAGTCTATTTTATCGAGGTTTTGTTTTCAATGTTTTAATTGCGTCCTTTATCTCCTAATAAATATAACTGCCAGGTTCATTAAATTTAACGGCTTTGTCTCTCTTTAAGAGTGATAATTAAATCAGAATGTATTACTTATCTCTATTTTCTTAATTTTGTTCGCATAATTAATAGGCCCACATTCACAGATGTTTAGGATAATCTATTTTGGTTTCGTGAAAGCAATTATATATATATATATATATATATATATATAATTGAAATTGGTCAACATTCATCGCAATAATGGGGGAGAAAATAACCACTTTTTTATTAAAGACACACGGTTTTCGTGAATACACTTTATAAATTGCATACGGTGTGGACAATTAATAATTATGGCACAAATATACGCACGCTTTGCGATATAGACATGGTGACAAAATTCCGGACTGAACTTTGGTCCATGAACTAGTCAAAGGAAATTGTACAGTGAACGGAGAGATACAATTAGCTACAAAGCATTTTTTGATCAATTAAATTTTCAACAAGTCCTTTCAAATAGTGAGTTCTAAATATGTCGCCACGGGTTTAAAGCACAATATCAGTTCTTTGTTCCCCCAGATTGCATTTTATATCTGCAAAATTGTCATCGGTTATTGTTATTTAGCCAAGGATATGATTTATAATACTCTATATATCATTTCTGCTATATGTAATGGACTGACATCATATCATGTACATGTATTGCTAACACATAATTCACCTCAATAAAGATTATTTCTACATAGTCCTGTCTCTCATCAGATATGTGTCGTGTCGTCACTACAAGTACATAATTATCTTCTTAAATGTGATCTATCACCCCTTATATGGTATGAATATTTATGTCCTTATATGGGGTGATTGGCTATCATGTGACCCTCTCAGAGGGTCACATGATAGCCAATCACTCCATATAAGGAAACACTTGTTCCCCATCTTGTGGAAACTTTGCTTTATTTGTCACAAATTTATTCATACTGTATAAGGGGTGATAGATCACCTTTAAAAGGGTGGCAATTAATGTTGAAACATGCTAAAGGGTTATATTTTAGTATACCAATACCAGTGTCCACCGAACACAAAAATATATATTTCGGTGTCAATGTTTTAAACGAAAATCCCCACCCAAAGGTCCGAGCTGTTTTATACTCAGGAGGACCTAACATACTGGTAGAAGGTTGTTCCGAAAATCCGATTCCAACACTGAACTATGAACAAGGTTTGTTGCAGTTTGTTCCACGTCATGCGACATACTGTCCGGACTAAGAGCAGCAACTATGCAATGCATGTGAAGCACTACAATAATCTCATTTATTACATTGTTATTCGTTTGATTATGTTTCATGGCAGACACTGCTATAAGCATGGCGCCCTCGCTGGCTGATCTAGGGCGGTCAAGCACCAGCTATATAGATTATATGCCTAATAGATCCGCTGTAAATCTTGTGATAAGCTCAACCAACGTGCAAAAATTGTAAGCTTCACGACAGCGAAAAATCCAAGGCATGTTGTAAAAAAAGATACCTGTCTAACCGATATTAGTAACCGAACAAAAACCGAACGCCTTTGTGAAATCAACATTTTTACAGATTGTTTAATACAACAAACATTCATTTTTTTATCCAGCCAGTGACCAGCACTTTTTCAAATTTGTTGGCCAGTTGTGTGTTGTACACTACAATAGAATAATTGAGTCGGCTATTTTGTAGTTTGATTTTGCGCAAAACAGTTATTTTTACTACGGGATGAACAACAGACAATATCTTTGCGATCCGGCACCGCTCCATGGAATAACGCATATTGTTTTTAATTGAGAAAGTTGCTTTTCTGGACAGAATTTGCCAACTTCCCGTGGATGTGGCATACATGTACATCATGCTGTCCGAAATGTAAGTGCAGAGCGCATAATATAGTCAGCTTTGAAATGAAAGGTTCTTTACAAAGCAACACATTATTACCATTTAATATGAAATTGTTGTTGACTAAAATCACAAAAGATCAATATAATGTGAGAAAGTCATTAAAATCACAATAATTCTATATTCTCCGACTAATATGTGTACGAATGTGTCTGTTAATGGTTCTATCGCGTTATTATATACTGTGTATTATTGTAGAACAGTCAGTATAAGTCATCAAGTCATCAAATATCTGACGGCTGGCGTTGTCATTCAGGTAAATACAAGTAATATGGCCTCATTAGTCCTACACGGCTGTATTTGCTGATTTGCTCGTCTTTCTCCTTTCTGTCCCATTACACAAATTAAGATCAATAGACCGCAGCCAGTCGATACATTAAGCTCCGTCTGTGCCAGCCGACGAAGCCTTACGTAAACAGAGGCTGGTGTGTGAAGACCAACAGTGAGCAAACCAGATGTGAGAAACATTGACGTGAAGATCAAGCAAGCAGATACTACTGTAACATTTTGAGTATTCTTCTTTTTACCTTGTGTCTCATGGGACAATTTCACTGCTACCTTGTGAGTCTCCACGGAATTTACCATTCAAATCTACTGTTATCAGTCAATTTTTCTCAGACAAAATGTGTCAAAATAAATACTGACGCTACTGACGGTAAATTATTTTTATAGCAAATATTGTGTGTACAAGATTACTAAAACTTGTAATGTTGTTTTAACAAAAAACACTACACAACATATGGGCAAAGCCCGCGACTTCAAGAATCATGTGACCCCAGCAGTGTTCTCGTTTGTAGTGGCATCCACTTTTGTTTAACCAGTTTTATCACTGAATTCATGCATAGACCTTTCCGAAAATGTATAGTTATCCATAGCCTAGACAAGAAAAAATGTGCTTTTGACCACTGTAATGCCTTAAAAATGACATTTTTGGCATGTCGCCAGCTTGAATTTTTGTCTTAGACAGGGCACTGCTCATGAGTGGGTGCAGTTTTTTGAAGATAAATTGTTTGAATTTGACGAACATATAGTAGTAATTGTATTTATAAAAATAATTCCCAAAAGTAGTATATTGTCCCTTGCAAAATTGAATTAATGTTCATGTCGCCACAAAATAACAGAATACGTTACATTTAAGTTAGTTAGTTGTTTTTATCTGCCAAAAATTGTAAGATAAACTAAAGTTCCTTGCTGTGTGATGAATATGTAATCTAAAGTATGTATATAAAAAGACATAAAAAATTATGTGATACTAACCGTACTACTCTTGCAATAATCAATAGAAACAAACAGACACTATTTATTTTTTAGGGAAACAGAATACGTTACATGGACTCTGAAGATATAGTGATATGCACACTTAACAACAAATGGTATGTTTCCACGCAGCAAGTAAAAAATTAGCCTGGCCACTGAGCCCAGCTTTACAATTGTGCAAAAAGTAGAAAAAAATCCAGAATACGTTAAACAAAATACGTTACATTTTGTAACGTATTTTTGTAACGTATTTTGGTAACGTATTTTGCTCTTCACTAAACAATGTTGTGATAGTGCATTCTGTTTCGTAACAACAGTACAAAACACTCACACTTTGCATGATACAACTATTTACTGGATATAGTGACAGATAGTATCATAACTCTATCATAACATGAATTATGTTAGTTATGTAACGTATTTTGGTAACGTATTTTTCATTTTTATAGGAAATATTAACCCTTTAAGCCCTCACGAAGCATTAAAGCATCATTTTACATCCCTGAAAACAGACTTAATTTTTCTACAATCAATGGTTTTAGAAGGAATATTTCCATGAAACTGGTTACCAATACATGGTAATTTTCTTTAATTTTTAAACCACATCAAATCATCTTCATCCACTACAAGTCGAGAATTTCGACAGCAATTCGCGGCTTGTGGTGGATGAAGATGACAACGGTAAACTCAGGCTTGAAAGAGTTAATTAACAGGCACGAAATGACAGAAACTCATTATATATCGTTATAGAAATAATCAAAAATGTGCTTAGACAAAAAACACATCGATTATTCAATGTGGCAGTGTGTAATAACGTCCATTATTTACACAAATACAGAATACGTTACTTTTAATTCTTATAATGATTTTGTGCCTGGTGAAGTATAGTGAAATACTAGATAAAATAATTCTGGTGACAATGACACGCATAATTTATTGTATTGCCTAGGTTTATTTAAAACAATATTGAAAGGGTATTGAATTCTTTAAGTGGCGGGCTTTGCCCATATGGGCTAAGTTTTAAGTAACGTATCAAAATAAATCGATATATATATACACATGGTTAACAGAATCAACAAAAGTAACAATACTTGTGGGTTTTTTCCTGCACACACTGAGACAATTTAGCCATCAAGCCAATAGCTTGTGCCTAACATTCCGGTCTTTCTTTCACAGTCAGGAGTCAATGTATGCAGACACAAATCACGTCAGGCTGACCAATTCTAAAGAATGGCGTCGCGCCTATTTACAGTAATAAAAAACGAAAGCGCACCCAAGAGAAACCACAGACATGGCGCCACTCCAATGAGACCGTCTAATGACAGCAGTGAACATGGGGACGGAAATAGTTGGCTCGCCTCTGACAGCCATGTTGTCACCCTGTTCATCGTGGGTGGAGGAGTGACTCCACAACCAGGAGAGATGTGAAGGTGGAACAAATGTGACTGGGCAGATCAGCCTACCCAGGACACCTGGCGCTCCCGTCAGCGGCTTGTCTATCCCAGCAAACACGAGATGCTCACCCAATGTTGGTACAATGTTGGCCCATCGTCTACGACGCTGGCCCAACATTGTACCAACATTGGGTGAACGTCTCGGGTTTGCTGGGATGGTTCTATCTGGACAGGTGTTATTGGGAGATACGTGGTTTAATCCTGACCAGAGCATTATCCGACAGGTAATGTGGTCAAGGCATTAGCCGAGCTGATCCAACCTCTTAATGTGACAAACACGAGGCGTCGACCCAATGCTGGGCTAATACGGCGCTGGTCTAACATTAGCCCAGCATTGGGTCAGCGTCTCGTGTCAACTGAGAAGACACTATTTACAGAGGTCAATCCAGATATAAAATTGTGATGCTCTTCCACGCAGGTCAGACTACATCGGACAAATCATTTCTCAATAGAATGGGTCGGTATGACGATTATAAAAAGGCCCGTCGACGACCGAATTAGGCAT
Source organism: Flabesymbios commensalis (assembly GCA_964017125.1). NCBI lineage: Eukaryota > Metazoa > Annelida > Polychaeta > Terebellida > Flabelligeridae > Flabesymbios > Flabesymbios commensalis. The sequence continues at coordinate 88,142,141 of OZ024902.1, forward strand.
CATCCTCTAATCATGACATCATTTAGAGGGACTAGCATTTGAAAATAACTTTTAAATATGCCTTTCAAAATTCTTAATCCACTATATCTCATGACCATTTATTTAAAATTAGTCATGTTCGACAAATATTTCCAGATAATAATAGTACATATCAGAGCATACCCCTCCCTGAAGCCGCACATTTTGTATTATAGTAATGGTTGGTGTACAAGTAAAACGAGCATACCACTTTTTAAAGTACGACGGTTACCAATCATTCGAGCAAATTCGTTTTTTGCAAAGATTTTATCTACTTTCTCGCTATTCACTTAAATCACAGTTTAACTTACAATCCATGATAATCGCCACCTGGTGAATAACTGCATAATCAGACTGCGTCTGAGACCCTGACTGTGATCGGTTGCCGTCAACCGTGTCACGTATTGGTATTACGCAATGCTGGTTGGGGCGTGATTTGAATGTTATGTGTATGTGCAATATATCTCGACATTGACCTCAAAAACGATGAACAAGCTTGGCTAACTGTGTTGCAAATTCGTTATTGAATAAGCTTTTTATTCTGTGAAACTCAATAGCCTTGACCTCCAATATTTTCACCGAGCTAGCTGATACAATGAAGTATGGGGGCGGTCTTATATAACATCGTTTTCACCAAGTAGCCATGCCAAAGTGTTTCCGGTGACGTCACTGCGTTTCACAGGATTATTCTGGAAAACAACTCGATATCCCAGCAGACACAAGACGTTGAATCAAAATTGGTTTAACGTTGGTCCACCGTCTACGACGTTGGACCAACAATAAACCAACGTCTTGTGTCTGCTGGGATGGATCTCATGGAGGAAACGGCCTGAAGACGGCCTGAAGACGAGGACAGATACAATATCTGCCCAGGAGACAGTAAGATTTAACGGCTCAGTTGATTCCCTGTGCGATGGCGTGTGTTTAACCCGCGGGGCACCAGATGAGTTAGTAGCCAATGTATGATACATCCCGTCCTATGATGGCCATGCATGCCCGGACTACAGTATGGTGGGCTGCTGTTTCTGGCAGCAACAACAAAGAGTTGTTGTACTGTACTGCATCCATCCTCACCCCAAAAAAAGCTACTAAAATGGAGTCAACTCAGTAAACACATCCCAGCAAACACGAGACGCTGAACCAATGTTGATTCAATGTTGGCCCAGAGTCGGAGACGATGGGCCAACATTGAATCAACATTGGTTCAGTGTCTCGTGTTTGCTGGGGTAGGACCACCATTGTACCAATATTGGATGAACTTGTTGTCTTCTCAAAGCCCATTTTTCTATTTCTTCGAAAAAAACTTTACAATTTAGCGTCTCAGATTCGTCAGCGTTATATGATGCTGTTAATTATTGTTCTCTGTTAATTTTATATTTTTTGTTATTATGTCATGACAGTCAGGCACCTTTTCATTCCCATGCAGTCTCCGACAATAGCCCTCCGGTGATTGAGAAGTCGGTGTATAATAACCTGATAACAAGAAGGAGACAGCTTGTATGGAAACCTGGCAGAGTGATGGTCATTGATGTCGAGTCGCTGACCTCACTCGGTGCGCATATAATGGTTCAAGTACCAGACAAGGCAGACAAAAACTGCACTGTAAAGTTATGGTTTTGACGGCTGATGCCAGCAAAGACAATACAAGAACCAGCAGTGGTTCAACGTCTGAGCTAACACGATAAGTTAACATGATGTTGGCTTATGGGCCAGCGTCTCAGACGGTGTGCCAATATTACGGTTTGCCTGCAATTTGCATTAGATAAACTGAAGCCGAATTGTGGTCATTGGGTTCAATAATAATGACCCCCCCCCCCCCCTGACGTATATGGCTATCTTGTTGTTACCGGTGGCTCGAAAACTGAGCGTCGGGCATCACATATATATGGAGTTGCACTGGCAATGCGGGCATGTATTGAAAATAGAGCTGTATGATAATGGGAGACGAACCTCAAAACTATAACGTTTGTGGAAAACTTTACTCTCTTATCATTATTGCGAATACTGAAAACATGCAAATTCAAAGCGTACTTTTTGGGGAATTAGCCAGTCACGATGGCTCATTCGCTTTGGCGGTGGACAACGCCGGCCCAACGCATTCGACGTTGGACCAACATTGTATACATGTTATAAAAATGTTTTGTACTTACTGGTTGGGCTCGATTCCCAGGAGTTGTATTGTGGTTGTGCAGTGATCAAACTGTTCCAAAACCTGCAGTGTATAGCGCTATACGTACTTTTACCGTACATAAGACATTTTTCGGAAAGAGTAGGATATAGACCCGAATTCGAGATCAAGATATAGCTAAAAAATGTAGAAAGCCACATTCATCAGGTTTCATTCAGATGTGGGGAGGTACGATGATAAACGTAACATAAAGACAAACATATTAGGGAAGTACCAGAATAAAAGTAGGCCTATCTGGAAGTAACTTTCTTACAACATGAGACATCATAATTTTATAATACTCAAATCGGAGTGCTTCATTTTGCTGGATAATTGGAATGAAAATTCAACTTGCCACACAAATGCCACATTTTAACTCCATAGAAACTAAAATGATGAATTATTTCCAAGAGGCCGGTCTCATCTACACATTACATCAATTAAAACCACACGCGTTAACTGGAATAAATTATCACCAAGACGATTATTAAATAATTAACGCTATACATTTTGAAGCTGCCATGCATATAAATTTTGCGACGCGTTTCCATGCGCTATTCATCGCCAGTGAAGCACCGCTCATCAGGCGCAATTTACCGCGTCGTTGATCCGGACGTCGGCGCGGCATGAAATATTACAGGATTACATGTCATGTACAAAGCGACTACAAAAAAAACAGAGTTGATCTAGTATGAGTATTTAATGATTAGGGCAGTGATGCATCATGGCGATCCCATCTGATATAACGATACGGCTGGATCGCGTGAGTGTTTCACAGCCAGAAGGTGATCACAACATTGGAATCTATATAGGCAATATCCTCAGATATACAGAAGACGCTAACCCAATATTGTTTCAATGTTGGTCCAGCGTCTGCGACGCTGGCCCAACATTAAAACAACATTGGGTAGTGCTTGTCCACTATAGTGGCGATCCATGCACAGAGACAGAATTAATCTGCGTAGGCCTAAACAAGATTACTGGAATATTTGCTACTTTCTTGTCATATCAAGCAAGAAAACCGCTTTGATAAAGGCACAGACGTGGGAGTAATTTACTCAATAAAGACATATTTCATCAGCATGGATCGGTACATGTTGGTGCCTGTTGCTTGCAGAACACCATTCTACATGTACACAAGATTGTTGTTCAGTTATTGAATACTGACCCTTTAAGTGCTGAGCCCGACGATAGGCATTTTTAATCAATTTTATTAGCCGATCGAATCACAGTTTCTGGGGAATGAAATGAGCGTTTAATCATCAAGATTTGCAAATGTTTGGTCTCAAATTAAACAAATATGAGTAATTTTCACCCACTTGAAGTTGCTGTCGCGGTGGCGAGACACAACTTCAAGTGGCTGCAAATTAAAATAAGATAACTTAGCCGGAAAGAGATAGTACAGTGAGAGCGCAACAAAATGCCAGTTTTAATCACTGCAGTTATAAAAAAGACTTGTATGGGATTTAATTACTACAGTGCTATATATTTGACCGGCATGTCAGGTTATGTCCGAGTTTAGGACACTTCCAGTTCCTGCCACAAGAGGCTAACAAAAGGGTTATGAATACTTAATGGCACCCAGTGTTTAAGGGGCCATCAGTAGGTGATAAAAACCATAGCACTAAGCCTTCACATTACCAAAAGAAGCGGGTTAGGGTGCAGAGGTCGACTGTGTGATGCCGAGTCACTGCACGCTGGCTTAATCGACAGATCTTGTCTGCAATAAAAATGACAAATTTTGTAAGCTGTTCACAAACATGACATGTCTACGATGGGAAGATAAACCTCACTCCTGTCTTGTCCAGCATTGATATTTTCCAACCACGGGTTATTTATAATATCACCCTAATAATATCACTTTATAAGGACAATTGGATGGTTTGGCTTGCAATATTGATATATATTAATACAATTTATGTAAATATTAGCATTTATTGGAATTGCAATCATGTCCAATATCACCGGGGTCTGTTGTGTAATATATATTTTCTTGTAGAGGTTTTAAGCTACCGGAGTACATTGTTATAGGTATATAATATATTGATGGGGTGTTCTATGTAATAACATACCGAAAACACGCAGTTAAAACAAAAATTTATCAATACACACTTTCATATTTACCATAAAATTCACTGAACATGTGCGACTGAAATAAAATAACCGCAATCATCTCTCATTTCATTTATATTTGAAGCTAAGTCTGTCTCGCAGAATTCATACATTTACATCATCTAAGTCATATAAGGACACGGGTAAAATAATCAAATGGAGAACACGAAGAGAAGTGTGACACCATAATTATGACATACAAAGTTTTCAACTCGCTAAGCCTATGAATTATGTATCAAGGTACAAAACTGGTCCGCAACAACATCCAGCTGGCAAAGATTCTATGAGATTGGTAGCCAGGGTGAACCACGGGCACAATATTCAGCAGTGATGCTAATAAAGCTGACGTAATGTTCACTATAGCGGACCTACTGTTTCAGCATAAATTGTTCAAAGCACAATGTCCGGGGAATTTGCTCTGTGAGCACTAGGCATGCCAAGAAAAACACTGAAGATCTTCAAAGCTCAGTTATACCCCTCCTATGTCGTCATTTGCACATCTCTCATTTGTTATTTCATTAGCTTCAGCACTTGCGCAAAGGCATTTTAAACTACCATTTGTTGGGAAATGTAACGTTTTTACTCTTGAGCGTTACATTATCAAATTTAAATTTGCACCCACTTAAAGGTGTGTCTCGCTACCACGGCCCACAACTTCAAGTCGACGTTGAGGTGGGTGAAAATTACTCACGTTGAGGTGGGTGAAAATATAAACGGTATGTTTTTATTTGACACCAAATATTTTCAAATCTTGCTGTTTAAGCACTCATTTCATTCTCAAATTACAGTGATTTAACCTGCTAATAGAACAGAATAAAAACGTCCATAGTCGTGCTCAGCGCTAAAAGGGTTATAAAAAGCATCATTTGAGACTAATATTCATTACGCGTAGTTAATCTCCTAATTCCTTTCATCGACCGATAATTTATTAAAAATTAAGTAGCATATTTTCCGGGTAATAAACATCACATGACCATTTCCATTGTGTCTCACAATAATTAAAGAGTCTACGTGCAATGGGCCATGGTTTTAAAAGTCCATAAATAATCAATTATTGTTGACGGTTTACACTTCATACACGCAGGTATCACCAAAATGAATATCATTTAGTGATACATGTAGCTATCACGCAAGCTGAATGGTGAAAAATAACCTAGATAATAAAAAATGGTTCACAATATCATAAAATATATTTTATTTATTTATTATTTCTTTATTAAAATATCTTTATACATGGCGTATGCAAATTATCAAAGATGCATTTTTTTAATATGTGTTCTGCTGTGTATTTAATGACACAGAAACAATACAGTTATAAAATTGCAATATCATTATGGAAATAATATATATATATATAAATTTATTGATTAGAACATTCAGGATTCACCTTACATTGTGGCACAGAAATATGATCACGAACACACACATACCAGTGCTTTGGTGTATTGTATAAAGTAGGAATGTATACTATGTAATAAAGACCCTACATGAACATATAGTCCCTCGGCTGTATCTCCGTATTATATTCATGACTGAACTTTGGACGATTACTTCACCAGTACGACTGTTATCAATGATATTACTTGACATGACACAAAAATATCAACAACAATAAAATGTTTGGCAACAAAACTTAGCCACATTATCCAGTACCCGATAGAGGCTTTCGACGGGTGTACCTGGCATACAGATTCATGTCAGTGTCCAAATGAAATATCACGACATAAGTAATTTGGAGCAATGTATATTTGAACCTGGTACCTTCAGATTACAAGCTACAGCTGAACCGATTGATCCGGCGGGGCCAGTAATATTTATGAACGTGACGTTGAAAGGGCAAGGGGTCTGTGGCAGTGTGGGCATGCCTAATCCGTAGATTAGAGGAGTACACCACGGGAGGTGGATGGAAGTCCCGGAGGAGACTGTAATCCACTGACAGCAAGCAAACATCTCCTTCACAATAACAATAACAATAACAATGGCAGCGGTCAGAGAAGTCAAAGAGAAAACGGTGCTGACTAGTCACAAGAGATGACGCTCATCTCTTGTGACTAGTCAGCACCTGTCATCTTTTGTGACTAATCAGCACCCGTCATCTCTTGTGACTAATCAGCATCCGTCATCTCTTGTGACTAATCAGCACCCGTCATCTCTTGTGACTAGTCAGCACCCGCCATCTCTTGTGACTAATCAGCACCCGTCATCTCGTGTGACTAGTCAGCACCCGTCATCTTTTGTGACTAGTCAGCACCCGTCATCTATTGTGACTAATCAGAACCCGCCATCTCTTGTGACTAATCAGCACCCGTCATCTCTTGTGACTGATCAGCACCCGTCATCTCTTGTGACTAATCAGCACCCGTCATCTCTTGTGACTAATCAGCACCCGACATCTCTTGTGACTAATCAGCACCTGTCATCTCTTGTGACTAATCAGCACCTGTCATCTCTTGTGACTAATCAGCACCCGTCATCTCTTGTGACTAGTCAGCACCCGTCATCTATTGTGACTAATCAGCACCTGTCATCTTTTGTGACTAGTCAGCCCCCGTCATCTCTTGTGACTAGTCAGCACCCGTCATCTCTTGTGACTAGTCAGCACCCGTCATCTATTGTGACTAATCAGCACCTGTAATCTCTTGTGACTAATCAGCACCTGTCATCTCTTGTGAGTAGTCAGCACCCGTCATCTTTTGTGACTAGTCAGCACCCGTCATCTCTTGTGACTAGACAGCACCCGTCATCTATTGTGACTAATCAGCACCTGTCATCTTTTGTGACTAGTCAGCACCCGTCATCTCTTGTGACTAGTCAGCACCCGTCATCTCTTGTGACTAGTCAGCACCCGTCATCTCTTGTGACTAGTCAGCACCTGTCATCTCTTGTGACTAGTCAGCACCCGTCATCTCTTGTGACTAATCAGCACCCGTCATCTCTTGTGACTAATCAGCACCTGTCATCTCTTGTGACTAGTCAGCACCCGTCATCTCTTGTGACTAGTCAGCACCTGTCATCTCTTGTGACTAGTCAGCACCCGTCATCTCTTGTGACTAATCAGCACCCGTCATCTCTTGTGACTAATCAGCACCTGTCATCTCTTGTGACTAGTCAGCACCCGTCATCTCTTGTGACTAGTCAGCACCTGTCATCTCTTGTGACTAGTCAGCACCTGTCATCTCTTGTGACTAGTCAGCACCCGTCATCTCTTGTGACTAGTCAGCACCCGTCATCTCTTGTGACTAATCAGCACCCATCATCTCTTGTGACTAATCAGCACCTGTCATCTCTTGTGACTAGTCAGCACCCGTCATCTCTTGTGACTAATCAGCACCTGTCATCTTTTGTGACTAGTCAGCACCCGTCATCTCTTGTGACTAATCAGCACCTGTCATCTCTTGTGACTAGTCAGCACCCGTCATCTCTTGTGACTAGTCAGCACCGTTGTCTCTTTGACTTCTCTGACCGCTGCCATTGACTTACAGTATTTATAAAACAAAGATTTGCAATATGTCCTGTCAAACACTTTATTTTACTTATTTTGTATTGTCAAATTAGAATTCTTTGTGACCGTCTCTAATTTGAACAGGATGGGAATCAAGAATGGCCACGACAGACTGTCGACAGTCCATGGGTAGATCAGAATTTGATTAGGCCAGGATTCGAAATTCGAGCCCTGGCGGTCTGAGGCCGAGCACGCTACCTCTCGGTCACGGAGGCTCCCCACAATACTGACTTTCACACGTGGATGAGGAAGAAACATTTGGCTCTTGAAGTAAAGCCCTCTAAAAGGCTTAGTTTAAAATATTAAAGGTAAAGTTATTTTATTGATGGGTCGGCAATACCAATGAATGAAAAATGTAGCAGATTAATTATACAACACTTGACAATCAATCTACACTTCATATTCCAAGCTGTATGCTCAATTCGTCATTTGTGGGCATTAAAAACAGCAAGAGTTGTATTGAGTTGAATTGTATTGTTGTTGTGCTGTATTGCTGTTGGGCAATTGCTTTTGGGCCCTTTATGTATGTATGAGGGTATGTATTAGCGTTACGTTGTTATCTCTAGATACACACATAAAGGACTGTAGTCCTATCCGAAGATTATTAATCCAGGTTATTCAATGACAATCAATAACAGCTTGTTATTCGCAACTGGTACAATTATCATTACCACAAATCTTGTTATGACATAATCTGATAAAATAACAATATGCTCTCGTGGCCACTTGCCAGCAATGAATAGCTATGATAATCCAAACACTTCTATATTCGTCCTCGTGGAGCTCAAGTGTAGCCATCTGCCACTCACATGAGTGGCAGATGGGACTCTTTAACTCAACGGGGGTGAGCTGATTTGTGCATCTGTGTCACAGAGTGTGGGTACTTGGTATTAGACTAGCGTCCATGTGCGCCTGGATTTAACCAGATGTAGCGGGTAGAGATAAAGAAGCTAATCCCGAGCGGTGATATACGCCCGGCGTCCCGGCGGATCGCGGCTCTGTCCTCATGTCGATAGAAACATCCTGCGGATCCCGGCATAGATTTCTCAGATAGGGAGTGTATTGAATTACCACCAGATCCATACAGACAACAATGGGCGTTCGTGTGGTCGGACTGCTGCGTGCATTATAAATAATCCTTTTATGGACCTGCAGGGATTCAGAGCGGACGGTAGAATCTCGGAATGCGCCGTATAAATCCGTTCTGGACCCGGGGAATCATTCCTCCAGCTGGGGAGTCGTGCCTGTAGATCTTACGGAATAGATGATTCCCTGAACAAGTACACCCGGAAACATGATAACCCTATTGATATGCCCTGTTAGCATTCAGCTCGTTTGTCATATTGATCTGCCCGTTATGGCCCCGTCCCGTCCGGGCGGGACACTCCCTCCCATATATACTCATTTCCACAATGCGTTGGCACTCTGTTGGGCCAGCGTCTGCGACGCTGGCCGAACAGAGCGCCAACGCATTGCGTACGCTGGGTCACCATGCCATCTGTGTGATCCCGTCACTCCGGACCACCCTCCGACCACCAGTGGCTCGTCAACCCAAACAAGTTGTGCCTAATTGTGAGCGCTTCATTGATTATGATCAAGGCTGATTGAATAGTCTAAATCACAACCCGAGCTCATCAATAGACCAACGAAATACGGCTTTACAAACCAGAAGACCAGAGGCGCACCCTGTTCTGTACAGAATCGCACCAAGGTGTTCATAAATAGTGTTTTTATTTATGGAAAATATTATACACGGTTACGTGTTGTACCCGCGCGGTGTTCCTGGTGAGCATTTCGATGGAATATTTATAAATATATTGAGTACCAAATGTAGCGAAATAACTGGCGAGAATCTAATGCAACGATAACCAAATATGCCATTAAATAATAATACCTCTAATGCTGACTTTATGGTGATATTTACCCGGCAACATTATATATTTTGGTGTTAAAAGGAGAGGAGCATAAATAGAAAGGAGAGCCAAGCCAAGAAAAAAAAACAGATTAATTTATGGTTTGATTAGGCCTATCACACACCAGAGCCAGACTCCTTGTTTTACTCTGAAGTCCGCCTGCTCTGTTATATTCCGATTGCTGCTGCACGACACAATGTGATGCTCTCTGGAGACTGCGGTTCCTACAGTTTTCTGAGCAATCCCAAGAAACAACAGACGCCCAGTAAACACAAAAACATTTGACAGAAACGACAGAAAAAACAGAAACGTCTTCTGTATCCCGGGTTGTAGCAGACCAGACGAATGGAGGCCAGGGGGTGGGGGTGGCAAAGAAACACACAATTGAACCCACAATTAAGCAGTGTAGTATACACCAGGGTAAATGTAGGGAATTGTGGGATCTGTTTATCACAGCGCAAACACCAACACGAGAGACGTGGGATCGATGTCTATGCAACGTCTTGTGTTGTGAGACCCGCGTTGACACCTGAGGCGGGCTGGCGTGCAAGACAATAGCTCTACAAGAAGGGATCGCCTTTGGTACAACACAGGATCACGCGATGTCTATGATCAGCGAGACCTACTCACCTCTCATCTCAAAGCCACAACACCACAGAAATGGAGCGGTGTCAGGATCTCAGTGGTGAAGCCCATGTTTTTTTTATTTTCTATTTTCTACTTGTGTGGTTCTATGCAGGCAGTTACAGTCATACATACTATTTTTTTCAAGTCGTAATTTGTAGCTGGTAACAAAGTGACCATATTTAAATATCAACAAGTGTGTTCTGAATTATTTGTACTTGTTCAGCCGATTTCTATAATAATACTAGCTGTTACAAAACTGGTACTATATATTGTGCACATGGGGATTGTGTGACATAACACGAGAGTCTGGACGGGATCAAGTATTATGATCCAGACTATAGGTGGCATGGCTATGCGACAATAGAAACAAATATATCAATTTTATTATTTCACAATGCAAGAACAAAAAAATCAGACTTTTTCAAATGGATAAAACGAAAACATATTTGTTTCTCAATGTTTTGAGAGCAGTCTTTGGTTGAATGGATGAATGAATTATTGTTGAAATATTATTCTGGAGATATTGGGCTGCTACAGGGAAAGCACGAGATTAAACTTTGGATGTTGGAGCTTTTGGTCTGGTTAGAGTTTTATGGGGTTTTTCTGACATTAACGGTGTACAAATAATTTAACCGATCTGTAAATTGTACGGCATGTAATTGATACCACCGATATAATGTTATATTAGAGGATGCTTTGATGAATTAAAAAGAAAATCAAACGGAGATAAATATTAAATTGCAAAAATAACACACCGATGTGTGTGGATGTAATCTACCTTCTGAAAAGGAGGAAAATAACAAATCGCAACATATTATTACCAAAAAGTAGTTAGCAATTGACAAAATAGGTTATATTTCAGGTTTTAGGAGGTTTGATCATCGCGAGTAGCTGTCAGACGGTCCGGGGTTCTGACCGGGTAGTGTTAATCAGGCGCGGCAATGGAGGCTTATCCCAAACATTACCGTGAGATTTCAATCATTCATGACTCGGGTGATGAGAGGCCGCATTATAACAGGAAGGTCACCGCGGAACGTCCATCTCTCAGAAGCGAACCCGAGACGTCAGCTGAACGCCGGCCCGACGTCGCAGACGTTGGTCCGGCGTTGAGCTGACGTCTCGCGCCGCTCGTGCTAATCTATTCTCGCTCGTGCGCAATAACCGTGTCTCTGGGTGTCCATATACGGACAGTGCTGGCCCGGCGCCTTATATGTTGGCCAGTAATTCGCAATGTTGTTCGGCGTATCATTTTATCTTGGAATGCTTTCATCTGCAGAAACACATCGGGATATTGCCACTGCCCAGATGGAGAGAAAATTACCTGGAGCGGTGTCACTACCTGGCTTTGCACTTTTCACGGATCCCTATTTTCCCCTGTCTCTCACTTCCTGGTCGTTTTCGCGCCGGTTCTTTTCTCCTCAGTGAACCCTCTGAGTCTGAGGGTCTGAGAACGTGTTGCATAAAGGCGAGATGAGCGGTGGACACGCCAAGTGCTCTACTTTTCAGGGTTATTAGGTGCAGGCAGACATAGATCACTGAGAGAGTAGCCACGTAATGAAGTATCAGACACACCACAATATAATATGGATTTCAGCCCAAAGTTGAAGATGGATTCACATCAGAAACGTCTCGGCGATCGTTTAAAAAAAGTGCTGAAGTCGGTGAATTTGGCGTTCCAGTCCTCTGAATGTTGGTTCACAATTGCAGCGTATTTTAGGTTTAAAGCCTGTATTCTCATCTCAGGCGTTTGAATGGGAGCAACGCAGTGTTTAACCCTGTAAGCCCCCACGATGCATTAAAGCATCATTTTACATCCCTGAAAACAGACTAAATTTTCTAACAACCAAGGTTTCTAGAACAAAAATTTCCATGAAACTAACTTGCCAATACATAGCAATTTTCTTCAATTTTTAAACCACACCAAATCATCTTCATCCACTACAAGTCGAGAATTGCGACAGCAATTCGCGGCTTGTAGTGGATGAAGATGACAATGGTAAATTCAGGCTTGAAAGGGTTGACAGATGCTAGACGGATGTTGTGTTAACAAAAAATGTTGAGATCCCATGTTCCCGAGCCCTGTAAACACAGCAAAACCGGAGTAGAATTAGCTTAGAAATACCCCCCCCCCCTACATCCCTTAGTCCTGAAGTAGGTAAAACTAACTTTTTTTACAAAGGAATAAATTCCTTCAGATGAGCTCACATACTTTTACCAAGAGGCCAGCCGGCGACCATATAATCCCCCGCCCGCGTGATATAAATTTCACATGATGCATTCTTCCCTGAACTCTCAGATTTTGTTATACAGTAAATGGTCTACCTATCTTGCACAGTTTGCCATGCGTATTACATATATTAAAATTAACGATGGTCGCAAGTTCGGCATTTTGTATTTGACCAAGTTGACATTTTTCAGTACATATCCCTTCCTGAAACCACACATTGGGTTTTATATTAATGGTCTAGCTATCTGGCACGTTTTTCAGATATCACGCATATTAAAGTAAATAATTGCCGCAAGTCGGCCATTTTGGATTTTATCAAGTTGAAATTTTTCAGGGCATAGCCTTCCGAGAAACCGTACATTTTGTTTTATGGTAATGGTCTAGCTATCTGGCACAGCTCGCCAGATATAAGCAATATTGAAAACAATTTGGCCGATAGATGTAGGTCAAAAGTAGGTGAAAGGTCATAACCCCCGAAAAGGCACATCTACACCACCGAAAATACGCATGGCCGGATGGATGTCCCACGCGACACCCCGCCCCAACTTCGTCGGGCGAGGGATAAAAATAGAGTAAACATACTTTTGAAAAGGTAGTCATTAGAAAATAATTCTGTTGTGGCTGTATGTTTTGCTGTATGTGATAACTTAGCACAACTTATCACAAATTACCGCAGCATTCACAAACTTTAACCCCTTCACTGGTAAGCGGTAAGCATGACTTTAGTCGTTTGGGCGATCAGATCACTTATTATTGGGAATTAAATGAATATGCGCTTAAACATTTGTCTCATTTAAACAAATATGTGTAATTTAGACCCACTTGGAACTTGTGAATCGCCACAACTTGAAGTGGGTGAAAATTTTAAAAAAGATAACTTAGCGGGAAAAGGGTTAATAAACGTGCATTCTAAAACGGCGTATAAATTGCAACCTTTTTTTTCTTTCCAAATACAAAAATACGACGTTCACAAACGTTGATCGACAAGAAACGACAGTCGTAAGCTTTTAACAATGGAGGCAATGAACACCAAACACAGATAACTTATATACTGTAGATCTGGTAATATTCGCGAAGTTTTAATTTTCGCGAATTTCTCAAGGAGGACAAATTCGCGAATTCAAGAATATCGCGAAAATTATTATTATGATAGCGCTACTAAAGAAAAATGAAACAAAAATTCTCCTGAAATGAGAAATTCGCGAAAATGTAAACACTTGAAAATTACCAGCTCTACAGTATAAAATAAATGATCAACAGCGACCGAACAAATACGATACGTTGCTAATTTGTTGAAGTTATATTGCTTCGAATGCAAACCGATTAGAATTTTCACTCACTTGAAGTAGTGTTTTACTGACACGATCCACAACATGTTGTGAGGAAGCTGAAATTTAATGTGCTAATAAAACATGAAAAACATGAACATAATCGGGACCGGCGGTGAAAGGGTTAAGAAAGTCGTGAAATAACACGTATTTAATACGTTACTTTTTGACAGGAAACATCGTTTAGGCATACTTTGTAAAACCTGTAAATCTGTTTTAATTGTAAATGAAAAATAAGTGGTGTACGAATGAGAACATGAGTTTTATTTACACTGTTTTCATTCACCCAATCAATAAATGTACCAACATTCACTACCACTACAGCCTGCTATAGTGTATATTTACTGGGAAAGCCTTTGGCTACATTGGCATGGTGGAGCAACTTAGATTTCTGATAAAAAAGCCAGACGCTGTTCCAATATGGCCAGTAGCCCTGACAGCCAAGACTTTTGATTCAACAAAGGCGTAGTCCCCCATATACACGATCCAAATTAACCAGGTGGAAATATTGGCTCGAATAACAGATGATCACGAAGTAAATGGCACGTATGGCGAAAAGAAAGAAGAGATTGGCAAGGTTACTCACCCGGCAGAGGAAATAAGAATTCCAAGTTAAAACAGTACATACAAGTAACTGGCAGTTTGCTTGGAAAACTATGTTAAGAAAAAAAATCTAAAAATTATAGAAATATTTGTTTGTATTAAAATATTCATAAGTAGTAGTAGTAAATCATTGTTTTACGTCACTTTTCGTTTTATTAAGTGACATTGTAATACGATAAAAACGTTGTAGTCAATTGATGAGATGAATGATGTACAGATGATAATGTGAGGGTGGGGGTGATAGGGTATGGTGGGTTATTGAGAGCGTTTTCCTTCACTCGCCCAATCAGGGGTTCTGGGCATGTCTAGGGGATCAACCCCCAGACATGCCCAGACGGCTGGAGACTTGGGTTTCGCTGTGCAATTTAATGCTGAAACTCCGTGGCAGCTCCGCTATCCCGGGTCGGATAGTCCCCAGAGTAACAATAGGAAGGGTAACTCCATTCATTCCCCGTGAGAGACCTAATGTCAAACACGCTATTGCCGATTATTTAAGGCTACCACGGCCTACACCAGCGCATGCACTGATGCGGGTGCTGCATCGGCTCCGCTGTTGAGCGGAGGAACCAGGGTACGCCATTGGGAATCCGCCCGAAGATTATGGTCAGATCCGAGGAGGCTGGATGATTGATATAGACTAGTGCTTCCGACCATTGCCGTACACAGCATTCCACAGACGGAACAGATCCCTAATGACCCTCCCCGGATGGGGGTGAAAAGTACTACTATTAGCAATCATCCCAATACCCCAAAATATTCATAACATTGCGCTATAAAGTGCTAATAGTAGAGCAATACTATTTTATAATATAACTTATAATTATACAGTATCACCATTCCAGTCAGTTTCAAAATATTGTCAGTTAATATCACAAAACAGTTCCCATTTGATTTACCTTTCAATCAAAGTATATAATATGTCTTTTTTGAAACAAGAGGCCAATTTTCAGGGTGCATCTTTCCATTAAGTCTCACATTTTGTTTTATAGTAATGATCTAGCTATCTGGCACGGTTTTCCCAATATTATGCATATTAACGTGAATAATGACCGCAAGTTCTTTTTTTTTTAATTTGATCGAGTTGACCTTTTTAAACGCATATCCCTGCCTGAAAAAGCACATTTTGTTTTGTAGCTATCTGTCACGGTTTCCCAAATATCAGGCATATTGAAGTAGATAATGGCTGATAATCGGCCATTTTGAATTTAATCGAGTTTTAAATTTTCAGGGTGCATCCTCCCATGAAGTCTCACATTTTGTTTTTCAACGTAATGCTCTAGCAATATGCCAGATATCAGGCATATTAAAGTCAATAATAGTCGTAAGCCGGCCATTTTGAATTTAATAGTGTTTACATTTTTCAGGTCACATTCTTTCCTGAAATCTCACATTTTGCTTTATAGTAGTGGTCTATCTAGCACGGTTTCTCAAATATAAGTAATATTAAAGTAGGTCAAACGTCACATACATTAAAATGCACACCTACACCCCCAAAGTGATGTGTGTGTGTGCAATAAGAAAGTAAACTATCACCGGTTTCCGAGATATGCTCCGAAAACGAAAATGTGGACAGACGGACGAACGTCTGCAGTGACGCCACAACCCCGCTCGTTGGGCGGGGGATAAAAACAGACAAATAAAATAATAAGCAGGGTAATATTTGTTGTTCGTTTTCCTGAGAGGATTGAAGAGATTTGCTTAACAGAATATTCACAAACATCAAACTGTTCAGTGGGGACATAGAGTAACTCCATGGCGAGGGTAAACATTTGATTCGATATGAGCTCCACCCCTTCAGTGGATGATCTCAGGTGTCAGTGGGTGTACTGTTAGTGTTGGTGTGGACCAGGGAGCAGGTTTATGATGGTCAAGGTGAGTATTAGGCCGGTGATGGACACTTGGTTAGTGGGCAGGGCTACCTTGTGGGGATGATTCGGCCAGAGAGTAGGTAGCCGTAATCACGCCCGGGTGCACGGCGCCAGAGACGTATAAGTGAAAGGTTCCCCCGTAAATCTCTCCAGGCGTAATTACGTGGTTTTAGCCACAGGACGGGCCGATGAAGTTAGAGAGGGCAAATTGCTGGTGAAATGACCAGTTGATGCGATTTGGTGTGATTGGCGAGCGTCCAGAAATGTGCCAGTGTGGTGCGGCCATAAGAGACGCCGTGGAGACATTAAAGACGCCGGGCTGCTGATGCAGAGGCAGATGGGATGGTCGCTATCAGATAAAAACAAAGCCGGTGTGACATCCCGGCACACGGAACGACTACATTCACACCACAATCACCACACAAACTCCCTCAGCGATGTCGGTTTAATGTTGGTCCACCGTCGCAGACGGTTGACCAACATTAAACCGACATCGGATCAGCGTCTCGTGTTTTCAGCGTCATCTAAATTCCTGTGCAGTCGCCAGCAATGCCTCACAATAAAGGTCAACCATCGCCTAGCGCTTCTGAAGAATCGTTTATCTAGGATGCATCACCTAAAGTCTACATTCAATATATATCTGGCCCAAGTTGCGGGGATAACCACCAAGGCACATTACGGTGTTTTAATGACACATATTGTTGCCCACATAACACCAGCGGTCAATTTATGGCTCGCCTGATGTCCTATTTGAGGCAAGCATGAATCGTGCTTGCAATGCTCATCTGGTTGTCCTCTAATGAGAACAATATGTAGCCCATGAATGACAGTATCTGATTAATATCACCAGTATAGCGATTAGCCTATATCATATGTATATATATGTATACATGTATGATATTCTATCGTTGGTTATTTCTGACCATTATCTGATTTATAATGCGTTCGTTTAAATTTGACCTTTCACACGAAATTATAACTTATAAAAGTATATAACAAATTTGAAAATTAATAGGACATTGTTTTGACCTCTCACTGTCTCACAAAAAACAGTAGATACTCCAGTATCTGGCTTTGTCATTTTAATGTCGACTTGTAATTCACCTCTGCTAGTAGTCGTTTTTATTTATTATACTGACATGCACAACACATGTATGTAGTAATTAATTAATATATACAGTCTTTCTTAAAAACTATTGATATTACATCATTTTTATTTTGGGATTTTGGAAATAGAACACCAATATAAGTGCGATTAATATAACTGCATAACTGACCATTGAAAAGTATCCAGCTAGTAGTCATAGTCGGTAATACAGTTTAAGAAACCACCAGTAGTAAGATGTGTAGATTTCCAGTACTGGAGAATGAATGCTGAAGGTCAGAACTCATCTCAGTCAAGTTGGCTGGATACAGAAGTATCATAAGGAGTTACAATGATGGGTGACTTACCGAGAGGGGTCACCCGTACCCTGCTCACAAATGCTAGAATTACCATCGTTTACTAGGCAATAATTCTTGTCCTCGACGGCGGGTCAGACCTGGCGTGAATGAAAAAGGGGCTGGCAAGGCCTGCAACATGGCCTAGGTCAACCAGATCAATGTATGAGCAAGAAACCGCCAGATAACAAAGATGAATTCAATGAACAAACCCTGAAAACAGGATCGAAAACATTGCAAACAGGAAAAGGGGGAGTGAAATTGAATAATGCCAACATGATGGTGAATAGCTCTCTAGGTTTCCTGAAAGTTGCGGTCGCCTTGCAGGGTGCGTCTAGAATTGCGTTATAACGCAATTCTACACGCACCCTGCGAGGCGACCCCTTCCAACAGAGTCCAAACAAGGCTTTAAATTGCAGCGCCAGACCCCTGTGGTGTGAGACGCTCTCTGGATGCCTGCCACATAGATTGGGCATACCGCTGTCTGCCGGTGGCGACCCGGGTCTGCCTGAGCCGCCTCTGTTCTTTGGCCTGTTTTGCTGTCTGTTTTTGGCTGGTTTAGGCGCCAGGTCTCACAGGGATCAATCAGTCGTTGTAAGAGGAGGACGCCGGGTCGCCGGCTGGGTGTCTCCGGTGACCCGAGCAAACAGCAGCCAGCACACGTCGTTTATATAGTCGTCTTTATCGGCATTTTAGTCATCATTACCATGAGCGGCACACTTTTTAGGGTGTTCCCGGAGATCCATACTGAAGGTTACTCCCTCAAACAATAGACAGACGTAAATGCTTGGGTGCTGATTCTCGGGAATCAAGATTCCTTTGTATCGTCCTGACTCTTGTCCTGCTGATTTATCCTGCTGACTTTATTACATTTCGTCAGCTTCAAATATTTTTATATATGGAAAAGAAACATCTCCTAGATTGAATAATTTTATTAACTGAGCATCTACCACCATACATTGTATATTGTTTAAACTATCCAGAACCCGTAGAGGGTTAACACACCACGACTGAGACCGCTTGGTGAACCACATAGCTGATCGAGAATACTGTTGATCTCATTATTTACAAGTAATTTTTATGGCTATTCGCTGGCTGATAAAAAGTATTTTTTTCATTAGTGATAAAGTATAGTTAATGTTTATATTCGCTGCACTATCTGGATTTTCAGATTTGTTATAAATTTTGACGCGTAAGTCTTAATCTGAAAAGTACAGCCGTTTTATTTAGGCCTGCGACCGAACCAGTAACCCAGCAAACACGATACATTGACCCAAATGCTGGGTTAAAATTGGCCCGCCGTCCTCGACGTCGGCCCAATATTATCCCGGCATTGGGTCAATGTATCGTGTTTGCCGGGAACAACCTCTGATAGCCATATTAAGTTTGCTATTTACAAACGAGACGACAGCTTGAAATAAAGCATGTTGCGACTGGTGTGTCAGCAGCCGGTACTGAAATGTTGGTGTGACCGTATTGTTGCAGAACTAAACATTTAGAATGACATAATAATACATATAAGCTCCAACCTTTTACGTTGATATAATAAATATCTTGTTGGAGTTTAACCAATACAAATGGCAATCATTATACTCATTTTTCTCGCTTGCTTCCACTTCGTCACTTCATAAAACTGTCTATTATATGGCGAAAACGAATGCATCCCCAGCATTATTTGACGCAATATCACTGAACTGATCAATAAACAAAAATGATCGCCATTTTCTCGAAAATTATTGAACCGTGACCAAAACCTTTCCATTTCGTGGTCAGGCAGGTAAATGCCTGCATAAAAAATTACGGGTGATTCGGACATTCATGAGTTAACGCGTTCACAAGGTGTCGAAAAGTTGAAAATGGCGGCCATTTTTTTTTTAAATCACTCAACCTTGACAAAACCTTCCCATTTCGTGGTCATGCAAGTACTGGCCAACATACAAAATTATGAGTGATTTGGACCAGTGGTTCTGTAGACATCACGTTCACAAAAACTGGCGAGCGGAGGCGGATATCTACTGAACACATACATGTACATGCATCTGGGGGATGCATAAAAATATCAAATAACAAGCGGCAAGCAAGACATCATTTTATTTTGATGGCGAGGAAAGTATTTGCAATTGTCCATGATAACAAAGAACAATAAATCATAAAAACAAATTTCATGCTTTTATTATCTAAAGAATGTCATTTTACCCACATGAAATTGGTAACCACCTAGCGCTATTTCTGGCTTGATACTGAGAAATCCATGATAAAAAAGCTGGCGTTTGCGGAAGAATCCTGTTTGTCAGATTAATAATGAATTATAACAGAAAATTATCCCACGCTTGTCATATCTGGTGAAGCTAACGCAAAGCCGAATCAAGTCAGGCGAGTGAGAAATGCGAGGAATGGATCGGAATATGACGAGTGACAAACATGGACAGTACATTATTAACCCTTTCGAGCCTGAATTTACCATTGTCATCTCATCCACTACAAGCCGCGAATTGCTGCCGCAATTCTCGACTTGTAGTGGATGAAGATGACTTGAAGTGGGTGAAAAATTAAAGAAAATTGCCATGTATTAGTAAACCAGTTGCATGACAATTTTCATTCTAAAACCATTAGTTGTAGGAAAATTAAGTCTGTTTTCAGGGATGTAAAAAGATGCTTTAATGTATCGTGAGGGCTTAAAGGGTTAAATAGAGTCTGGTGGCCAGTGCTGAGCGGGATGCCCAGTAAGCCAGAGACATTGGCATAGAGCTGGCACAATGCCGCTGACGTTGGCCCGGCATTGAATCAAACGTTGATTTGGTTGTATACGCCCGCCCATCATGTCGGTGTCGTGCCTGTCTGTTTCTCTGAGCACGAGGGATATTATTGAAATTGTCTTTAAGGAATTCAATGTAGTCAGATAATGGAGTGGAATACTTTATAGAGGGATCAGAGGAATGTGGCAGGGTCACGTGGAAACGGCACAGCCAATAGGGCGTTTGCGTGACTTTATCCATTTCCTGTATCTATGTGGGCCTGATAGCAATATGAATCCCAAAATGTACATAGATATATCCCAAGACGAAGCATTACAAATTCATACATACTAATATCTAAGAAGTAACGATGATAAATATGTAAGTATAGCTCACTGAAAGCCACATTATTTCTCCCCTCTCATTCCATTGAAAAGGTTTATATTTCTTTTAAATTGTGTTGTGCTTATTATGAAGCCAGGCAAACCATCCAGAACTTTATATTGTGTTTACAGTGAACGAGTTTGAACACATCAACAGTTTTTTTTGAGAGTTAGGCAGGGTTGAATTTATGCATTTATAATTTATTTTATTTTATTTTTTATTCTAAAAATATATGAACAATGGCTAAAATTGTACACCATGTACAGCTGTATACAGATACAGTTATTTTAAAATTAGTTAATGTTTTATGCATGCTTATATATATACCAGCTAGACATCTATTATATAGCAGTATAGTGTACTGTTGTCTGTCTTTCGAGGCATGGACAAACAGGTCTATCAGTTCTAGTAGGCCCCTATTGTCTAATAAATAAGAAAAAAATAAGAAACAAGATATTGTATAAAGCCTTTCAGAGACCACAATAGGGGTAGAATATAAAGCCTGTTGTCTAAGGTCGCCATTTTTCTGCCACAACAGATCCATGGGGGTTTAGGGAAGATGGTAACAAACAGCTTTGTGTCCATGGGCTATCTGATAAAAAAAGATATTTATTCTGGTCATTATGATTCAAACGGACTTTTCAAACTATTTACTTAATATGGGATTACACATATAGTCCGGGCAACCTGTGACAAATGATGGGGTCACCCGTTTTCAACGTAAAATCCAAAATGACCGCCCTAAATATCTCTTATATATAATTTTTAAACTGTTTCTTTGAATTTCATGTGTGACATATGGTTTCTAAGGGTTTTTAGCATGCCAAGTCCATTTCTGGCACTATTTTATTGATTGTGGGCATATTTGGGTCGTTTGGGTAAAGTTCATGGTCAAATTTAATTTAAAAGGGACCAGTAGATCATGTTCTGAGTAAGTGATACACCCGACACAAATTGCAATAGTTCCTAACCCTATTTTTTCTGTATGGGTCATCTGAGAACAACATAATCAAAGTATACCTAAATGTATTGAGCGGAACATAATTTTTAAGGGCAAATCCAAGAGGGCTGCCAAAATCGTTGAAAATGGCATAATTTCAGAAGTATACCCAGGGAGCCAGAAGGATTTGAGGGGCATGGCGTGCTGTGAAAGGTTTGCCGGTGGAAATCATCTCTACATATACCCACAAACACAACCTTGTGGACAACCTTGCAAATATTTTGCGGGAAATGCACAAAAAGCGAAAACCCAAGATGGCCGCCACACACTTTCTATCCCCCGCCCGTAGGGGAAGGGGGATTTTAGTCGCGCCAGGATTCTGTCCGGCGTCCGGCTTCTGGCGTCCGGCGTCACGTTTTCTTGTGGGCGCAAAAACTCAATAACTACTGGTCAATTTTTTTGAAATTTTAACATGACATTTCTAGCAACATAGGGATGTGCAAGTGATTTTTAGAGATGCTACCAAAATTCAAAATGGCCGCCAGAGGTCAACTCTAAATTTTTTTGTGGGCGCAAAAACTCTAAAACTTAAAGTCAGAAATTATTCAAATTCACATTCCCCATGATATGGAGATGTGCGGGTGACTTCTTCAAGGTTTTACTAAAATTCAAAATGGCCGTCACAGATCAACTTTAATTTTTTGGTGGGCATAAAAACTCAAAAAAACTGTTTGATCAATTTTTTTTGAAATTTTAACATCATATTCCTAGTAACATGGGGATGTGCAAGTGATTTTTTAAAGATGCTACCAAATTTCAAAATGACCGCTAGAGGTCAACTCTGAAATTTTTTGTGGGCGCAAAAACTTTATTTTACTATCACATTCCCCACGATATGGAGATGTGTAAGTGATTTTTTAGGGTTTTACTGAAATTCAAAATGGCCGCCATGGATAACCTTCATATTTTTTGTGGGCGCAAAAACTAAGAAATTGAAATCAGTAATCATTCATATTGTGCAATCACATTACCCACCATCTGGAAATGTACATGTGATTTTACTGAAATTTAAAATGTCTACCACAACTCGACTTTTTAAATATTTGTGACCGCAAAAAGTCTAACCTAATTTATGGCGGGGGATGATATAGGACTTCAGTCCTCCTGTTGTTTATATAACTTTTGAACAGGTTGTTCTAATTTAATGTGTGACACATCGTTTCTCATGTTTTTTTGCATGCCATATATCCATTTCGGGCAACATATTTCTTTGATTTAGCCCATATTTAAGTTGTTTATGTGAAATTAAACTTTTAAAAAGGCCTAACTTGCGGCGTATCCGGAAACACAACTATGACAAGACTACATTTTCGAATATAACTATATACCTATAACATTGAATGTAGGTGTAAAAGAAATGAGTTGATTTGATTGGACAACGATCTATATAAGTAAAGGTACAGGCACGAAGTGGGTACATGAGACTTAGCAAGGGAGCTAGATAAATGCATATCAGCGGTTTGGCAATAAAAAAGTATGACATTAGAGCAAACCTTGGGATGATTGGCGTTACCAGCTTACTATTGCTACTCAGGAGACTAGCCGACTCGAACGTTCGCACTAGTAATAGTTAAATTTGGTTAACGACACTTTTCGGCACTACTGGTCATCTAAGTGGCATTGGAATACGTGAGAAACAGTACAGTCCGTTGATTAAATGATGTACAGATGATGATATGAGGGTGGGGTGATAGGACATTGTGAGTTATTGTGGGTTATTTTTCTTAACTCGCTATATAGGGGGACGATCCAATAATTTACACAATCAAACGAATTATTATAAGACCAAGGTTATGAAGATGAAAACATCAAATTATTCCGATATATAAGATTCACACCTGAACCTAAAAAAATTAATTTGTGGCATTGCTATGAAAGACACAAAAGCTGCTGGTGGGGCTGCTGTTGGTATTGTCATTTTAAGCAGATGTATAGCTAGGATATAACTACTTCACCAACTTGTCACTATTCAATGACAATAGTACGTACTATCAGTTTGCAAGATCTACGCTTGTGCGTATCAGACAGTTCTTATTTTCGCCAACATAAAATTACAATACTGCAGCAAAACTTATTTATGCAATTTAAGCAATTCGTCGGTGATACAGACGTAATTTTTCAATCAATAGACAATGCAGTATATGTATATTTACATGGCCTTCTGTAAGATACCTTTAAATTTCATATGAATTTCTGCTTCCTCTCAGGCTGAAGGTGTCAGTACAGAAACAAAATACAAGATTGCAACATATATAAAAGTAAATGTAAACAGATAATAACAGACAATAAATATTGTTTGTCTAGTTCAGAGTACATGACTGTATTTTTGTAAAGTGAGACATGGTGCCAGGAAGAACAGGGTTATGATACAGCAAATACGGGTTATGATAGAGCGAAGAAAAAATAATTTATGCCTTGGAGATAGATACAATGATGGAAAAGGTATAGTAATAGAGAATTACAGTCCACCAAGAAAGAGAGGGATACCCAAGTAGTCTTACCCCCATACATAACTTGCGTGAGGGTTGTGAAAAAGTTATTCTCAATCACCTGCCGATACATGAAATTGCATCTCATTGGGTTATTCACAACACAGAGCTCTATCATAATTTATTAACATTAAGTGGGTGTGATACCACACATTTCCCTTTCTTTACAGGCAAAAGAATTCTTTGTAGCAAGAAGGTGGATATTGCAGCATTTGAAAAAAAAACATGAGAACATAATCAGAGGCTGTCACAAACTAGAGTTCACAAATTATTAAACAAAGGGCTAAAGTTACCGCCACCAACAGAAGATGCATTACAATACCATGTGAATTAACATTGGCCACACTGCTCGGAAACACGTCATATTACAAAACAAGACATTTACACGACACAACAGCACAATTATGGGAGATATGTCTGCAAATCGCAAAACATATCAACTGGTTGTAAAAGGACATGTACTAATAACTTTGTGCAACAAACGAAACTATTTTTCGCTATATTGGATGTCTATGCAAGAGATAAAGAAACCATGTAGACCTACGCTATTTCAAAACTTATAATGATGAGTCAGGCAGCGATAATTCTCAGTGGGTTTTATATGCGTTCTGTTCTTGTTCACATTAGTCCATCCAATGCATTGTTTAGATAATTTATGTTATACTGGTCAAATGTATTTTACATTTATCTTCATCGCACAATCTATTCCTCAGCAGGTGCCCCCATGGCATTCATTCACTTTGCTATCAAGAATTTCCAAGTGTAGGCTTATCATAAGAATAATATAACTTCTCATTACTTTCAGCAGCTATTCATTTATTTTGTAATATTCCTTTTTGATGTTATATTTTGATGTGTTAATATAAACATTTGATAATGGTTACAATTATTATTAGCCAATACATGAGAATACTGACGATTCCAGAAATAATATATGTTCATTGTAGGCGTGGGCATAGTCAGGTAAATATTGTAACTCTAAAGGATCGACCAAGTGATCATTTTGCACCACTCTCAACATTTAGTCAGTTGATATCAGTCAGGTGATCAGATATGTTGTTATAGATACATTTTATTATGCATTTGATTTAGGATAATATCATTTTAAAGAAACAAAATTTATGTAAGTCTTGTTATTTATCATACTGGTGACTTATAATATGTTAACTATAATTGTTGTTTCCTTAAAACATATTACGCAACATAGTGGACATTTTTTTTGGCATAGTCAGGTAAATATTGTAACTCTAAAGGATCGACCAAGTGGTCATTTTGCACCACTCTCAACATTTTGTCAGTTGATATCAGTCAGGTGATCAGATATGTTGTTATAGATACATTTTATTATGCATTTGATTCAGGATAATATCATTTTAAGAAACAAAATTTATGTAAGTCTTGTTATTTATCATAGTGGTGACTTATAATATGTTAACTATAATTGTTGTTTCCTTAAAACATATTACGCAACATAGTGGACATTTTTATTTTTAAAGAACGTTGATTGTCAACAATGTTTTCATTATTGATGTTTTTGATAATATGAACTAATTCAGTGGTTTTGTTTTAATTTGAATACTTTTATAAATGGCTTATATAACTTTGCTTGGATTTATCTTTACTGACTATTTGCGCTTCTATGTCTATTCAGTTAAAGATTATAAGGTTAAAATTAACCTGTTTTGACTTTGCTGTTATTTATCCTTTACAGAAGATTAAATAATGAAACTATTTCCAGAATATAGTGCGTCATTTACAAAGTGTTTTATTATTAACTGAATTGTGTTCTATGCATTACTGAAATATCAGAGATATGTGGCAGATAAGCATTGTAACAAAAAATAATAGTGTTGAATTACTATTCAATCACTCACTCAGAACATGATATACCGTTCCTTTTTAAATTCATTTTGACCTTGACCTTTACCCCAACGACTCAAATATGCCCACAATCAATAAAATAGTGCCAGAAATGGACTTGGCATGCTAAAAACCCTTAGAAACCATATGTCACACATGCAATTTAAAGAAACTGTTAAAAAGTTATATGTAAGAGATATTTATAGCGGCCATTTTGGATTTTACGTTAAAAATATATGTTCCACTCAATACATTTTGGTATATTTTTCAAATATTATTCCCGGACGACTTAGAAATCAGATAAAAAAGGTTTCATAACTATTGCAATTTGTGTCGGGTGTATCCACAGGTTGCCCGGACTAATATATTGTTTTGGCTGTAAAATTGTGTGGCTGTAAAATATAACCATATTTAAATTTTCGCATTAAAATGTTACGTATAACATCACGGATAAAGTGACATATTTCACACCATACTCTACTTTTAGCTTCTTAGGAGTACTGTATTTTATAGAGTAAGGGTTGTAATCAGTTGGTAGTTTAATGCCTTACATGGCCAACATCAGTGACTGCACTGATGCGGGAGCTGCATTGACACTGCTATTGAGCGGAGGAACCAGGGTATACCGCTGGCAATCCGCCCGAAGATTATAGCCAGACGCGTGGAGGCTGCAGCTTCCCTTGGATAATCGCTGTACCGTACTATACCATGCCGTACGGCATGCAACAGACGGAATAGATCCCTAATGACACTCCCCAGGTCGGGGCGAAAAGTAATACCAGTAGCAAGGAGGTTGAAAGTAGCAACCATCCCAGTACTCCGTTCTCTATCAGACACGAAAATAGAACACATCATTCATGATACGCACTGGGTTTATATTCCCAAAATGGTTGACTTCATTTTAGACACCTGATTGGTAGCAGTGTCGACCAACACCCAGCAACACCGGTCTATATAATACCAGTCCTGCTGATTGATCACGACCCCACTGATGTCTATGATCGCAGTGAATCCGACACAGAATGATCATGGATCAATGTGATAATCAAATTACCGGGGCCTCGTATATTTTGATCCATTAATGATTATATTCAGTCAGGTTCTACACATAGTCCTCATCACTCATCAGCACTTTCCCACCAGCCATAAATCTGTCTACTTATCATGGTAATTAGGCCAACCCACAATGACATGGAAAACACAGGATCCTTGGTACAGTAGTCTTCTAAACAATTACATGTAACATATCAAACATTAACCCTTGTCGTGCTATGCCCGGATATATACGGGGTTAAGGATGTTTTAGATCAATAAAAATATCACTTAATTGTGATAAAATAGTTTTCAATAGACGCTTTGTTGATCCAATAATTTAATTTTAGACATGTCTATTTTTCATAAATAGTAATATTTTTCA
Source organism: Flabesymbios commensalis (assembly GCA_964017125.1). Lineage (NCBI taxonomy): Eukaryota > Metazoa > Annelida > Polychaeta > Terebellida > Flabelligeridae > Flabesymbios > Flabesymbios commensalis. Next base: position 88,169,831 of record OZ024902.1, read on the forward strand.
TCACTTGAAGCTGGAAATTGCGTTAGCAATTCCAGCTTCAAATGACGAAAAATACAGCTGAAGCAATTCAGCAGGACCAGGGTTAACATGTATCAAGAGCGCTACAGTATCCATTCACCAAAGCGAGACACAAGAGAAGCCATGAATTTTAAGACATAATTATGTTAGAAACTAAACCACATTTTACGCATATGAATATCACTATGATTGTCACCACTAAAATATAATTGCCATAAATGCTCCTGATTGTGTAAATTGCAAAGTCTAAATCTACTTTCGTATATCACTAAATCTACTCTCCGTATATCACTTATAGCGCACAATTTATAATTGGGAAGCACATTGCAAACGGTTAAACCTCTGTTCGACGGTGGAGTCTTGTCTAAAATGGAAGTTGTTCAGTCAATTGTCAAGCTATTTTTACGCCATTGTTTAACTATTCTTATCTAATTATTTGGCAACATCCATGAAGATTCGAAATTCCAGTGAGTATTTCAAAAAAAGTTAGACCAATTGACATGTAACACAATAATATTCTGAGAGTATAACACGGGAATGAAGTTAATGGGTTTACAGAGGGGCGTCATAAATTATAAATTTACTACAATCCTGTCTAATGGTCTAACTTTTGAAATAACCAATATTTTTTTACGATTTTTTCAGCATAGATGCCAAATGACTAGAAAATATGGCTTACAAAATCGCTTGAGAATCGACTGAGTAGATACCAAAAAGCTAACTTTCATTTTGGACTAGCTTCCACCGTCGGACAAACTCTAGTGATCCACACAGGGGGTGTTCCGGATGCTCGGCGAGCGACAACCACAATGCGAGGTCCAAGGTCAGACTGAAACTAGAATCCCAAATGTAAACAGCAGCCTTTATCACTCTGGAGATCCAGGAGTGGGACGGACCTGGTGAGTGTAAGAAAACCTCCAAGTACAGAGGCTGCATCTTCCCTACAGCAAGGCCAGGCTTCTCCCGACCTCGGGAGAAGCCTGGCCTTGCTGTGGAGAAGATGAGAGGCTGAGACCAGAACCGGAGCCAAGGCCACGGTGATCGCTGGACAGCGGGCGTGTGGAGATGGGGTAGAAAAGAGAAGCCTTCTAACAACACCAGGGGGTTATAAGGCCATCTGGGATTGCCTTAGCTGAAAGAGTGATGACTGCAGAGCCAGTCACATGTGTGGTTTTCTTCTACCAGGCGCGGCAGACCCTGCCGTGGTGTTGTCTGCAGACAGAGTTGATTCAATGACACGACACCATGTTGGCCTAATGTTGGGCCAACTTCGTAGACGGTGGCCCAACATTAAACCAACGTGGAGTCAATGTATCGCTATAATTGTAATGTCTAAAGCAAAAGTCTTTACTACCTCATGCACGCACTACCACACAAACTATTCATCACAAACTATATTTTTCTTTGGAAACCCACGACTAATTTATCAAGCAAAACTTGGCTTTTCCCAGTCGCGCCTTTTGTGAGGAAAACACACGGAAAACGTTGCTGAAGAATTACCACTTTTTGCATAAATAAATATTTAACAGCGAGTTGAAAATAAATCAAGAAATGAAATGAATCGGGCTTTATTATTAGGCCACCTTTGTGCACATATAGGCTAAACTGGGCCAGGAGAACCTCCTGAGGATGGTGAGATGATTGAGATGACGCTGTCATCCAGACACAGGATTCGAAATTCGAACCCTGGCGGTCTGAGGCCGAGCACGCTACCTCTCGGTCACGGAGGCTCCCCACAATACTAACTTTCACACGTGGATGGGGAAGAAACATTTTTGTTTCTTTCAAACCGCCGAGACCGGGAACCGAACCTCGAACTCTGGCGTGAAAGGCAGCGGTGCTAACCACTACCCTAGGGCCCCCGCCCAAATAAATCAAGAAGAGATATGATTTGACTCACAGATTTAACTATGATTTGTGTTAGAAGATATCCTTTACAAAATGTAATTATTCTAAGATACTCAGAAGGCCGTGCATCACAAATGACAGTTATTATGTGTTACTGTTTCAGAGTACATCATCCATCAAAAAACAACTTATGTGGCAAGCTACGGGCATAAAAAAAGAATTAACAGTTTCGCTGGAAGGAAAGTAGACAAGCGACATGCTCCCTTCAGATAAAAGGGAAGTGTGTGGCGTTTTGCGAAGTGGTTTTATTCCTACGGGGTCGTATAAAGAAGTTGAGAAAAATATTACTGATCATAGATATGTAGTTGATCAAAGTGAGGTATGATTTATTTGTCTGATGTACGTCTGTTTGTCTAGTCTGATCCACGTCCTGATGCCAGAGATCCTGACAGTCTCTGTATCCGCAGACTCACTATTGATCCAGGAAAACATACAAAATACCACCATCAATCCCGTGCAGATTAAAAACACTGTCAGTTTTGTATGTAACAATGTGTGTTAATATTCTCACGCCGACCAATTTCCGAAAATATATATCATATAAATATCAGTACTGATATAAACACGCTAGTTCTATTTTGTTATATTGAATATAAAATACATTTATTATGTTTTTTCTGACGTACCATGTAACTGAATACATAGTACTACTGAAGCAATTCAGCAAAAAAATTGATGAATCTAAAAGAAAAATATTGTCCCTGCATTTGAGTTATCCCTGTCACAATGTTATATTTAGCATTCCTGAATCTGTGTTTGTTTTATAAGGATGTGTACGGTTGAGTGGCTGAATACATAAGCTGACTGTATATTATATTCAAACTAACAACCTGCTTATCTTCCACCATGGCACAGGAGGATCAGAAGATGTATGATATGACCACACAGCATTACTGTTCACCAATACACTATCAACTGAACCATGATGAGATAACGCTCTGGTCGCCGAATATAGAGTACCCTTTTATCCGTGCAGCATTTATGTTTCTAGGTCGGAATTTGTCCAAGTTGAATGAAATAAGCAGGAAAATAAAGAACTTTTGAAAAAATAAAGCTAAATTGTAGTTCCATGGTCTAAAATTTCCGAGTTGAACACATATGCCTTTTTTTAAATAAAAAAGTTGTATTTTGCAGTGAGATCGTTACTTTTTATAAGTTCACTATAATGCTGATATAATGTATATTTTAAGTGACGTGCTACATAGATATATGTAGTTGTATGATCGATCATCGGATGGCATTGATTTTAAGTGTAGCTATCAATTTCATCTCACAAATAAGCTGTGCCTTAATAAAAAAAATATCATGGCAATGGAAACAAAAAATAGGAAATGGTGGCCTGAGCTGGACTCCCAGCAAACACGATCAATTAACCCAATGTTCTATTAATGCCGGTCAAACGTCTGCAACGGTGGACTATCATTAATACAACACTGCTTAAATGTCTCGTGTTTTCTGAACCACTGCCACGGAATGACAAAAAAATAGAATATGTCGATGGATTGAGTTAGTAAGGCTTGGCATGGTGGGCGCGTCGCCGATGGCAGAATCATCGTACACGGACATCTGGCAAGTCATCCCAGACACTGTCAGCGCTGAAGACCCTTACCTGTAAGCGCATTTGTACTGTATTTTAAACCAAAAATATTCGCTGAAATCTATCAAATGTTCAGCGGCAAATGTGAAATGGAATATTATAATAGTTTCAGTGTTAAAAACCTAAGTAGGAATATTTTTCATTCATTTGAAGCTGGCAATTGCGTCAGCAATGCCAGCTTCAAATGAATGAAAAATGTCATGGAGCTAAGGTAGCAAGTAAAGAGGTAATATCGGTACATACTGTCGCAACGTTTTGATCATCGTAAATTAATCACCCCCCCCCCCCCCCCCCAAGCTCATTCACATAATTGTCTACACGAAACACGAATAGAAGGGGATACTTGAAGAGAATGACATCCGACGAAACAAACACCCAAACAACGAAACTACACGTCCCAGCAAACACGATACACTGACCAATAGTTGGTTCAATATTGGGGCAGTGTCACAGACGATGGCCCACAGTGAACCAACATTGGGTCAGTGTATCGTGTTGACTACACCTTGATCCAACAAAAAGAAGGCCGTAAAAGTGATGTTTTTTGTAACTATTATAAAACAAGACTACATAAGTCCAGAAGCTCCCGCTCCGAATTAGAATTTGATTTAAGCAATTTTGTGTAGGGTTATTAATGTAGTCCTAGGCTAGGTCAAAAATAAAGACGCAAGACAACTAGGTCTAAGAGACTCAGTCTAAGAGGAAGATAAGAACTAGACAGTCTGTCAGAGATTGCAAACCTCCATTGAAATTAATGATCCTTTAAAATCAGTATCCCGGTAATGGTCTACCTATCTGGCACGGTTTACCCGATATCAGGCCAATCGAGGTAAATAATGGCTGATTTACGGTCATTTTGAATTCGATAGAGACTAGTTGAAAAATTTCAGGGTGCATCGTCCCCCGAAACCTCACATTTTGTTTTATAGTAATGGACTAGCATCTAACACAGTTTGCAAAATATTGGGCATGTGAAAGTAAATAATGGCCGATAGGCAGTCGGCTATTTTGAGTTTGATCGAGTCTAAATTTTTCAAGATGCATCCTCTCCTGAAATCTCACATTTTGTTTTATAGTAATGGTCTAGCAATCTAGTACGGTTTACAAAATAACGGCCATGTGGAAGTGAATAATAGCCGATAGGCGGCCATTTTAAATTTGAACGAGTCAAATTTTTTCAAAATGCATCCTCTCCTGAAATCTCACATTTTGTTTTATAGTAATGGTCTAGCTATCTAACACGGTTTACCAAATATCAGCAATGTGAAAGTAAATAGTGGCCGATAGGCGGACATTTTGAATTTGATTGAGTCGAAAGTTTTTAAACGGCATCCTCTCCCGAGACGTCACATTTTGTTTTATAGTAACGGTCTAGCTATCTAGCACGGTTTACCTGATATCAGGCCTATCGAGGTAAATAATGCTGATTTTAGGCGATTTTGAATTCGTAAGGTAAAAAATTTCAGGGTGCATCCTCCCCCGAAAACTCACATTTTGCTTTATAGTAATGGTCTAGCCATCTAGCACGGTTTACCAAATATCGGCCATGTGAAAATGAATAATGGCCGAAAAGGCGGCCATTTTGCATTTGAATAAGTAAACATTTTTCAAGGTGCATCCTCATCTGAAATCTCACATTTTGTTTTATAGTAATGGTTTAGCTATCTAGCATGGTTTACCCAATATCAGGCCTGTCGAGGTGAATAATGGCCAATAGGCGGCCATTTTGAACTTGATCAAGTTGAAATTTTTCAAAACTTCATCCTCTATTGAAACCTTACAATTTGTTTTATAGTAATGGTGTAGCTATCTTGAGCGGTTTTCATGATATTCCGCAATATGAGGCCTGTCGAGGTGAATAATGGCCGATAGGCAGCCATTTTGAATTTTATCGACTTGACTTTTTTTACGATCCATCCTCTCCTGAAAGCTTACAATTTGTTTTATAGTAATGGTGTAGCTATCTTGAGCGGTTTTCATGATATTCTGCAATATCAGGCCTGTCGAGGTGAATAATGGCCAATGGGCGGCCATTTTGAATTTTATCGACTTGAATTTTTTCAAGATGCATCCTCTCCTGAAACCTTACAATTTGTTTTATAGTAATGGTGTAGCTATCTTGAGCGGTTTTCATGATATTCCGCAAAATATTTCAGTCGGATTTACCGATGTTATAAAATAGGTCAAAGTGCTGGGTCAACTTTAAGGTCAAGGTCCAAAAACCTGAAAAGGCACAACTAGGGACCTTAGAGAACATGTATGTGCAATATGACTGTAATCGGCCCAGTACTTTTCGAGATCTGCTCCGGAAACGAAGTGTGTGTCAAAACGTCTAAATAGGTCATAGTTCTGAAACAAAAGTAGGTCAAAGTTCATATACCCCAAAAGGCACAACTAGACCCCCTAGAGGTGCTGTGTGCAGAAATTAAAGACAATCGGACAAGTACTTTCAGAGATATGCCCCGGAAACGAAATGTTCACGGACGGCCCAACGGCCCAACGCCGTAACATCATCATTTTCTCCTCTGCGACCTTGCATATTGAATTTCGATTAAAAATATTTTAACCTGTCTATTATCCACCTGGAAGTAACCCACATACCAAAAATTGTTATCCTAGCTTATTTTCTTGCAAAGTTATAGGCAAAAGAAGAGGTAAAAAACAGAACGGAGGTAGAATCCATAGCTCCCTCCGTCTCACCTACGGTGACGGCAGGAGCTAATAATGGTCACCAGCAAAATTAATCAAATTTTCGGGGAGTTTAACGGTATTAGCGCAGATGAAAACGAAGAAAAACAATTCAAAATGTCCGTCTATTTAGAAACATATAGAATGAACGCATACAATAGGTAGAGTTCATCCAATCTCTACAAGAGCTAGTGACAAATTTCGAGTTTACCTTCCTATTGCCAGTGAAAATACAAGTGGCTGATTGTTATTGTATTTTCCTATTTATGTCATAATAGTGACAGTTGTATTTTTTATCATTTTATACGGGATACATTATAATCTGATGAATAGAATGACGAGAAGTGCTATATCAGCAAACATAAACCTATTTAGAGAATACGAAATACTATCCGAATTTTAAATCAACAGCGTCCAAATAAAATAGTGTCACAGTGCTAGATTTATACAGCTAATCACACTAAACCGAAACTGAAAAATCTACATAAAATGAGGAAATAAACGAACAATCTGCCATGAGCGCTAAATAATGTAGCGAAACCTCTCGATCACACTTAGTATGGCAGATATTATTTTGGCGCTATTAGCTGGATGTAGCGATAGGATCGTATCGTCATTACCACCTGAAAGGGGGTCACATCTAAATGTCTGGCGGCTCCAGTCTCCATTCAATCTGGAAGGCGGCGTGACGACGAGGCACAAAGCCGGTCGGGAAAAAATGGGGAAGTAATGGCCGAGGATAAGAAAGGACTCGCATCCCGAGGGGCTGGCCCAACGCCGCTTCAATGGTGGGCCAACGACGCAGACGTTGGCCCACCATTGAGCCGGCATTGGGCGGTCACACGGCGTCGGGTGATCCCGGGGATGAAGTGGCACTCCGTCCTACCAGTGTCATCGCTATGGATTCAGGTCCCCTCTTCGGGCGCGCGCACTTGTCAACCGGATTTCTTTGTCAAGAGCCATAAACTGGCGGCCATAAAGAGCGCAACCGTTCATCCGCTGCCGAGCTCGGTCGTCGACCCGAGCGGCATTACTAGGTGTGCAAGGTGAAGGCAATCACATTGTCTCACGTGAATCTGTAAGAACGGGTATCCAGTTCCAAACCTACAGCTTGGCTGTTCCGCGTAGATAATTGGGCGAAAATGTGATTGTATATTCTGGCCGGAAATCTTAAAACTAGATTGGATATATATTTTTTAATACCATTTCGTTGCAGGCGATCAATCACATTGCTTCCTAATTGAAGATCCCATTGATATATCATGTACCGAGATAACTATGGCATGAATAACTAAAATGTGAAGAAAAACGTCCCATGATACAGTAGTATTAAAAGTAGTCCAGGTAATCTAGGTCCATGGTAATATTTTCTAGCATTAGACCCAGGAAGACAATGAATATGGTGGACAGCAGTATAGGGTATTTAAAGCACTTAAGTATGATACAATGAGGAATACAGGTAGTATTTTTCAAATGACCGCAACAGAGAATTTTTTTTAGACTTGTTTCACAGTAGTCTACTACATTTCCACTTTTTGTTTTGCAACCAGCATGTAATAATTCCTCGCTTTACATCAGTTTATAGCTATACTGGAAATGCGTGATATTCATCTAAATAGGTACAGTTTGTCGTTCTTCTCAGAATTGTACTGTTGATTTAACTAAACACTTCGTCCCCTTGGATATGAAAGGGTGTATCTGCCACTTTGTAAAGTGGCAGATACACCCTTTCATATCCAAGGAGACGACTTATCTTAGTGTATCTTACAAAATGGCAAGACTTCGCGAAACAATGTTGAGTCAATGTTGGTCCAGCATCGCAGACGGCATATCAAATACTGAATTTTTGAAGAAATTATTTGACACAGAAATAAATATATTATTCAATTGGTAAAAATGTTTCTTGGAGCAAACAGGTACACTGAACCTAGTATGTTAGTAAATGTCTGCGACGCTGGACCAACAATAATCCAACATATAGGATGAATGTAGAGTATCAGCTGGGGCTATAGTTTAGGAAGAAGCATACTTGTGTGTGGTATTTATTTGATGTACTGGTCATTGTAGGCCTGAGAAAAAGGGCTATTGGCCACTGGCTCCCTCGTGTCGCTCCTGCCAGCACTGCCTTCACTAACAGGGATGAAGGACTGGGCCATATTAGGTGGCTAATGGGTCAGCGGCTTGATGAGCCCCCACAAAATAACCCGGTGGCTTTACAAAACACCGGGTTTCAAGCAAACACGAGACGCTGGCTCAATGTTGTTTTGATGTTGGCCCAGCGTCTACGACGCTGAGCCAACATCAAAACAGCATTGGCCCAACGTCTCGTGCTTGCTGGGTTTCTCCAAGCTCTTCGATTAACCGTCGCCAGGCAGGGCAGCACTTGACATGAACCGCCATTACTGGATAGGACCACCGGAGGTCTTATTTATGTTCACAAACAAATAGGTATACATGATATTACAATTACATAACATGTCATAAAAACTTAAGATTCACAAGTTATTCTTTTTAAGTCAGGAAGCATTTTCAAAGGATGAGGGACAGGCAGATTCAAGACAGACAGAGCCATGCGGCAAAGACATGTCGATATATTTTTATTTTATTTTATTATACTATTTTTTCAGAAAAAAACGTATCTCTTAATTATTTATAGCTAGATTTCACCCAAATATAAACATCGATTTCTACATATCGCAAAAAAACGCCAGGAAGAAATAAAATAATCACGGACTCCCTTATTTTAAACCGCCAGAAAATAAAACAGAGCACTGTCAGTGGTCAGTTTGAAAAGTGATTTTCAGATACTATGTTCGACGCACAAATCAGACAAATGTTAGCCGTGATTATGAACGTCTTTTAAAATGACCCCAAAACCAGACGACACAAAAAAAAATCACTGCTGATCAGTCACTGTCTATCTGGCTGGTATATTGGCTGACACAACTCATTACTGATGCCAGCTAATGCAGCAAGCACAAACCACCCGCCCAGCACTGATTCCATGCCGGGCCAACGTCGCAGGGCATGGAATCAATGCTGGGTCGGTGGTTTTGTGTTTGCGAGACTTGTTTTCTTGGTCCAAACTATGTGCTTGATTTATCGGCGTCCCAGACTGCGCCTTTCTCATTTAGACGGCTTTTCATTCCTTTCCCAGACGCTTGAATGACGTCAGCAGTGTATACGAAAACACTGTTTTATGCCGACTTAATTGTAAGTAAACGTCCGAGATATCGGTCAATCATTCTGTCAAAGTGAGACAAATGTTTAGTGTTTAGTTTGGTGCGGACTGGCTATTCTGTGGTTGTGGACACGATTTATTTTCTGCGCTGTAGTCCAATCCGAGTGTCATTAGATGTGGATTATTTTACGTGAGCTAATTATCAAAATAACCACAAGCCATTATTATTACGGTAATGTCTTGATTGTTGTATTCAAACATCAAATCAGACAATACCGGGCAGAAATCAAAGTGAGGAGTAGAAGCAAGAGGTGGTGTGACAATGCTTTTGATACATAAACAGTTTCTTAAGATTCAAATTCAAATAAATACGTTTCTAATAGAGACGAACATATAAAGTTCTGTAATAACAGTCTTTATTATAGGTCATGTTTCTTCCCCATCCACGTGTGAAAGTCAGTATTGTGGGGAGCCTCCGTGACCGAGAGGTAGCGTGCTCGGCCTCAGACCGCCAGGGCTCGAATTTCGAATCCTGTGTCTGGAGGGCAGTGTCATCCCAATCATCTCACCATCCTCAGGAGGTTCTCCTGGCCCAGTTTAGCCTATATGTGCACAAAGGTGGCCTAAAGCCCGATTCATTTCATTATAGGTCATAGTACAAAACTATTTGGTATCATATAGATATCAATAAACAATTATTCGTTAAATAGAATTTCGCATTACATTACAGCCAGTAAAAATCAGAATGACTTTCCTTGATATTTTAGCAGCTACTCTTAAAAAACAATTATCATTTAAAAATGTTTACATCTACAAGCATTTCCACGATGGCTTGAATCTAAAGTGCCCCATTCAGTCTGCAGCTGAAATGAGTGGCTGATAGGACACTTTAGCTGAGATGGGCGATTCAATGTGTTACTCTGGTATGCTTCTCTGCAAAGCCAAAAGGCAGTATCTGCTCACGCGTAAAGTAAGCAGATACTGCCTTTTGGCTTCGCACCGCAGTGCGGCTTTCAATAGAACTATCCATTTAGTGTGTCTGTTTGCCTCTTTGCTTACACCATCGGCCATCATCCCTATAATGTATTATTCCACTAATTTGATTAGTGTCGTCCGATCCTACAGCTCAGGGTCCTTACATGAACTTGATTTGATAACGTAGTCAGCTATGGGCAACAAAAATGACGTTTTTTCCATAATGGCTCGTTAGGTTAGACATTTACAGCGCGTAAATGAGACAGCGTGCATTTGTATGGTCTATCAGCGATGCGGGCCCAATGGCATCGACTCTAAGGAAATCTTTTTGTGGAACTTTTCTGTTGTGTTGAAACGGGATGTTTTGTGGTGTGACGTTGGTAAACATGTTTTATCCCCACTGACTTATTCAAGAGGACATCACTAATGTCATCCACAGAATATCCTCAAACCTAACTTAAAGTAAGAAAAACCTTACAAATTGAGAGAAAACTCTTACATTAGGCCTATTACCGATGCCGTGGTTCCCTGAGTCGCCTACATTGTTGTGCGACTCCAAATAATTTTTTTTTATGTGCACGTGTAAATTGTTAGCAATATTTTAATGGGATAATTTTCGAAATGGGGTGCACCTAACGCTGGACTCTCGTGATGCACCACAAGGTGATCAACAAACCCTAAATCCGTGGCTCAGTTTGCTTCCAGGAAACGATAGAGGTTAGTTATATCGACAAAGGTAGCCATCGTATGGTGGTCGGCATCGCAACGCTCATAACAATAATCGGCACAAGTATATTACAGCATACTCAAAACTAAAACTCTTCATCATGAGCAGCAAACCACATGTCAGGTTATCCATCTTACTTTTACTCGCTGTCAGTGTCAATTCTAGACTCGAGGGAGCTATCCTCAGATTGGGAAGAGTAAATGTCAGGATTGTCAAAGATAAAACAGCTCCACTGACAGACCTGATTGTCCTAAAAAAAAAAGAAATCGTCGCCATGGCAGAGACCTATAAAACAAAAACGATGCGTAGACCCAGTGTTATTATAATGTTGGGCCGACGTCGAAGACGGCGGGCCAGCATTATAATAACATTGAGTCAACGCCTCGTGTTTGATGGGCAGCTCACAAAGGCATGTCTTGTGGACATTTCCCCCGCCTGGATAATGCCTACCCCAGCCACAGCGAACGCCAGGCAGAAGTGCGGGCGTTGCCATTTTAGCATCGGGTTTTTCTTTAAACAAAATTCACAGCCTTCCAAATTATTCAAGTTTTGAAGCAATCTGTACGGAAGTATTTTTTCTGCCTATATTGTTTGCATCTACAAACCTCTAAGATCTAATATCTCTCTTTGGTGAATTTATAAACCTGCAAGGAAATTTGACTTAATTAACTTCAGAATGTTTTCTCATGGGAGACTTCAACCTTCATTTACATCGACAAAATTTCAGCACAAATAGCCACCTTCAGGCCGGCATGAGACCGCCAGGGTTTGAATTTCGAATTCTGTGTCTAGTGGGCAGTGTAATCTCATTCACCTCACCATCCTCAAGAGGTTCTCCTGGCCCAGTTTAGCCTATATCTGCACAAAGGTTGCCTAAACCTCTATTCATCTCAATTTCAGCCACCTTCCATATTATAGTTAATTTACTTGATTTAAAAAAACGTGTTTTTAGCTGAATGACTCAGAAGTAAAGTGATCCAAGTCCAAAATTATATTTTTTTCTGTTTATGTCATTTTGGAAAAGCTAAATATGTAGAAAATAATATACTAAAATATCTAAGCCATTTGTCAAAAAATTCAAGACTTATTAATCAACATATATATCGTCAATGGTAAAGTGATCCAAGTCCATTAGTTTATATAGGGATATTTTGACTTGGATCAGTTTACCTCTGAGATATACGGAAAAAAGCTGCTTAAATGCTATTAAACACCCCTTATGTGAATCAGTTTGTGCTTTGCTAATCATTACCAAATTTTTACTTGAGCAAGATGATGAGACACTTGACAGTTTCTATTCTAGTTTGTAACATTTAAAAATAAATTTATCTTTCTAAATTTCGAAAGTTTATTGATAAAATAAAATGAAATAAAAATTGCCAGAAATGGGTTTTACGACATTGATAACTAAAAACATGCCAGTAGAAATGAAAATTAAAAAACACTGCAAAACTCCCACTATACTTCTAATTATGGACATAACAAATTTGAATTAAAAACGAGATACATATTTTTTTAATTGATTTTAACTTTGAAGCATTCTATGGGATAATGAGAAAATGCGGACTTGGATCACTTTACCTCTAAGCCATTCACTGATCTGAACTGGGTTTTTTCGATCTGAAGGCACAGCTAATAATAATTATCTCGTATTAGCCGATAGCTATTGCACCGACGTCAACTTGGGAACATTGTGATAGATTCATGGCCAAGGCAAAGCATGCATATTATTCATTTTGATACTTGAAAATGTGAATAAACCCCATAGGATGTGGGAAACATGAAATACTAACCTACGCCAGAAATCTACACCAGTACATTCTGAAACAAATAACCGTAAATTCAAATAACCGTAACTCACTGCTTGAATCACGTTAAAAATTAAATATTTTGTTGACGTTACAGATAATATCTCACTTGAGCTCAGAGGGCCAGTGTCTGTTGTCTGAATTATTGTGGGCTTGCCGTCGATCGCTGTCGAGAACTGGCGAGTCATATGTTAGAAAGAACACCATATTATTCTAATTATTTCCAAGCCAACACCAGACGTAGACCCAATGCTGGGCTAATGTTGGCCCAGCGTCGTAGACGGTGGGCCAACATTAGCCCAGCATTGGCCCAACGTATCGAGTTTACTGGGTTGCTACTAATAAAACATGGGAAAAGCAAACTAAACCCTCAAATTGAAGAAGGTATTGTTTCTTTTATATATATTAGGTTCATTTCGAAATATTAGAGGCAGCACAAAAAGATAACACACACATAAACACGTGCATATCTATTGTGGGAAATATTCTTGACATTGTTGTTGTTTTTTTAAGATTCTGGTAGTACCATGTGCAAAGGTACCTCTTAAAAGGCCGCATGTCCACGGCAGAAGTTTGCAAATGATAGATGATTATCAAGATTTATGGGCATTAGATCAGGTCGGACCTGTCCAATTTGCCGTCTGGCCTCAGAAAATCTGCCACGCTCCTGAAAACATCTTCCTCGGGGAGTTATTTGCTCTTGAGACACCGTTCAGTGTCAAATGCCGAAAAATAGCAGAAATGTTGGCCCGGTTATGGTTCAATGTTATCCCACCGTTTTCGATGTTGACACAACATTATAGTGTTTGTGCTGAGTGGTTTTGTATAAATCTACATAACAATATTTCACAAAGCAATAACAACTAATACCCAAAAAGCAAACTGTAAACACCAGCTCCCGGTAAACAACACACATTGACACTATGTTGTTCCAATGTTGGGCAGCGTCTGCGACGCTGTCCCAACATTGAAACAACACAGTGTCAATGTGACGTGCTTACTGGAAGATTGCAGAAACAAATGCGGGGGATTTGCTCGGCTCAGTCCTCGTTTATTTGGACACCTACGTTCTGCCAGAGGTCATACGATTTATGGATTGGTCGGCCCGCGTGGGCACCGTATGGAAATTAGACAACAAGCACAGATAAATTATACAAATACAGATCGCTCTGACCATATAAGCTGTATTATAAATAATATATAGTATGAAATAATTTCCACTCAAAAAACTGCATGGGACGCATGTTTGAAATAAATCATTTATTTCAAACATACGTCCCTTACAAACAACCTAGATGAAGAATGTGTCACAAATGAATGATGTCGTTAAAACATTGCACCGAAGTAGTATAGAAGGGTGCACATGAAAACAGCACCAAGCAAGAAAATACGGCAATTTAAATTGCCCCCTCAGAATTAAAGGGGCGTATCTGGCACTTCACAAAGCGGAAGATACGCCCCTCTCATCACACAGAGACTGATTAATACACACATAATGCAGACACAACTCTATTCATCACGTATGAGAGAACTATGTAGATAATTTGCTCTGTAAAATCCGTTAGTACGTGTTGTGAACGTGTTGAGATCCCGGCAGAGACGTAGTGAAAGCTACCACGATCGCGGATCAAAGCACCTTCCCATTATCCCGTAAATAGCACACGTTGCTAGCGGAAAATGATGTGGAAGCATTATGTTCTGTTGCGTAAGCAAATTTGTGAGGATCAGTGAGGCAGTAAAAGCCCACTCTGTGATGACTTGTGACTGCTGCCATCAAACATAAATATCCCGAGCGGAATCCTTCAATCCTGATTTAAGAGCACAAGTAGCCCAGATTCTCGCACAAGTTACGATATATCGTAGACTTCGGATTGGTCGAGATCGATATCTTGACCAATCCGAAGCCTACGATATATAGTACCAAGTACGAGAAGACGGGTCTAGAGACGTCCAAATGTATCTAAGGAAGTAGTGTATTATGTAACTGGTAGAATCATTGAAATTATAACTGTGTCACAGTGAAAGTCAAGAGCGGCTGCACCAAGTTTGCGAGGAAATGTAGGAAATGTTCAATAAATCACTTGTTATTATAAATTTGTAGACACAAAAAATATCATCGGATAGAAATTCAAATAAACACGTCGTGCATAGACTTGAGTCTGGTATTATGTCGTCCGCTATATCTGCTACTTGATAAATTTGCAGATACATTCCGTGAATAAAAAAAACGTGGGGTGGAGAATCGTCACATAAATCAAATTGATAACACGAGCTCTGACGCTAACGATATCCCCCGCCATTATTTAAAGTCAATAATGGACTCAAAAACAAAGGTTGACAAGACTACATAAGTCCAGGAGCTCCCGCTCCGAATTATAATTCGATTTAAGCAATTTTGTGTAGGGTTAATAATGTAGTCCTAGGCTAGGTCAAAAATCAAGACGCAAGACAACTAGGTCTAAGAAGCCCAGTCTAAGAGTAAGATAAGAACTAGACAGTCTGTCAGAGATTGCAAACCTCCATTGAAATTAATGATCCTAATCAGTATCCCAGTAATGGTCTACCTATCTGGCACGGATTACCCAATATCAGGCCAATCGAGGTAACTAATAGCTGATTTACGGTCATTTTGAATTCGATATAAACTAGTTAAAAACTTCAAAAACCCCAAATTTTGTTTTATAGTAATGGACTAACATCTAACACAGTTTGCAAAATATTGGGCATGTGAAAGTAAATAATGGCCGATAAGCGGCCATTTTGAATTTTATCGAGTCGAATTTTTTCAAGATGCATCCTCTCCTGAAATCACACATTTTGTTTTATAGTAATGGTCTAGCCATCTAGCACGGTTTACCAAATAACTGCCGTGTGAAAGTGAATAATGGCCGATTGGCGGCCATTTTGAACTTGGACGAGTTGATTTTTTTCAAAATGCATCCTCTCCTGAAACCTTACAATTTGTTTTATA
Source organism: Flabesymbios commensalis (assembly GCA_964017125.1). Lineage (NCBI taxonomy): Eukaryota > Metazoa > Annelida > Polychaeta > Terebellida > Flabelligeridae > Flabesymbios > Flabesymbios commensalis. The sequence continues at coordinate 88,185,704 of OZ024902.1, forward strand.
GTAATGGTGTAGATATCTTGAGCGGTTTTCATGATATTCCACAATATCAGGCCTGTCGAGGTGAATAATGGCCGATAGGCGGCCATTTTGAATTTTATCAACTTGAATTTTTTCAAGATGCATCCTTTCCTGAAACCTCACAATTTGTTTTATAGTAATGGTGTAGCTATCTTGAGCGGTTTTCATGATATTCCGCAAAATCTTTCAGTCGGATTTACCGATGTTATAAATTAGGTCAAAGTGCTGGGTCAACTTCAAGGTCAAGGTCCAAAAACCTGAAAAGGCACAACTAGGGACCTTAGAGAACATGTATGTGCAATATGACTGTCATCGGCACAGTACTTTTCGAGATCTGCTCCGGAAACGAAGTGCGCGTCAAAACGTCTAAATAGGTCATAGTTCTGAGCCAGAAGTAGGTCAAAGTTCAAATACCCCAAAAGGCACAACTAGACCCCCTAGGGGTGTTGTGTGTAAAATTTGATAACAATCGGACAAGAAGTACTTTCAGAGATATGCTCCGGAAACGAATTGTTTACGGACGGCCCAACGGCCCAACGCCGTAACATCATCATTTTCTCCTCTGCGACCTTGCGTATTGAATTCAGATTAAAAATATTTTAACCTGTCCATTATCCACCTGGAAGTAACCCACATACCAAAAATTGTTATCCTAGCTTATTTTCTTAAGTTATAGGCAAAAGAAGAGGCAAAAAAAACCGGAGGCGGAATCCATAGCTCCCTCCGTCTCACCTACGGTGACGGCGGGAGCTAAAAATTAGGTCAAAGGTTATATCCACAAAACGGCACATCTACACAACCTAAGGGATTTGTGTGTGCATTATGAAAACAATCCAGCGAACACTTTCCAAGATATCCAGAAACTGAACTTATTATCCGCCATCAATTAAAGTAAATAATGGCCTAAAAATCGAAGGTAAAAAATTATGTCAGAGGTCATCATCCCCATAAGGCACATCTACACACCAAAGGTTAGGAATGTGCGTGTGCAATATGAAAACAATCTAGCAAACGCTTTCCGAGATATCGTCCGGAAACCAAACACGGACACACGGCCAGAAATGTTGCTGACAATTTCACCCGCCCTACTTCGTGGGCGGGGGATACAAAATCGCTCAGTGTGATGTCGATGGATGAGAATTCTGCAGATTCAAGCAAAAAAATCGGTAATCAATAGGTAGTATTGTTTTTAAAACCAATTAGAGTATTACATATTCTTCCTGTGACAAACCAGAAGACCACGCGTCACCAGAATATCAATCGCACATGATACATTGGCCTACAATGCTCTGCAAAACCACAAGGCAGTATCTGCTTACTTTACAAGTAATACTTTACAAGTAAGCAGATACTGCCTTTTAGCTTTGCGCGGCAGTATAAAGTGGCCCTGTATCCAGAGCCGACATTGTGTGCCGCGTGTGTTTGTTGCCATTTTTTCTATTTTACCACTTCATCTCGTGAAGCAAACACTCCGGGATGAAAGCAGACAAATCTGGTGAACAAACAGAAAACGGGGAAAGAAGCCGTTTGATAGGCATGGGGCGAGAGCTAGATAAAGACTAGATCAGCTTAATGAAGCGCTCTCCTCATTTATCATAGCTGATAACCTATTGGTTGCTCAGCTTCAACCACAGTAAGTAATGCCCAACATATTGTATTCAAAATAACAATGTGGACGTGTGGAGAAAAACCTACTACTTAGGCCTAACTCTTAACGCAATTTCCAGCTTCAAATGACGAAAAATAGTTCTTTTCATTAAAAATAAACATTTCCCAATTTGAAATATTTGATTAGCTGAGCATCTACCACAGAATATTTTATCAATTTCAGTGGCATTTTATTTGGGTTGAAACTTTCTTGAAAACGTATATATCCGGGTCCAGCAGGACAAGGGTTAAATTATCATAAATGTCTTAGTTAGCTCTATCCGTTTCATTTGAATACATATGTTATGGGTTTACGGCTATTAGAAATATTTTATATTTTTTAGCGCGGGGACCGTCTTTATACGTCAGAATCGGACGTCTACAAGACGTCAGATTCTGACGGTCCCCGAGCAGAAAAGGTTAACTTTTAAGAACATCATCTGAAGATTCTGGTACATCTATGAAATAAACATTTGAACTTACAAATATCCGACATTTATCCTATTTTGGATTTAATCGTATTGTGTAAGGTTGTAACTACAAGGCATATCTCGAAGTCGTCCATTGATTAGTCATGAGCGTGCGATGAAGTAATGTGGCGCGAATTAAAAAAGTAAATATTATTATTATCTACTATAAAATAGTAGTTTTGCATGTATGCTAGGCCTTGGAAATACAGTCAATCAGTTGTTTGGTCGGTTTTTCGGTCGGTCGGTCGGTCGATCGTGTCGTCATATTGGCAGACAATATGTTAATGATAGGTTTTATAACCTAAACTGATGTCTTTAACCGAGGAGCTAAAATCCACGCCCCAAATAACATGATTGATTAGAGCGACTGTAAATGCGTGTCCTGCGGATATACAATCTGAATTAATACAATGAGAACTGGACTTGGGTCTGTCTGTGAAAAGCATATAGTGAAAAGAAGGTATTTTTGTCGTGTACCGTGATTGGCAGTTGTTAAGGCCTACATTATCTGGTGGCTTTGAAGCTTTAAATAGGGGATGCTAAGAGAATTAGCATTCGGCTTTGGGTGAGCAGCTGACCTGCCGTGTCACGGTAAGGATTAAGAAAGACAAGATATTTGCATAACTCATTTCCACCCGAGAACAAGTGAATACAATGGAAGAGTGGTGCACCTTTTCTGGAATATTCTTCTCTGCATGGCATAGAAATACTGACAGCCAGGCACCCATGACATGATCACAGTATATACAGTATTTCAGTACAACCCCCTGCATAGATTACTTGAGAGAATCGTCGTTGCAGTGTGATCTGCTGCAAGTAACGACGACGATTCCTCCCGACCGTTTCAACCCACACGGGTAGCTTATTGGGGAGTTGTTCCGTTTGATACATGTTGTGCAGCATGGCACCGAAGCACTAGTCCACAACAACCATGCAATATATTCTACAGTCAGACATAGTAATCTGGCCATAATATTCATGGGCGGATTGCCAGCGGTCTACATTATCTCGGTTCCTTTTACTCCGTTCAGCAGTGGTGCTAATACATATCTCTTGAATTCACCATAACTGTCTTGAGCACGGGGACCGTCTTTATAAGTCAGAATCTGACGTCTACAGACGTCAGATTCTGACGTATAAAGACGGTACCCGCGCTGAAAGGGTTAATGGAGGTGTCCCTCAACTATTGTTACTCTGGAAAATACCTGATACCAGGATAGCAGAGCTGAGGGAAGGGCACCATATTTTAGCATTAAATTGCCGTCTGGGAATGTCTAGGAGTAAATCCCCTAGGCATGCACATAACCCTAAGATCAGCATCTGTACATTCTTGACTTTATTGTTTTCAACGTATTACAAAGTCATTTTTATGACCATTCCAGTTGAAAAGTGAGGTTTTGTTTAGTATTACTTACCTACCACCACAACTATGCACAACTTCCTCGCGATTATTTTTCCGTGTCATCGTGGATAGTTGTAGTGGTGTGACCCATGCTTTAATATTTGAATATACATGTATGCGATTATATTAGTAAAGAGAAAAATCCTAGAATTCGAGTAAATGTTATAAATTACTAAAATATTTCGCAGTGAAGAATAGTGAAGATGTGAATGTACATGTACTTTATTAAACTTTCAATATCAGTAACAGTTCATCACATATTCTCCAGCTGTTTTATTTCGTTGCCTATGATTATTCACACGGAATACGTGGAAGCAAAAAAGAGTAAAAAATCTGTGCTACGTTAAAACATATATATATATCCACATGTCTACCACAGTGAAGATTAACGACAAAACATAGCATCTTAATCATAAAATAATAAGAAAACATCGACAATTACTAACGTGTTTTTCAGTCAAGAAATGAACCTAATACACGGAATTATTATTGAGAGTGAGATAATACGAAAATCAGATATCAATTTGTCAGAATCTATTCTTAATAAAACATCAAACACACGTTTCCTTTCTTCTAATTCCCATATCTATTACATCGTTAATCATGGATTGCATGGGTATGTTTTAAATTAAAACTACACTAGTAATACGTTGAGCACATAACGCCATACCCTGGATTGTTGTTAAAAAAAAGGAAAAAAATGAGAAGAGGAGAAGAGATGATAAACTAGAGGCATGTCTCCTTTGGGAGTCTCGCACAACAGGCAATCTGCCAGAGCGCAGTCACAGCTACATGTAACATTGAGACAATACCTGACCAACGTCTCGTCTTCGATGGAATCTGGCCATTGCCAGTTGGACCAGCTGCAAAGAATAATTTCAACTTCAGACACAAACGACGACGTTTTCAAACCACCTCCAGCACAGGGATGTAAATGAAGCAGACATTGTCGTTCCAGGTGAGATGAAATTGTCTGGGTTACAATAGCACAATGAAAAGTGGATCAAATCTGAGTAAATAAATGTACACAATCTGCATCATTTGTATCACACCCCTACCCAGCAAACACAAAACGTTTGTATAACATTTGTACAATGTTGGACCAACGTCAAAGACGTTGGGCCGACGTTGTACAAATGTTATACAAACGTTTTGTGATTGCTGGGTAGTGTAATTAGAAATATGACAATAATTCATACATTGAAAATTTAGTTTTATAGTTGGTGTATAATCCTATGTTCTTATGGTTAGAGATCACAATAAAACTATTGCTGTCAAGGCATGGGTAATCATGAGACCAGTGAGGACTGAGCTCGTTGTCATCTGCCATGAGAAATTCGATGATATTTTGTGGTAATTTGTAATTTTCGTGAAATCCTGTATGACCACTGCAAATATGACCATAACCAAATTATGTGAGGATGGACATCTCAGAAAATAAGGACAAATGTCTGACACTAAGCCCGACATCTTCTCGACCTCCCAAGATATCACGTGTGTGAGATATGTTTGCAATTCAGATAGTTTCTGAAATACGGTTTCGAACTCAAATATGAATAGACAGCAATACAGCATGTAGTCCTGGGGCTGAATCTGAAAACTAAGATTTTGTTGCACCCCCAGAAGAACATAGGTTTTATGGTATATTTTGTTTCTTTGATTCACCAGCTTCCATTTTAAAGACATTACCCCTTTCAAAATGTGTCCGAAAGACTCTTTAAGGACCATTTCCTGCAGTCGGTCATAGTGCTCTGATGAAAATGTGAATTTTGCCACTTGTGCACTTGTAGCTGACAGAAACCTTAACAATTATTTCAAATTCCACCCAGAACGTATTTAACAGTATACTTATATATATATAAAATATTGCAGTGTAATAATTGGTGTTTACCTAGGCATAAATTAAAATTTAAACTTTTTTTCTGCAAAAAAATGAAAAATCATAATTTTTTTAAGAGGCAATTTTTTTTTCTTTTGGACACATTCTTAGAGGGGTAATGTTTTGAAACTAGTTACATACATACCAAATAAAGAAAAAAAGTGAGAGACCTATGTTCTTTGAGGGGGTGCAGCAAACTCTGTATTTAGACTAGTTCTCAGAATCAGCCCCAGGACTAATGTACAGTCGCACATACTTGATGCCAATGGTCCCCCATTAGAAATTGACTGAAATTGCATACTTAATGCCCTATACCAGCATTTATTGTCATATTTCACCATAGAAGCACAGGGGCAGACAACAACTTTTCCGAAGAATGGATTATACTTGGGCTATCATTAAACAATTTAGTTTTCTTCTGCAATGGCGGACAAATTTTCACATAGTTGCATTTGGTAAAACGTGTTGTGCTGTGTGGTGGTGTGACACGTCAGAAGAAATACTACGTTTCTATCTAAAATATGCCGGTTCAGCCAATTTTCTGTGAATAGCCACTGGCCCACACATGTCGTGGTGGTAAGGGGAAAGAAGACCTCTTTTAACTGACTAAATATCGCCCATGTGACATCTTTCATCTAAAAAATAAAACAGACACATGCTGCAGATGCATTGCAGCGTAATATTAGATACGATCTTCCAAAATTCACCATCAATACATCTGCATCATGCTCTTCACCTTTGTACACAAAGTGTGTTGGATTGGGGTTCTATACTTCCTTTTTATTGGATGTGATGGAGGCGTCCTGCTGGCTGGTCTGCAGGCTGCATAACACCAGAATTGAAACCAATGTTGGTTCAATGCTGACCCACCATCTGCGACGCTGGCCCAACTTTGGTTCAACTACTCGTGTTCGCTGGTTGTCCTTACAAAAAGGAGACGTTCACCCAATGTTGGGTCGACGTTGGGCTAACATTGACCCAGCATCTGGTGAACGTCTCGTGTTTTCTGGGGCCGGGGTTAACTCACTCTACTGATTCAATGATGCCGCTGTCTCACATCTCCACCCACACACGCCCTCAACCTCCACCTTATTTGGTTTGTCTATTCTCATCCAAATTGACCCCGTCAATTCTTAATGGATTCCAACCCGTAAAAACTGCAAGCATATCACTGTCCGAAAATTACGTGCATGACATTTGCCAATACACAGCGGGACTATACTGTGTCCCCTTGGATGTGAAAGGGTATCTATCACCTCATAAAGTGGCATATACACCATTTCATCGCCCAAGGGGAAAACTTTATATCAATACCGTAATGTATTTGTAGTGATGTTGTTAACCCTTTAACCACACCGGTCTCGATATTTTTTTTTATTATAACACATTAAATACGAGCTTTTGAATATGTTAAATATAAAACGTGACATCAATAAAGAAGATTTCACAATCATTGATCGCCATTTATTTTGTCAAATCTGAATAATTTTCACCCGCTCAAACATATTGGAAGTTGTGGATCCTCGCTATTATCATTCCGTGTCATCGTGGATAGTTGTGGTGGTGCCTTAATATTTGAATATACATGTATGAAATTATATTGGTAAAGAAAAAAAATCCTAGAATTCGAGTAAATGTTATAAATTACTAAAATATTTCGCAGTGAAGAATAGTGAAGATGTGAATGTACATGTACTTTATTAAACTTTCAATATCAGTAATAGTTCATCACATATTCTCCAACTGTTTTATTTCGTTGCCTATGATTATTCACACGGAATACGTGGAAGCAAAAAAGAGTAAAAAATCTGTGCTACGTTAAAACATATATATATATCCACATGTCTACCACAGTGAAGATTAACGACAAAACATAGCATCTTAATCATAAAATAATAAGAAAACATCGACAATTACTAACGTGTTTTTCAGTCAAGAAATGAACCTAATACACGGAATTATTATTGAGAGTGAGATAATACGAAAATCAGATATCAATTTGTCAGAATCTATTCTTAATAAAACATCAAACACACGTTTCCTTTCTTCTAATTCCCATATCTATTACATCGTTAATCATGGATTGCATGGGTATGTTTTAAATTAAAACTACACTAGTAATACGTTGAGCACATAACGCCATACCCTGGATTGTTGTTAAAAAAAGGGAAAAAAATGAGAAGAGGAGAAGAGATGATAAACTAGAGGCATGTCTCCTTTGGGAGTCTCGCACAACAGGCAATCTGCCAGAGCGCAGTCACAGCTACATGTAACATTGAGACAATACCTGACCAACGTCTCGTCTTCGATGGAATCTGGCCATTGCCAGTTGGACCAGCTGCAAAGAATAATTTCAACTTCAGACACAAACGACGACGTTTTCAAACCACCTCCAACACAGGGATGTAAATGAAGCAGACATTGTCGTTCCAGGTGAGATGAAATTGGCTGGGTTACAATAGCACAATGAAAAGTGGATCAAATCTGAGTAAATAAATGTACACAATCTGCATCATTTGTATCACACCCCTACCCAGCAAACACAAAACGTTTGTATAACATTTGTACAATGTTGGACGGCCATACAGCATGTACAGTCGCACATACATAAACAATTTAGTTTTCTTCTGCAATGGCGGACAAATTTTCACATAGTTGCATTTTGTAAAACGTGTTGTGTTGTGTGGTGGTGTGACACGTCAGAAGAAATACTACGTTTCTATCTAAAATATGCCGGTTCAGCCAATTTTCTGTGAATAGCTACTGGCCCACATATGTGGTGGTGGTGAGGGGAAAGAAGACCTCTTTTAACTGACTAAATATCGCCCATATCATATTATGACATCTTGCATCTAAAAAATAAAACAGACACATGCTGCAGATGCATTGCAGTGTAATATTAGATACGATCTCCCAAAATTCACCATCAATACATCTGCATCATGCTCTTCACCTTTGTACACAAAGTGTGTTGGATTGGGGTTCTATGCTTGCCCTTTATTGGATGTGATGGAGGCGTCCTGCTGGCTGGTCTGCAGGCTGCATAACACCAGAATTGAAACCAATGTTGGTTCAATGCTGACCCACCATCTGTGATGCTGGCCCAACTTTGGTTCAACTACTCGTGTTCGCTGGTTGTCCTTACAAAAAGGAGACGTTCACCCAATGTTGGGTCGACGTTGGGCCAGCATTGACCCAACATCTGGTGAACGTCTCGTGTTTTCTGGGGCCGGGGTTAACTCACTCTACTGATTCAATGATGCCGCTGTCTCACATCTCCACCCACACACGCCCTCAACCTCCACCTTATTTGGTTTATCTATTCTCATCCAAATTGACCCCGTCAATTCTTGATGGATTTCAACCCGTAAAAACTGTAAACATATCACTGTCCGAAAATTACGTGCACGACATTTGCCAATACACAGCGGGACTATACTGTGTCCCCTTGGATGTGAAAGGGTATATATCACTTCATAAAGTGGCATATACAACATTTCATCACCAAGGGGAAAACTTTATATCAATACCGTAATGTATTTGTAGTGATGTTGTTAACCCTTTAACCACACCGGTCTCGATATTTTTTTCATTTTTATTAACACATTAAATACGAGCTTTTGAATAATTTTTTTAATATAAAACGTGACATCAATCAAGAATATTACACAATCGTTGTTTTCATTTTGTCAAATCTGAATAATTTTCACCAGCTTGAACATATTGGAAGTTGTGGATCGCGTTAGCGAGACACAAATCCAAGTGGTTGAAAATCCAAGTGAATAACTCGGCGGTTAAAGAGTCCAACTTGACAAAATCCTAAATCGAAAGAGAATACCTCAACGTTTACTTAAATAGGTATCTTAGGACAAAGTATGATGGACATAATATTCAGAAACACATCCCCGGTTCCTCAGTTCACCTCGTTAATGAGAAAATTAGTTAGTAGTCCGAAAGTCCGATGGGAAAGGGACCCGCTTTAACCGTATAGACCATGCATCCTCCATATCTGGATTGAGCGTGATGTTTTCTGGGTACAAATGTGTCCCGCTGTTCGTACACAGTGGACTACCCACTTAACCTCAGATCACGTGCTATGTCATTATTTTTGTCAAATATGTCTATTTTCGCTCTCAGAATCAAAAGATAACTGACTCTTTTCCTTGCCGTGCTGTGGCACTATTTCATGCGCAGAACAAGGTGTCAGTCGTGTCATATACTTGGGCACTGGTGCTAAGACACCAGGGCTCGTATTTTCGTACAAGTTACGATATATCGTAGGCTTCTGATTGGTCGAGATGGCCATCTCGACCAATCAGAAGCCTACGATATATCGTAACTTGCACGAGAATACGGACCCGGGACAAATTCAGAAAATACCTTCGAAGTGATATACTATTATTAAAGATCACAGATGCATTGTGTAGTTAATGGTTATGGTAGTAACACCAGACTTAATTTCGCGCCATAATGTAACTACCTTATTACACGCTGAGCCTGTGTTGTTTTAATGTTGAGCCGCCGTCTGTGACGGTGGCCCAACATTAAAACAACACAGGCTCAACCCCTCGTGTTTGTCGAGCAGTGGGCCTAATTCTACGGCCATCTCGCATTCCCTGGCGAAATTAGTTCAGTGTTAACAAGCATCGCGCCGATAGCGCAACATATCATGGCTTCACTCACACATGTATGAATTACATTTTAAAATAGATTCTAAACTTGAATTAAACGTGTTTAACGTGAAAACATATATAATAATGTCGAACTTGATTTCGAAAATTAAGGCATACAAGAAATGGCTAAACAAATTTTAACGCGGTACCAATTATTAGAAAGAAATACATATCTAACGTGTAATTATCATATATTTTTTCTACGTGGTTCTTTTAGTCAAAGCAGCTCCATTTATTATGTTGACATGGCAATTTTAAAACAAATGTATATGAAGTTAATAGCCTATTGAACTAGACTAAAATGTAAAAAAAATCATCAAAAAAATCTGTGTGCATAATACAACACATTATACCACAAATACCCATCGTCTCAGACCGTGGGATCCAGGGTAATTCAAAGCCACCGACGTTAATAATGCATATAAAAGTGGGGGATTATCCTGTAGCACAGATTGTCTGACCAATGCTGGGCCGACGGCATCAACATGTGGCCCAATGCTGTGCTAACATTCAAACATCCTTTATGTGTACATATATTTTGTTTGGGGATTCTTAGGAATGTTGATAAAAAAATTAACACTACTTCATACAAAACTGCCTGCCTGCCTGCCTGCCTGCCTGCCTGCCTGCCTGCCTGCCTGCCTGCCTGCCTGCCTGCCTGCCTGCCTGCCTGCCTGCCTGCCTGCCTGCCTGCCTGCCTGCCTGCCTGCCTGCCTGCCTGCCTGCCACAAACGACTTGTGTTACAAAGTGACCGGGAGCCCATCAGAGGACACTCCAGACCTGGCATGGTGTGAGTTCTCAGGAGGAAGAATAATGCTCTGGAATTCAAACATCCTTTATGTGTACATATATTTTGTTTGGGGATTCTTAGGAATGTTGATAAAAAAATTTAACACTACTTCATACAAAACTGCCTGCCTGCCTGCCTGCCTGTCTGTCTGTCTGCCTGCCTGCCTGCCTGCCTGCCTGCCTGCCTGCCTGCCTGCCTGCCTGCCTGCCTGCCTGCCTGCCTGCCTGCCTGCCTGCCTGCCTGCCTGCCACAAACGACTTGTGTTACAAAGTGACCGGGAGCCCATCAGAGGACACTCCAGACCTGGCATGGTGCGAGTTCTCAGGAGGAAGAATAATGCTCTGGAATATGTGCTCATTTCCTGAGCTTGTCAGTTCAGCATGGACTGTCCTGCCTTTTATCGTAAAATACGACCTCTGTGGACGAAGGGAAAGACGGTCGCCAGTGAAACGCCCTTATTTTACCAGAGATAAGAAAAACATGCTACATGGACAAATGTGTGTGTTCAGAAAACTGATACGGGAGTATAATCACAAAATGGTACAGTGGAGTATAGCATGGTCGACCACTTCATATGAGAAACGGGATGCAATGGATGAACATCTACAACATTTATTTGGGAGATCACTGACTACAAACAAAGTATTTAGGCATTAGAAAATAGACGGATGAATGAATGAATTAGTGAATAATAATAAAATATAAAATAATTATTTAAAAAATCGGTCATTTGGATTTCAGCTATAATTGAACTTGTCCGAAGACTGGTTAATATTAGCAACATGCAAAACACATTTGAGCAGGACATTCAAAACAAAAGTTATCGTACCCATAAGGAAATGTTAACGCCGATGCTGACGCCAACACAGACAACGACGACGCCTAACTTTAATTAAAATAGCCCACCTTTAAAAGGGTGCTAATAAGTGAATGAATCCAGATGATATCATTCACTATATTTAGCCACAACAAGGAATATCTTTCTATATTCCTTGGCTACATGTATGGAGAAAAGGCAGCAAATTGATGAATGAAAAAGTGATGTTCGCAAATACAAAATGAAAACAACAGAAGCAACAGAAGGTGATAATCATGTATAATCCATGCTTGCACTGTCATTTGTAAAAAGGAAGTCCATCCACCCGCACACACACTACCACTAGCAATAGCACCGTGATGTATAAGCCTTTAATGCTCTACACGAACATTCACTTAGTGGCGCAGCCATAAACAACTCTAAACTAACACTTTTTACATGATGCAGCTGCTAATCTGACTCCGTACTCTCCAAAATTGCCAGCACAAGCATCATGACTACGTACAGTTCCACCAGGTGTAAAATTTTCACAAGAGAAATCATGGAGACCAAAGGGGTTTTTTCAATTTGATATCATCATAATTTCATAAATGTCTTAGTTCTCTTTCCGCTTCATTTGATTACCTATGTTATTGGTCTACGGCCATCTACAGCGCGTAGATCGACTTTAGACGTCAGAATCTGACGTCTGTAGACGTCAGATTCTGACGTCTAAAGTCGATCCTCGCGCTGAAAGGGTTAGGGGTACCTTCATAAATAATAATTTATATTTAAAAGCAAATTGTGCAGACGGAATGACAGACAAGTAGTAGTAGTAGTAAATTATTGCTTTACGTCACTTTTCGGCACAAATGGTCTTTTAAGTGACATTGCAATACGATAAAAACATTGTAGTCAATTGATGAGATGAATGATGTACAGATGATGATGTGAGGGTGGGGGTGATAGGGCATGGTGGGTTATGGAGAGCGTTTTCCTTCGCTCGCCCGATAAGTGGTTCTGGGCATGTCTAGGGGATCTATCCCCAGACATGCCCAGACGGCCGGAGACTTGAGTTTCGCTGTGCAATTTAATGCTGAAACACCGTGGCATTTCGCGCAGCTCCGCTATCCTCGGGTCGGATAGTCCCCAGAGTAACAATAGGAAGGATAACTCCCTCTGGGTAACTCCATTAATCCCACATGAGCGACCTAATGTCAAACACGCTATTGCCGGTTATTTAACCCTTTGACTTCCAGGCCGGAGTGCATGCCAGGATCCAGATATACTGGTGTAGGAGTTCTATTTTTCGTCATTCAAAGCTGGAATTGCTAACGCAATTTCCAGCTTCAAATGACGAAAAATACATAAATGTAGTATATATTTGACGAAAATTTGTGTCATTTTATGGTTACGTTCATTGACGAATGACGACGGAAATTTCCGTCATGTATGGTAGTGAAAAGGTTAAGGCTACCACGGCCTACTTCAGCGCCAGCACTGATGCGGGTGCTGCATTGGCTCCGCTGTTGAGCGGAGGAACCAGGGTACGCCTCTGGCAATCCGCCCGGAGATTATGGCCAGATACGAGGAGTCTGCAGCTGCCCTTGGATGATTGCTGTAGACTAGTGCTTCCGTACAATGCCGTGCACAGCATCCAACAGACGAAACAGATCCCTGATGACCCTCCCCAGATGAGGGCGAAAAGTACTATACTACTAGCAATCATCCCACAAAAGCTTGGAGACAAAAAAAGTTAAGCTAAACGCAAGCAGCATTATTTTGTCCCCTAGCAGCCAGAGTGTTATATGTACCACTCATTTGAGTGACACATGCGACACTCTGGCTGCTAGAAGACGATTTGTTACTATCAAGAGTAATCTTTTGGACCTGTGCTAAAATACATGTTTGGACCATCCACCAATCAGTTTAAAATTCCGATGGCAATATTTGAAAAATTATCTTTAAATAGACCTTGTTGGAAATATATGAATCAAAACGTTATAACTGGCAAATTGGGGGGGGGGGGGGTTAGGCAAATGGTTACAGCCCCTCACATCCCATTGTGAATAGTAGAACCCGTCCAGTGGCTATAAGAAGGAATGGAAATGGCTTCAGACCATACAGAAAACAAACTGAGACTGTCAAGAGAATATCCAGAAGATGATAATCAGACGTCACTACCACCCATACATAGGATTTGAACCCTGTTGGTGTGACGATGAGTATGCTGCTTTTCGGTTACCCCGGGGCTCCCCACAATATTCATAATTATTTTAGATGCATATTTTCGAAGAATTCCTAATGGGTCGAATACAAGTCGGAATTATAAGCGCACCCTGCAGACAACTGCCTGACGGCGAGAGAGGGCACACCGGGTAAATGTAGAACATTATGATAAACGAGACAACTATCGACTTCTCGTTTCTCTGTGTCAGTTTTCTGCGCGTGATATTCCCGCCCGGGATATAAATATGTCCAGTATATCGATCACGGTTTGCGTTACAGGATTGTCTAACATGCTGCAGTTGTTCGGCAATAATTGATACCGAAATTCCGAGGAAAATCATTTTTTTGCACCTGCGGGGACTATAGCACACACTACGTCTTTGTGCTTCTGATGCCTCACATGAGATCCTAGGCTCAGCATTCTGACATCGTTCCACACTGGTGTTCCATACTGGTGTTCCACACTGGTGTTCCACACTGGTGTTCCACACTGGTGTTCCACATTAGTGTTGTAGGTTCCACACTGGTGTTCCACACTACTGGTGTTCCACACTACTGGTGTTCCACACTACTGGTGTTCCACACTACTGGTGTTCCAAACTAGTGTGGAACACCAGTGTGGAACACTAGTGTGGAGCACCAGAGTTGAACACCAGTGGGGAACCTATCTCTGACGTCAGGATGTTGCTCAGGCGTCATCAACAAAAAATACTGGTAATTAACCCATCAAAGCGCTAAATTTAATAATTAAAATTTTCTCCCACTTGAAGCTGTGTCTCGCTACCGCGACCCACAACTTCCAAGTGGGTGAAAAATACTCACATTTGCTAATTTTGAGACGAACAATTTGCAAATACTGATGTTTAAACATACATTTCGTTCCCAACAACTTCGATTTAAACGGCTAATATATAAAACGGATCAGAAACGACCATAGTCGCGCTTAGCGCTTTAAGGGTTAAGCTATTAAGCGTATCATTGCGACATAATACCTTATTACAAAGGGATTATTGCCACAACGAAAATGATCCCCAGTGTTGTTTGGGAAAAAAACTATATAATTGCATACATTGTATTCCACGTGACAAGTATTTTTGAAAAAAAACCTACAGCTTTCCATAGCATGGTAAGATTTATGTTGTGCATGATGTGATGTAAATTAAATCTTCCAAGAATTCATTCTACTCTTCTAACACGTAGGCGTAATGTGAATCCTGTTAGTGTTATTATCACTGCATGGAGTGTGGTCTCATACTGCGTCAATTACGTTAATCAAATGAAAAAAAAAATAATGGAGAGAAAATCACGTAGAAAATAGGTCTATTTCCCTCATTTTATCACATAATTGTCTCACAACTGCAGTTTTTGTTTCCACAACAGTAGTTGGCGTGAATGACTGAACAAGACAATGACAAAATCTTAAACACATTAAGTTTGGCGTGTTTTCGTTTTCTCACTAACTACGATTTTTTTGCGGACAAGCAATCACCGGTTTTATGCCAGACATCTTATCAAATTTATAAGAGAAATCAGCAAATAAGCAAATTTCATCCAGATTCCCATCATCACAAGGCGTATTATTTATCATCCCCCGCAACAAATGTGCGCTAAACTGGAATGTCAGAGGCAATTTACATAGAGATGTGGTCAATTATGACGCGCAAAATATACCGCAACGTGAAAATAATAAAATGCTCACGTCATGTTCATGTTCATAAAATGACGTCGGTGTGATGCCGGGCCAACGTCTTTAGACGTTGGCCCGGCATAGCGCCGACGTCTGCGATATCAGCGGGCAGGATGAGCTTGTCTGACAAACAGGGAGTAGCGGGATGACGTCCAGTCTGAAGCAGTATCATCTGGAGACGGCTCTGTCCCCTGACACACCGCCATACACATCCCTTGCCATTATTTCTATATGTGGGTTGACAGGTCCAAATTAGGAGGAGTCCGCCTGCCGACCGACCAGCAGCAACCTATGTACACGATATCCGCCCAACACCATGTCCTGTCACTACCCCACTAATACCTACAAACTCAACTATTTTGAGGATTCTTCTCACGTGAGATAAATTAATGTACGTCCTTGGCAAAGTTGTCCGCACCATTACTACACCAGTATGACTGCGTCAGGCAGGACATCTTACGCTTACGATCATGTACATGTACATATTTGAGCCGTCACATGGACACTATAAAGGAGATCCGTTCATATGTCATTAAAATATCAGCAACAGTGGGGCCCTACATTCCGCTTGATGTGTGCTCGGTGTGTGGCATTGTTGGTGTTTCCGTGCCGCACCAGGATTGCTCTGTGGTGCCGCATAGCGATTCATACCAGTATCAAAGGAACGCGAAAACTCACCGGACTCGTGCTTCCCGAATAGTTCACTGGTATACTTATAAGTTATATATAGCTAAATGCTATGTGACAGGACTGTTCTGCACGTATGTTCACATAAATCGTCGCCTCGGAGCTAAAGGATCCTATCTGACACTCGTCAGAGTGGCAGATAGGATCCTTTAGCTCCGAGGCGACGAAATGTAGTCTGTGACTTAATAAATCATCATAAGAACGTACTAACGTGGAAATCACCACCTTCATATCATATTATTACATTCTGGCAATGTTAACAAACTAAACATACTCGAAGAACGATAAATTTATATTTACAAGACTTAATAGGCCTACATTATGTTTAAAATGATTTGGAAAAAGTTCAAGAAAAATGGATGATAACTACAAATCTAGCCCCACATAGATTCCGCAGCCAAAATACATCAATTATAGAGAAATACAGTACTGTCACAAATTTTTAATCTAACCACATAAATATCCGCTAAAATATCCGCTAAAATATCCGCTAAAACGTAAAAAAATCGTCGTTTTTGTTATCAGAATCACACCAAAAACTAATCAGCACACGTCCAGGGTGAGGTATTTCCTTTGCACCAAACATGAAACAAATCCATAAAGCAGGTCAAGATCTAGAGAGTGAAAGGGTTTTGGCGGCCATCATGGATTGTGCTGAAGAATCTAAAAAACGTTCAAAAAATTGTTACCAGGCAAATTCCCTAGGGCCAATATGTATACTGCAAATATTTAGAAATAATCCGACCAGGGGTTTTCGAGTGAGAGCAGAAACAAGCGGCGTCAGTGCCGGCGGCGGGCGGACTCAGCAAAAACAATAAGTCTCTACCACCACATAGTGGGTGAAGACTTAATGATCCAAAATGTCCAGTGACTGATGCGATGAATTGTGGCCTGAGAGACAAAATGTCTGACGATGTCTGGCGATGAAAAACATGTTCTGGTGGAGATTGTGTGTTCCCAATAGAAAACAAAAAACACGGTGTTCTGATGAATCCTACGAGGAATATTCGAAGAAGCATCGCTGTATCCGGCAAATGTTCAGTGATCATGCATTTTTTCCGGATATTGTATTGGTGAAGCATGACTATTATCCGCGTGACACATGGTTGTGAAGTCCTGACGATGTCCGAATTTTGGTATGGGGAAAGTATCAAGATGCTTGAAAAGCCTCAGTGGGACGGTAAATGAATCATTTGTCCTTACCAGCTTTCTGACTGAAATGATAATCATCTGAAAAGCGTAATTATTGTGACAAAAACTAACGGAGGGTCTTTTTACTTTTTATGTGCTTCCGATTCCCGATCAGATTCTATCAGATTTTAATTAATTCGCAAATTAATTCATTGTCGTCCACAACCGGATATCGAGAAGGGGAGAAGAATTTAAATTATTACGAAATAAAATGAATATTTAATCCAAGTTTTTATCCGTAATGTAAAATTGCATAGTAACCATTTACCCGCTAGATATCTTTTTTAAATTTTCACCCATTTAAAGTTGTGACTCGCTACCGCGACCCACAACTTTAAATGGGTAAAAATTACTAACATTTGTTTAATTTGCAAAATTTGCAACTCCTGATGTTTCATCGCCAACAACTGTGATTTCTTTAGTCGTGACTGTAGTCGTGATTATCAGGGAAAGGGTTAAACAGGCTGTGGATTTGTAATTTTGCACCATTCACCAGACTAAGATACATGTCAGTCACATCTCAGCTGGTACTAAATACACCAAGGCATTCCGGTATGGACAGGTTTTACTGTATAGTAAATAGTAAGCCGGTCGAAGATGCCTCATTTCGAAACCCGGCCGGGTCGGATGTTTGTCATCGAGGTCGTGCATATGCAGTGCTCCAAACTGTTCAAAGCCTGAAGTGCGCAGTGTTATCTATGACATACTGTGGACTAAAAAGAACCCTGGACGTCATCCGATAAAAGTAGGGCATAGTCCCGAGTCCGGGGTTTGGGGTTAAAATATCTATTATATATAATTATATATAATATATTTTAAATGACGTTGTGCATTGAAAAACAACCGAATTGCATGCTATTGATTCCTAATGCTGTGGTCCATGGCTTATTCATTGAAATCAAACTGATAGAATGATGATTATAGAAATAAAAAACTTTCTTCAATTTGGTAACATGCATAACCTCTGATGCCCAATTTCAGATGATGATTTCTACAGATGATCATGGCGAGTATAACAATTAAAATTATTTTTGTTTTGTTTTGCAGAGAACTCTTTCAGTTAAAATATAGGAAATATAGAGAAAATTATTGAAATATAGGAGCTTCAATCAAATTTCCATATTAATTGTATAGGAGATCTATGACCCCTGCAAAATTCACTCAATTCATTGTATCTAAAATATTTCAAGACGACACATGTATGCGTCACTAGCGGGTATAAAGGACCGAAGGGTCGTATCAGCCCCATTGTACAGTAGCAGATACGGTCATATACAGAGATAACATTCGGATAGCTGTGATGAGAGAGAAATACATGGCTGGACCAATGTTTAGCCTAGAGTGTGTGCACAGGGATGTATAATGACGTGCAAATCCAAAAGGCAGTATCTGCTAACTTTACAAGTAAGCAGATGCTGTAATTTAGCTTCGCAGAGCCGAGGTGACAAAGGGGCATTTTGATGACAGACAGCGGGCTGAAAACAACCAGCCTGACCAACACAGTAGATCGATTTTCAGCCACCCTCCTTCCCAGAAAAGGGTGGATCACAAAAAGTAGCGGTACTGGCCGCAGGGGATGGTGGAGATTTCAGTCAGGACATTTGATTTATTTTCACCTGGCTCGCTAACGTGTCATGGTGCAACAAAATCACTGTCTCTCCACACCAAGATTTACTGTGTGCGGAGGAACAAAAGACAACATGTCATAAGTCTGTGGCGCACAGCCCTTTAAACCCTGATAACACAGAAAACAGGAAACTGCGAACCAATGGTTATTTATTGTCGGGCCAAAGTCGCCAAGAGGGCAACACAATATCGAATGAGCGTTTCTATAAAATGCCAGAACATCTTTATCTATACAAAAAACAGGACATTTCAAGAACAAATCCAATCAATGGCGGATAATAAATAGGCATACATGTATATTCGCAGTCTGATGAATTAGATATTATTAAACATACCTATTAAATCATATCACTATTGATCTACACTAATAATACCCCACTGAGTCATTGACATAGCATACTTATAAAAGAAGGCCAATGGGGAACATTACCGTCTTGAAAGCATGGTAATCATCATAAAATGTGATGTGTGAATCTGTTGCCAGTTCCAGCAGCGACCAAAGATCAAAATGCAAGTCAATGTACCATTTAGAAATATGACTTGGAGAAAGTGACTGCCATAATCACAGTGCATGCCAGAAATCTGACCATGCACTGACCATGCCTGCAAAATGGGCAATGAAGTACCGTAGCCAGTAAGGCTGACCAGATCAACCAAAGCAAACCAAAAATCGTTGACTCAATGTTGGTTCAATGTTGGACCAGCGTCGCAGACGCTGGCCCAACATTAAACCAACATTGAGTCATCGTTCTGCATTTTCTGGGAACATGCCTGCCATTAAAACACGGTGACGGGCAGCGGAGCGCACCGCTGCAGAAACATCTCGCAAATCAGTGGGTAAACCTGCGGCAAATCCCCCGAGTGGGGCAGGCAAGTCGCCGGGACCTGTCGGGACTTCCCGGGGCATACCGAGCAGACCTCAGCCGGATCACCCGCGCTGATCATAACCTACTGCGGGGCAGCAGCCACATTTATGGCGGAAAAACGGCCTGTAGATGCTCGTAACTCTGTGGAACGGCCACTTTTCACCCCAGGGTTATAGTCCTGTGAACATTACGACAGCCAGTGAGATACAGCGGCTCCATAGTTAAACCTTGTAAATGATCGCCACGCTGATGGTTGGTGGAACGAGTAATTAAAAAGTTGGAAAATATGTTCGACAATATATAAAATAAAATTTAATTTTCACTGATCACTTTAGGTTACCCCGACAATCTTATTCGATGACATCGACAAGACAGATTTCAGCACCGCTCGCAAAAACATTGAGAGTGACTTAAAATTTAGACTTGAGATTTAATTCGGCTGATGACACCGGGCCCAGATCTCTAGCTAACCTCACCCCTGATTTTGGACACCTCATTTTCACAGCCACATGTAGACCCCCCTGACTGGTCAGGACCCAGCGATGTATATTTGGGCCTTGACAAGATGGTCTAGACTGACTGGCACCTAATCTGTCTGATCAATCATAACGTCATTCAAGGTTGAAAACAATATACCGATGTCTGAATGAGTATCTAAGAAAAAAAACCCGTAAATTAATATCAAGCATTTGACCCGTGTATTAACCCTTTAACTACCGGTGCCGCATATCTTCGGGTTTTAATTTTTTATTAGTACCACCTTTCAAACATGTTAAAGATAAAATGTGACATCAATCAGCAATATTTGAAAACTGATGACCTCCATTTTGTCAAATCTGAATAATTTTCACTCACTTGAAGTTGTGGATCGCGTCAGCGAGACACAACTTCAAGTGAGTGAAAATTCATATTGGATAATTTGGCGGTTGAAGGGTTAACCGTTTCAGCGCGTGGACCGTCTTTAGACGTCAGAATCTCACGTCCATAGATGTCAGATTCTGACGTCTGAAGACGATTCCCGCGCTGAAAGAGTTACAAAAATTATAATGGCCGTAGACCCATAACATAGGTATTCAAATGAAGCGGAAAGAGCCAACTAAAACATTATGATGATTTGAAAAAACCTATGGTTTTCATGGTTTATACAAAATTATTTAGTCGTTCTAAGGGTTAAAGGCCGTGCAGAAGGTTATATTTGACACAGATGACATTTCTATAATTGAATTATTTTTATATCATACATTACTATCTATTATTAATGTTAACTATTGTACAGCTGTGCTCGAACGGGAATCTGAGGGTCTAGGCGCTCCGGAAATGTATTATCGACCGTATCAAATCACCGCTAAAAAAAAAAATTAATAGATACACTATACTTCATCTGGGGCAGGAAATAGGAAATTAGTTTAGCTCTTTACCAGGCAATGTCGTCATTAATTAATAATAGCCAATACCATACATCAAATAACTAAACTTTTTTTTGACCTAGAATCCAATTATTTATTGCTGCAACATCATTACATTACGGGAACAGCGAAATAGAGAAAAATCCAAATGATATTCAGCTCTTACAGATGCCCGTGACAAATAAAAAACATAATATGCTTGCTTCTGAGCATACTGGCACTGTTGGAGGTATAGAAGAAGAAACCCACACACCCACAAACAGTCTCTCATCCACTGGATCCTAATATAAAAAAATCTAAGTTCAAGAGGGGTCAGCCAGAAAAAAATCAATATTATGAATCAGTAAAGCGAAACGACTGACGTGCTTTTAATTTGGTGTGTATTTCAGGTGGTATGTTATTAATAATGTGATGATTTCTCACCAAATATCAGACATTGGCCCAATGTTGGATTTATATTGTCCCACTGTCTACGATGCTGGCCCAACCTTAACTCAACATTGGTCTCTCATGCTTGCTGGGTCCGCCTATACTTGCGACGTCGATCCTTCATTGCGTTGACCAAATGTACATTGGGCCAATGTATTGGAGTGTGTATTAGCAGACTTGTCTGCTGTAGGGCCGTGATCCATTCAGGACATTGTAAACATACCGTCCAGTTTATACAGTTACCACAGTGATGCTGCCCACGTCAGCGGAAGCCACACAGACTTAAACGTCCCCTCAGTCTGTGCTGACATGGGAGCAAATCCTGTACTTAAAAAAAACATGTCAAAAGCAGACCACAACATCAGATAATTATGGGAATCGTCTATATTCAGGGAACATAAGCATTTTGAAAGCTAATTTGTTTTTTTAATCGACCTAAACTATACTTAAAAATGCGGATATTATGTTTTGGAAGAAAGTGCAAGGATATTGAAATTTAGCATTTTGAAGAAAAGACAAAGAAAGGAGACAAAAAAAAATTCCCCTTGCTAAGCACAACAATTATATCATTAAATCATACAACAATGATTTCCTGAAGTGAAATCATATTTTGCTAGCTAAGAAATGAGCCAATCATAATCGTAACAATAACGAGAGGCCAAAGGCCGCCATCATCCCCCGCCCCGCCCCGGTCAGCATTCGTGACAGAGACGCAAAAATGTCATGAAATGTACTTGATAAATAAGAATGTGTGCAGTAGGTCAGAAAGTAGGTCAAAGGACCCCCAAAAGGCACAACATGTGTGTGTGGAATATGAAAGGAATCCACCAAGTGTGTGCATTGAATCCATTAGGGGTTTCATAAATCTACTCTGGAAACGAGATTGTTAGTATCTAAGCTATTTTGCCTCAGAGATGTAGAGGTCAAAAAGAAGGTCACAGGTCATGACCA
This sequence comes from Flabesymbios commensalis, assembly GCA_964017125.1. Taxonomy (NCBI): domain Eukaryota; kingdom Metazoa; phylum Annelida; class Polychaeta; order Terebellida; family Flabelligeridae; genus Flabesymbios; species Flabesymbios commensalis. Next base: position 88,208,452 of record OZ024902.1, read on the forward strand.
CAAAAAGCTACTCCAGAAAAGAGCTGTTTGGGTCAGCGATATAGGTCAACAGATTCTCCAGCCACAAGGCTCCCAGCATTTCATGGAAACAAAATCCCCCGATTTTCCCTGACTTTCTCTTAAAGAATTTTCGAAATTACATGATGCGGGTCAAATTCACGACAGCCACCAAGCGAGAGACACAAAAGGAGGGATTTTACACAAAAATGCCACCATAGCCAATTATTATTATTCTGTGAATATGTCATTTGGTTACAAAAAAACAACAGACTTATGTGACAACCACTTTCTCTTTTGGGCAAGTGAACATGAGAAAATTCCCTGACTTTTCCCTGATTTGAAGCACTTTTCTCAAATTCCTTGACTGGAAACTCATTTTCCAGGTTTTCCAGGGTGGATGGGAACTCTGCAGTCAGCTTGTTCCAGGAACACTAATTTAACAGAAATATATTCTATATTAACACGGTTAGTATACCGGTAATATGATTATAATATCAAGTACAAATATTCACGCAAATTTGGAATAACAAATTGACTTATTGCATAACAAAAGACACTTTATATTTTTAGTGGAAAAAACCCACCAACAACAGAAACCTACAGTGTAAGAAGTTAAAAGAGTGCATAAATGACATCAAGATCAGAATCGCTAATTATAAACTATTGACTTTAGGAAATTTTTGCTGATTCTAATCAGGATCATCATCAACAAAGACTGCAAACAATTAATATACCAAAAGATAAAAGGCAAATAGGCGAGGTGGCCCTAAGAATAGCAGAGCCGCTATTTTACCAAAGCCTATGATGCTAAGGTAAAAATAAGGAGCACTCCTCAAGATCTTCCAGCGCCGGCAAGATAAAAAGAATCACACAAAGGATATATTTAACCTTTAAAGAGCTGAAATATTTATATATAACCCAAGAGAACAAAGTTTTATTTCAATTTGAAATCATCATAAATGTTTTAGTTAGCTCTTTCTGCTTCATTTGAATATGTTATGGGTCTACGACCATTATAAATCTTTTTAGTCATTTAGTGGTCAGTGGACTTTAGACGTCAGATTCTGATATGATGGCTAAAGTCGATCCCCGCGCTGAAAGGGTTAATCTATAATGACGCAAGCGTAGTATATTATATCAAATTACTATGGATGCTTAAAGCTAGATGGTATATACAATGTCACTTTGCAGTCTTTGACGCTTTGATTCCGTGATCAAAATATACAAAATTGCCTTCGTAATCACGACCACAAAATGATCAGGGATAATAATAACGACGTCGGTGAACACGAAACGTTCAACTTATGTCGGTTTAATGTTGGACCAGCGTCGCAGACGCTGGTGCAACATTAAACCAACATAGGTACAACGAGGATCCGCTCGACAGAGATCCTGTAGACAACAAGACTACATAAGTCCAGGAGCTCCCGCGACGAATTAGAATTTGATTTAAGCAATTTTGTGTAGGGTTTTTAATGTAGTCCTAGGCTAGGTCAACAAGACGCAAGACAACTAGGTCTAAGAAGCCCAGTCTAAGAGTAAGATAAGAACTAGACAGTCTGTCAGAGATTGCAAACCTCCATTGAAATTAATGATCCTAATCAGTATCCCAGTAATGGTCTACCTATCTGGCACGGCTTACCCGATATCAGGCCAATCGAGGTAACTGATAGCTGATTTACGGTCATTTTGAATTCGATATAAATTAGTCAAAAACTTAGGGTGCATCCCTCCCCGAAACCTCAAATTTTGTTTTATAGTAATGGACTAACATCTAACACAGTTTGCAAAATATTGTGCATGTGAAAGTAAATAATGGCCGATAGGGGGCCATTTTGAATTTGATCGAGTCAGAATTTTTCAAGATGCATCCTCAGCTGAAATCTCACATTTCATTCTATAGTAATCGTCTAGCTATCTAGCACGATTTACCAAATATCGGCCATGTGGAAGTGAATAATGGCCTAAAGGCGGCCATTTTGAATTTGATCAAGTCGAAATTTTCCAAGATGCATCCTCAGCTGAGATCTCACATTTCATTCTATAGTAATGGTCTAGCCATCTAGCACGGCTTACCAAAAACCGGCTATGTGAAAGTGAATAATGGCCGATAGGTGGCCATTTTGAATTTGATCTAGTCATTTTTTTTCAAGATGCATCCTCTCTTGTAATCTCACATTTTGTTTTATAGTAATAGTCCAGCTATCTAACACAGTTTACCAAATATCAGCAATGTGAAAGTAAATAGTGGCGATAGGCGGCCATTTTGAATTCGATTGAGTCGAAAGTATTTGAATGGCATCCTCTCTCGAAACGTCACATTTTGTTTTATAGTAATGGTCTAGCCATCTAGCACGGTTTACCTGATATCAGGCCTATCGAGGTAAATAATGCTGATTGTCGGCCATTTTGAATTCGTAAGTTAAAAATTTTCAGGGTGCATCCTCCCCCGAAAACTCACACTTTGTTTTATAGTAATCAGGTAATGGTCTAGCCATCTAGCACGGTTTACCAAGTATCAGCCATGTGAAAATGAATAATGGCCGAAAAGGCGGCCATTTTAAATTTGATCAAGTCAAACTTTTTCAAGATGCATCCTCATCTGAAATCTCACATTTCGATTTATAGTAATGGTCCAGCCATCTAGCACGGTTGACCAAATATCGGCCATGTGAAAGTGAATAATGGCAGATAAGCGGCCATTTTGAATTTTATCAAGTCAAATTTTTTAAAGATGCATCCTCTCCTGAAATCACACATTTTGTTTTATAGTAATGGTCTAGCCATCTAGCAAGGTTTACCAAATAACGGCCATGTGAAAGTGAATAATGGCCGATTGGCGGCCATTTTGAACTTGGACAAATTGAATTTTTTCAAAATGCATCCTCTCCTGAAACCTTACAATTTGTTTTATAGTAATGGTGTAGATATCTTGAGCAGTTTTCATGATATACCACAATATCAGGCCTGTCGAGGTGAATAATGGCCGATAGGCGGCCATTTTGAATTTTATCAACTTGAAATTTTTCAGGATGCATCCTCTCCTGAAACCTTACAATTTATTTGTTATTAATGGTGTAGCTATCTTGAGCGGTGTTCATGATATTCCGCAATATCAGGCCTGTCGAGGTGAATAATGGCCGATAGGCGGCCATTTTTGATTTTATCAACTGGAAATTTTTCAAGATGCATCCTCTCCTGGAACCTCACAATTTGTTTTATAGTAATGGTGTAGCTATCTTGAGCGGTTTTCATGATATTCCGCAAAATCTTTCAGTCAGATTTACCGATGTTATAAATTAGGTCAAAGTGCTGGGTCAACTTCCAGGTCAAGGTCCAAAAACCTGAAAAGGCACAACTAGGGAGCTTAGAGAACATGTATGTGCAATATGACTGTCATCGGCCCAGTACTTTTCGAGATCTGCTCCGGAAACGAAGTGCGCGTCAAAACGTCTAAATAGGTCATAGTTCTGAACCAGAAGTAGGTCAAAGTTCAAATACCCCAAAAGGCACAACTAGACCCCCTAGGGGTGTTGTGTGTAAAATTTGAAGACAATCGGACAAGTACTTTCAGAGATATGCTCCGGAAACGAATTGTTTACGGACGGCCCAACGGCCCGACGCCGTCACATCATCATTTTCTCCTCTGCAACCTTGCGTATTGAATTCGGATTAAAAATATTTTAACCTGTCCATTAGCCACCTGGAAGTAACCCACATACCAAAAATTGTTATCCTAGCTTATTTTCTTACAAAGTTATAGGCAAAAGAAGAGGCCAAAAAAAACGGAGGTAGAATCCATAGCTCCCTCCGTCTCACCTACGGTGACGGCGGGAGCTAAAAAGGAACCCTCGAGGTTAGCCCCAGTGGCTGAAACAGGTTTCAGCCACAGATTAAACCCGTACAAAATCGTGGGACATTTCTTTGGACGGTCATATCTCAAAAAATAAATTATTTGTCCCTGAATTATCAGGTCGAATATAGTTTGTTTGGAATCAGTAACATTTCATTTACGTGCCCGCATGCTCAGCTCAGAGCTCGCTCAGTCATTAAAAAGTTATGGACATTTTTTAGACCTTGGGGTCGAGATCGCTCTCAGTCACCGCCATGTTGAATTTTTCGTGTAAGGCAAATACATCAATCCACGGCCTCAGAGAGGACGACACGGCTACCTTGTGGCTACCAGGCAGTGCTTGCCATGTAGACTCGCATGGATCAAATCCCGGTGTCCTGCTGGAAACCAAAAGGACAATGAGTGGATTCTGTGGGGATTACCAGAAAAAGAAGCGCCGATACCAGTGAAAAGGCTCTGTCAAAACCGCCTGCGGGTTCCACGGAGCTGGAGTCCTATTGAAGAGGGATTCCGTCTTAACCCTTTAAGCGCTGAGGTATGTCATTTAAATTTTCACCCACTTGAAGTTGTGGGTCGCCGTCGCGACCCACAACTTCAAGTTGGTGAAAATTACTGATATTTGCTCAATTTGAGATCTCGCATTTGCAAACCTGGTTGCTCGAATACACATTTAATTCCCAATAACAGTGATTTAATTCACCAATAAAACGGAATAAAAACGACTATTATCGTGCTTAGCGTAGAAAGGGTTAAGATCCGAAAAATGTTGAGAACGAGCAACCATCTTCCCAATAAACAGCAGATGTTGAACCACTGTTGTTTTACGACTGGGCCACTGTCTTCGACATTAAAGCAGCATTGGGTCAATGTATTCTTTTTTTGTTAGTTTAAGGCAACGCTTGGCCAATGCCAGTGTGAGTTGTGCCATTGTTACGCCTGAGGTCTGTGCTGACAGGGCACTGAGGGGATTTGGCGCTGACTGCCATCCAGTACAGTCAAATAGAAAGGCTTTCATCGCTGCCATGATAAGATTGGCATTGCTTTGGGGACGGGCAGGAGATGTGACCTTTTCATGGTATCATGGCACAAAAGGAGGACAGGTTGATATTTGCTGAAATCCCTTCAAATGACCACGGTCGGTCGTTACAAAAGCTACCCTGAAAAAGCAGCTCTTACCCAGCAAACAAAAAAACATTTGTATAACATTTGTACAGCGCCGGACCAACGTCGAACATTGTACAAATTTTATAAAAATATTTTGTAATTACTGGGTAGATGACCCACAACTCGTAGTGGGCGACCAAGATTGAAGTTTACAGCTGCAGTAGGGGTCCCATAAATGTCAAGATGCGTGCCTTAACCTTTTCACTACCATACATGACGGAAATTTCCGTCGTCATTCGTCAATGAACGTAACCATAAAATGACACAAATTTTCGTCAAATATATACTACATTTATGCATTTTTCGTCATTTGAAGCTGGAAATTGCGTTAGCAATTCCAGCTTCAAATGACGAAAAATAGAGCTCCTACACCAGTATATCTGGATCCTGGTATGCACCCCGGCCTGGAAGTCAAAGGGTTAAAAAAACATTGGGCAGCAGATCATCATTTAGATTCAGAAGTGGTTTACACAAGGCCCACTACTCAGCAGAACCATAGAAAAACCATCATCACACGCGCAGCTGTACAGCTATGACAGTTAAATTATACGTTTAGAAAATAAACACGCATGTTAAAATAGTGTAAAAGATACATAATTATATCAGGTCAAAAAATCATATAAAAAATTACACATGAGGCAGACACCACGATATTTTCACCAATCTGAACAAAATAATTGCATGATAACATATCATCCCCTAGGATATGAAAGGGTATATCTGCCACTTGGCAAAGCGGCAGATACACCCTTTCATATCCAACGGGGCGATATTCTGAAAAGAAAGAATATTCGTGATTTGCTACAGTAGGCCTACTCGTCGACCCTGAACCAAATTATGCGATAAACGAGCGTCGAAATAGTGTTGTTTTATTTGCCGCCTTTTATTTATTAGGCTACATTGTCAGATAAAAAAGTTCAATCTCGAGGGAAATTGTACGTTTGATATTTTTCTTCTCACAGCGGCGGCGTGTGTAGTGGTGACGCCACGGGGTGATATTAGCGGCAGCTGTGCGTCGTCCCGTGTAATATTCTGCTAGCGGATTGGTGACACCGATTGCCTCCTGTAACTGCAGGTTCTGGCGCACGTCATCCACACTACGGCTCTGACGTGCAAAGGCAAACAGCGGAAACTGCTCACTTGAAAAGTAAGCAGTTACTGCTGTTCGCCTTTGCATATGTAAAGACAAAGAACAGTAACTGCTCAATTGTAAAAAAACAGATATTGTATTTTTTCTTTGCGGGGCAGATCTGATGTACGACGTACCAAGCAAGGTGGTAATAATATCGCGATGATTTACTGAACAAGGCCAGACAAAGAATCACCAACAAACATAAAACATTCACCAGATGCTAGATTGTTTTTAAAATGGTGGGCCAGCGTCGCAGACGGCCAACAAACATGTTGCCAATGGTAACGGCGCCGTATTAACATGATGTGTGGGAATGAGCAGTTATTTTAATCAAGACAACTGCTAATTAGTGGAAGATAATACCCGTGACAGGATATAACTATATATGATGCCTATCACAGAGACATCAAAATGCTCTTTTCTTGACAGGGTATTGTTCATGTCACCGATACATATTATCAATATGATACACCACGCCCAGATCCAGGTTAACGTGGTACTGTCGGTCATTTTTCCGATTTATGTATTTATTTATTTGAGGTACTACCCAGCAAACACGAGACATTGACCAAACGTTGCTGTAATGTTGGGCCAGCGTCGTAGACGGTGGACCAACATTACAGCAACATTTGGTCAATGTCTCGTGTTTGCTGGACATGACCCGGGTTACTTACTGCTAAAATTTTCAACTTTCCTGTCTTCAAATGGGCAAAAATGTAAATTCTTTCACTTAGCGGTTGAAGGGTTAAATCGGGATCTGAACCACACAAGACTCCTTCACGGACTGGGCGGGAGTCCTGGTGCTACTGCCAAAGCCACCTGCTTGGAAAGTCCAAGATCGTAGGTTCGTCCCCCGCTCTGGTATTCAAGTTTCAAAGAAACAAAATGATTCTTCCCCGCTCACTCTTCCTTCAGTATTATTGGTAATTCAGTATTATGGGGATCTTCTGTGACCGAGAGGTAGCTTGCTCGGCATCAGATCGCCAGAACTCGAATTTCGAATCCTGTGTCTGGAGGGCATCTCATTCATCTCATTCATCTTACCATCCCCAGCAGATGTTCTCCTGACCCAGCTTTTTTTTTGTATAAACATATTTTATTAAGCAATTGAAACAGATACAAAATAGTAATACGAGGTTTCGCTCGCTGAGTGGTGACATGATGACTGGTTTCGTGCAGGCTGCTGTAGTTGGTGCGGGGGTGGAGGGGGCGCAGCGCTCCGTCTTGTGATTCAAGTCAGTGTAGATCCATGTAAGTGGAAATCAGTGCAAGAAAAAATGTACTGTGACAGTATGAAACAGTTATAACTGGTTCACTGAAGACAATGTGGCGTTTAGAACTTAAATATGACAGCAGCGAGTCCATTAACTGAGCATTGCGATAGGTTGCATACGCAGGTAGTAGACAAGATGCTGTCATATGAGCAATGTTAAGTATAAGGTAAAGGTATATATAAAAAAACACTTGGAATACACGCTGCTGGCATATACACAGCGCAGCGTAAAATATGATAACTTTTAGGGAGCAGCTCGCACATGAAATTACACCAGCATCATGACCAGCGTCCCGGTGCTGCAGCAGGCTGCAGACTGAGGTGGTAGCCATGCAAGAGCAACTCGAAAAGAGTCAAATGTATGCCTACATATCCACCACCCCGATGATTGCAGCGCGCTGCAGACCCAGATACCAGACATGATGCTGTCATATGAACAACATAATATAAGAGTGTAACGTACTAAAATGCAACTAGAAAATGAATATGATTGCACCATGTCTAGCAACACCATGTTGCAGAGGGCTGCAGACCGAGATACCAGACATGCTGCTGTTCAAATAATAAGAAAATATTATAAGCACAGCAAGACAATGGATTGTCAATACCAAATAAATTGTTAGTGCATTTGTTGCAAAACAGAATGTTTAATTATGTTACATCGGTGTGAATACAGCATGGCTAGCAGAAAACTGAAAAACCTTTCACAGTGTCACTCACATAAACTTGGTATAGAAAACCGTTGTGTTTCACATATATATTGTTCAACTGCAGTAATTAAAGTTTTGGTCATATTTTCTTGAATGTCACCATAAAGACTATTTTTTAAAGACAAGGAGCTTCAGTATTTCGAAAATATGCAAGTAAAATGTCTCTGTGAGTTAAATATAATGGACATTCTAAAAAGTAATGTTGAGGCGTTTCTATACATCCACATAAACAATTAGGAGTTTCTGATACATGATTGATATACAGGTGATATTTTAATTCACTGCAGTTCATTCTTAATCTAGACATTATTATATTTACTTTTCTTGAGAATTTATAGAAATGTGAATTTTTCTTAGGGATTGGATGTTTTATTTTAGATAAAAGTATATTATGATCGTCGATTAATCTGATTGCTTCATCGGTAGTGTTCCAGGTATTCAGGGTGAAAGGGAAAAATGAATTAGGGAATGTTTCTGTTCTGGGCCTGTAGTTGGTTAAATTGGCATTATTTCTCAGTTGGTAGCGATTGTCAGTCCTGGTTTGTACGGAAGGAGGCAAGTCGTCACAAAGATAGGATGGTGTATGATTATGAACAATATCGGAAAAGAATAATAATTGTCTGCGGTTACGTCGAACATTCAATGGTTTAATTTAAAAGATAATGAGTACATATTGCATATTCTTTGTTGAGCACGAATACATATATCATTTACATGGATAGTCCATTTTAAATCGCTGCTGAAAGTGACACCGAGATGTTTGTGTGTGGAGACGGACTTCAGGTGGCTACCTGAAAATGTTGGAGGATTTGGGGGTCGGAACTTGGCCTTAAAGAGAGAACCATGTCACAAGTTTTTTCTGCGCTAAACATAACCTGCCATTGTTTAGACCAGGAGTCAATGCGACACAAATCTCTGTTTAACGCCAAGTTACAGGTATGAATGAATATTGTTAGAAAACTTACAGAAAAGGCTGTCATCTGCATATAAACTCAAAGTTGACTCTAAACTGTATTTGATGTCATTAATAAAAATTAAAAATAGCAGAGGACCTAGAACCGACCCTTGGGTACGCCGGTTTGCAAGCCGCCGTAAGATGAAGTAAACCCGTCAAGTACTACCCTCTGTTTACGTTCAGAAAGATAGCTTGAAAACCAGGAATTAAGTTCACCGGTTATACCAAAATTATTCAGTTCATGTATAACGCCAGCATGCCACACTCGATCAAAAGCTTTCGAAATATCACCGAATACTAACCTTCCTCTTTGTTTATTGTCTAAAGCTTCAGAGAAAACATAATATAGGTGGACGAGCTGATGGGTGGTACTATGACCAGGCATAAAACCGGACTGTAAAGTATGTAATAGATTATTATCTCTGATAAAATTAAAAGTGTGTTTGAAAATAGCCTTTTCCATAACTTTGCTTACTGCACTAAGAATTGATATTGGTCGGTAGTTGTCAAGTAGGGAAGCGTCACCTTTTTTATAAAGAGGAGTTACGTTTGCGTTCTTCCAAACAGACGGATATATTTTTTTCTCTAGAGAAATATTAAAAAGGCGTGTGAGAGAAGGGTAGATAAAGGAAGCAGTATATTTTAACATTCTGGGGCTTATCCCGTCTGCCCCACTGGCTTTGTTAGGGTCAAGAGATTTTAATATATCACAAATTTCTAGTTCACAGCATTTAATGCTGTTTAATCGAGATTCTGTCTCGTAATGTATTGGAGGGAGAGTGGCGTTAGTAGTGTCTAGATTAGAATTACTTATAAACAAATTATTAAACATCGTAGCTTTGAGAAAAGGGGCGTTTGTAACATTACCGTTGGGCAGTTGAACTGATGGAATGGAAGAACGTTTACTTTTACTTTTATAAAATACATTAACAGTTTGCCACCATGATCTTGAAGACCCTGGTGCAAAGTTATTTATTTTGTCAATTTGACGTTGTTCATAGTTTAGTTTGGCCTGTTTAATTTTTTTTACATATAAGTTTCTGGCCTGACGGTATAATTCCCAAGCAGTGAAAGTGGCAGTACGCTTGGCCTTTTTGTAAAGGCGGTCGCGCCTTCTGCGTAGACGGCGGAGTTCTGTGGTATAACAAGGGTTATCCCACGGTCTAATAGAAATTACTTTGTTTGGAATAAACGTACGCGCAAGATTTATAAAAGTTTCTGTCCATTTAAAAGTGCAATTATCAATGTCAGTATCTGTAAAACATAAATCCCAATTAAAAATACTCAGTGCGAGGTTTAAACCTTCCCAGTCGGCTTTTAAGTAATCCATTACAGTGGCGGCCATTTTGAAATTGCCGAATATGGCCGGTAGAGGAAAAAAATCGCTTGTCTGTCGGCAGATTCTGAAATATTCAGAATTCTGAAATATACAAATTTATTCACCTTTTTAAACATCGACCAATGAGAAAAACAGTAATAGGCAAATTCTAAACGATTTTGACCTTGATGTTGTTATTTGACCTTGACATTTCAAGTTTTGATGGAAAATGATGTCATTATCGTCATCCCCGACCTCAAATACCCTGGAAAAAAGGTATTACATGTGGTTCTGTGATGATTAGTTAAAAAGTTAGCATGTGTAATGCATTGCAGTGGCGGCCATTTTGAAATTGCCCAATATGGCCGCTAGAGGAAAAAGATCGCTTGTCTGTCGACAGATCCTGAAATTGCCAGGGCATGTCAGCTTGTGAAATTTTTTTCAGACTTTTGCAACGAAGTGAACGATTATTTGATTTAGCCCCCCTACTATTTGTCGTATTTCCAAATAAGACGGTTGTACGTGGATGGTCTATGTACTCTTATTAAAGGTATTTCGGCAGATATTTGGTTATGATCGCTGTTACCCAAAGGGGGGGGGGTGAATAGATATATTACAGATTGGTAGGTTTTTCGAAATTACAATTAGATCGAGTGTGGTAGCTGACGTGGCTGTTTAGCGCGTTACCTCGCTAATACATGTTTTTAAATAGTTAGATCCACAAAGATATTGCAATTTGTTCCATTGTGTCTTAAGAGTATTTGGGTCGGAATTTAGGTCCCCTGCTATAATTATTGTCTCATAGCCAGCCTGCTTTACATCATCTATGGACTCCTGTAAGTCTTCCCAAAATTGAGTAGTATTATTAGGTGGCCGATAACAGACACAGACAGCAAAAACAGAAGTGTGGGTCTTAACTTCAGCCCAGAGAGATTCAAGTTCGGGAAGCTCAAAATGAATTAAACTTTTGACAGCACAAGAATTTGCTACATATAAAGCTATTTCCCCCCCATGGCCTGCTCTATCTTTTCTAATTATTGGTAATTATCGGCCCAGCTTTATATATATATATATATATGACTATAATTCATCGGTTTTTTAATTAACTGGGAGCGTGCCAGGTTCCGTTTTAATTACTTATTTATTCACTTTTAATACCATAATTCACAGATCGCCACTGTGTCATGGGAAAAACCCGAATTGGTTAAGTGCTGGACCATCGACTGCGATGCTGGCCCGTCAATAAGCCACATCGGATCGTCGTTACTTATGTGTTTTCTGGGATGTCATCCTAGATGTCATCCTTCACTGTCAGACAGTAATACGTCACCTGAAACAAGACGTTGAATCAATGTTGGTTTAATGTTGGTCCACCTTCTACGTCGCTGGATCAACGGTAAACCATCATTGATTCAACGTCTTGTGTCTGCTGGGTAATACGTCACATGTATAATACCACCTGCCATACTTGTCATCTATTTTGATTAATTTACACCCGATACATTTCAAGTGTATTAACGAAAAGTAGTCCGTTTAGAAAATGAGAGGAAACGTGATGTAGTAGTAGTAGTAAGTAGTAGTAAATCATTTATAAAAGTCTCACTCTTATTTCTATTTGATGTATGAGCGTACACTGCAAAAAAACAGTAATCCTTTAAAAGGCAAATGGATGAAATAATGTTAACGGGGGAATAGCGGGAGAAAACGTGAGCGGATTATTCTGCAACCCCTCACTCCCCCCCCCCCCCTGACGTATGTAGAGTGGTCGACGACGTGTAAATCTTCATTGTGTGACCTTGGGATTAAAGACGCGTATCTGCCACCACTTAAAGTGGCAGATACGTCATTTCAACCTAAAGACGACGATTTGTATCCATGCCTCTTTTGCTTGGATTTTAAGTTCGTTGTGGATCAAAACATCAAAATGATGACAGTACATCATCATTTCGGCTGCTACATAATATGCGACGTGGTGGCATTTTTGACGAGCATGCATCTGAAAATCAATCTAGTTTATAATAAGTAATTATTGACAGCATTTACACTCTTTTTACTGTGATCCAAAATGATAATAAAATGCTAGTACATAGTTCAGTTCACGTGGGGAATCAATTACAAACTGGTGACCCAGCAGATCCGAGGCTTGATCCAATGCTGGATCAATGTTGGGCCACCGCCGTCTATGACGGTGGACCAACATTAGACCAACATTGGATCACAGTCTCGCGTTCGCCGGTGAGGGAGTAACCGGGGATTAGGGATCGGGTCATTGTGTGACGTCACAGTCCCTGTGATGGATCACCGGGGTAACACGGATCAGTCACACGCTGAACACCTGCACTGAACACTAATCTTTAAATGGACCACCGCCACCTCGGTATCAAAAGGTCGTATATGCCACTTTACAAAGTGGCAGATACGCCCCTTAATACCAAGGTGACAATGCGTTCTCGCGGAAAGCTCCGTTAAATCGCGTCGCTCACATCAATGAATACAATTACGACGAGCGTGTTTGCAATTCAATTTTACAAAGAAGAACAACTAGAGTTAATCAATATATCAAGGGGAAGACCGGGATATTATAATGGCAAATCGATGAAATCCAAAGTGAAATAATCGAACCAATATTTTCCGCGGCGGCCATGTTTGAAAATCGTTCCAGTATTCATTCATTGGATTATGATATCAACCACAGTTTATAGTTCACATACGCCTAACAGATCATGTCTGGGTCCGTATTTTCGTACAAGTTACGATATATCGTAGGCTTCTGATTGATCGAGATGGTCATCTCAACCAATCAGAAGCCTACGATATATCATAACTTGTACGAGAACGCGGGCCCTGATTCCCACTCCGTGATGCCACTTCAGATACGACCATCTTATCATGTTCATACCATGGTTTTGCAGTGTAGATCAATAAACTCTGTGAGTTACTCGCACAGTCACAGCTCACAGACTAAATAGCCAGCCGGTAATTAGGGACGCTAAACTCCCAATTAGCTGGGACAAGATGGCAGATCCAATATCAGGGGACTTGAGATTAAGGCCGAACTAACGAACAATGCCGACCTTGACCTGACCTCTTGGATTACTAAAACCCCACTGAAGTTATTCGTCCACCAGGCTAAGAATATAATCATCACGTTATCACTTTTACACTTTTATTTATTTAATTAATAAAATATATTTATACAGCCTGGTGTATACATATTAGCTAAGATGCAATTTTTTTTTAATATGTGCCCTGTTATATATCCAATAATGCAATACATTTCCAAAAATATGATATTGTAAATGTCATCTATACATACAAATTAAAAATATCCATAATCTAATCATAGCTACACTTAAAATCAATTTAATTAGAACTGTAATAGGAAGCATTTTAAAAGCACACTAACATTCTATTTCGACAGAAATAATCTGCGTGCGACTACATGACGTGCAATTAATCCTTTAAGCACGACTTTGTTTTAAATCTGTTTAATTACAGTTATTGTGAACAAAATGAGTGTTTAAACATCAAGATTTGCAAATGGGTGGTCTCAAATTAAACAAATATTAGTAATTTTAGGTTGTGGGTCGCGGTAGAGACACAACTTCAAGTGGGCGAAAATATGCTGTAGACTCATAATTATAACAAATAATACTCAGAGGGTTAAGGAATGGACTGTCTTCCAGGTTTTCTTCTTCATTCGTTTTCAGTCGACCTTTCTCTGCAGGTCAATCCGGCTGAAACCGGTTCATTCTAGAAGAACTGGCCTTCTTAATGCCACCATGCCAGGATAATTGACAGATGGGAAGTCACGGGTCTAGTGATCCATCAGGTAAAAGTAAAGACGATACACTATGTGGATTATCTACACGACCTGATCATGACTAGGACCACCGTGATCTATGACTGCAGATTTCACACAAAGCGTCCTTAGATAAATCATCTCACATTTTAATACTCAATCAATCCATTGAATTCCGTCACATCTGAAGCGACAAAAACCTCCACTTCCCAGGCGCAGAAATATTGTACATCAAATACAATTATTTCACGAGTCAATTTTTCCTAGGCGCAGAAATATTGTATATCAAATATAATTATTTCACGAGTCAATTTTTCCTTGGCGCAGAAATATTGTATATCAAATAATTATTTCACGAGTCAATTTTTCCTTGGCGCAGAAATATTGTATATCAAATATAATTATTTCACGAGTCAATTTTTCCTTGGCGCAGACATATTGTATATCAAATACAATTATTTCACGAGTCAACTTTTACTAGGCGCAGAAAGATTGTTTAGCAAATACAATTATTTCACTAGTCAATTTTCGGTATAAGCTCGAGAGCTATTTCAGACAAAGATAATATTTAAAATATTCGGCATGTGCGGCGAATATGCGGCGAATGCAGGACTATCTGAACAGTATCGCAAATATGTGATATTTATTGAAGCTAATATTACTATTTTTATTATAAAACTATATCAGCATATTATTATTAGCGAACAGAGTGTCGTTTGTGCCCCTTATTTGAGTTGCACAAACGACACTCTGGCTGCTAGAAGTCGATAAATCGAATACATGTTAGCAAAAAAATATATACTGCGGAGTAATCACCCAGCCTCCATTCTTTCCCAACCATCACGATTGTGTGGACGCACTTCATTTCTCTTAGGATTGTGCTTTCATGAAATAGTAATCTGGGAGGCTTTCTGTTCTGCCAGGCGGTGTGGAAAAGGGACGTCTAAATCAAGATAACAGCGGAAATATTGATAAGCTTACTGAGGGGAGAAGACGTGATCACCTGAGTGTAGCTCCCTCCCAGCAAACACGGGGTATTCATCCAATGCTGTTTCAATGTTGGGCCAGCGTCGAAGACGGTGGGCCAACATTGAAACGGCATTGGGTGAATAGCCCGTGTTTGCTGGGCCCCACCACCCCATCCAACAACAGATGTTGAAACAATGTCACATTAATGTTGGGCCAGTGTCTCAGATGATGGACCGATTTTAAACCAGCGTTACATTTTTGTTATCTAGTTCGCTAGGACACAAGCTAGAGATGCACGTACAGACAGTATGACCAACGGGAAAATTGTAACCTTTTTCACCATGTTGTCTCTATCCGTCCATGGCGTATTCTGCATATCATTCATTGACAGTGGAAAAGTTAAATTCATCGTCCAAATGACATTCTGAGCTGTAGTTTTATTTTTCAAAAATAGGTAATTTACATTGAGATGTCTCAAGGTAAATGAAAATATGCACCAGTGTGAGGAAGATTGAAGCAGACGTGTCAGTTCAGCTCACACGCTATCGCCAAAAATAATCGAAGTAACCCTATTCTTAAATTTTCCGTGGGATAATACAACGTCTATCTGAAATTTCTACAAAAAGATGACTGTGTGCATTGCGCACATAACAGGAAGTGCTGCATTTGAACTGACCAGTCTGTAATTAAACATTAACCTTTTTTATTTAAATTATTAAGATACCGTATATTACAATAGGTCTACACCATAGAGGTGGAACAAACACTTGCTCTACCTCTATGGTCTAGCAACAGTACCAATTAAATGTAGTATTAGTTATATAATTGATAATAGCCACAGCTGTGTTGAACGTGACAGCCCCCCCCCCCCCCATACGCCTACAATCTGATTTGCTGAACAACAGGACAGATACAAAAACTGATTTTACATTTAAAAAAAATAACAACAAAGAATCAATCTACTTATATTAATGAATATTTTTAAGGAACCATCCAAAACAAAGAAACTTTGGCTAGTTCGGCAGAGAAATGAGAAACAAGGAGATGCTTTGATTCGTTTATTTAATAATATACATCAGGGCGCGTGGTAAATTGGTGAGGTGTGATTTGTTAGCATTGAGAACCTGCGGGTCATATATCAATCCAATCAGCGGCGAGTACTGACGTGGACGACCAATCACCGGCCAGGACAAGACACTACACAAGGCCGGCGCGGCACTCTCTCACCACCACCCACAATGCCCACAGGAAATTGGGCAAAAAACCCTTATCTACACGACGGCGAGGGAGCACTTCTAAGAGCGGTCAGTCGGGGGCTAGGTGTTGCCATGGCTGCACAGACCGGCATCTGGATTTGCCGAGGGATCTGCTTGCTGGCGGGATCCATGCGAGTCTCGCATGGATCCCGCCAGCAAGCAGATCACCATACGTCTGTCCGTCGGTGTATAATAGGGATCAGCCCTGCATATGGCTTTAGTGTAGTTGGCATATATTACCGTTGGATTAATGCTGGCCCAGCGTCTGCGACGCTGGGCCAGCATTAATCCAACGGTAATATGAGTTGTGAGAGACAATAAAGTACATGGAATCAGACATTCATATATATAATAATCTATGACTTACTGCAACGGGTATTGCATAATCATATACCATCAAATCAATTATGTGACGGGCAGGTTATTATTTGAGCCTCTCTTCTGTGTGAAATCATAGATTTTCCAACACTTGGCATGTCAGCATTAAGTTTGTAACTGTACGCAACGTAGCGCACTTTGTTGTATTTGCACGCGAAATAAAGTATTTTGATTTTAAAATCTGGCATTCTAGTAATTTAGGTTTCGTCACAATCGATTTTCCCCGCAATATCGTTTTTCACAAAATCAAATCACACTATAATTTAGTTGTACACCTACGTGCGGAAAGTACTACAAGGAAAAACATCCGGTAGAATCTGTCTCAGCGTGTAAATGGTGGTCACCTGGGAGTGCCTCCAGCGTGAGTACACAGCCAGAATAACAAGAGAACGGCTACACTGCGATCTACAAAAAGCGTGGGTGTGCTTACCGCCCGGCAGGTCTCCTGGCATTAACGCTTCAACCCCTACAGTATTATATTATGAATTTTCACCGGGATCAGGTCCTGAATCGCGTGAGCGATTCAGGACTTGATCCCGGTGAAAATCACTATAGATGAGCGATTCAGGACTTGATGCCGGTGAAATTCAATACAGGATCATCAACAACTTTTCTCCACATCTCTACGTTCAATATTTCACATGTATTTCTTTGTTAATGGACCCGCAGCTGGTAGAATGTTAAGTCGGGGGATCAGGCATATTGTGTTGCTGGTGTTGGTTGACATTCACACGGCATGGCGTTTATGTCCCACTGTGAGGTAACGCTACGTAACCGGGTGCGATGTGTCCGGAACGTCTGGTAAAGCGCGGCACAGCATGCCAGATACATCTAGCAAAACGTGTCGGACGACCAAAATGGATAGTAAGCACAAAATTATTGTAATATTTTATTCTGTGCAAAAAAGTAGTCCAATTTATTCAACATTGCTCCCACTATGCAAATCATGACAAATTCATTCAGTCATCTAAACATCTAAATCAGACGTTTTTCTTAATAATGAACAGATGATATACGGTAATTAAGAATTTAAATCCCACGAATAACTGATATTTAAAACGTTTTCGAGAAAAGCGACAGAGCAGATACGTAATCAGCAAATGAATTCAGAGAAAACACTGGTGAAATAAGAAAATGTCTGATGAGCAAAACACATTCCATTTCCCATATAATTATCAATATATCTTCCTGCAGGCCTCCAAATGAGCAGAGCAGCAGATTTGTTTTAAAATTAACAATGACATTTTTATTAAAAATGTATTCCCTCTATCACGCGTAAGAATGTCAGGTCTATTGGAATCATTTAAACATATCACTTTTGGTTTGCTTGTTCTGGTTGACACACGGTCAAGTGGTAGGGTGGTTGGCGGGAGCGGTTCAGCCAGCTACCACCTGACAATCAATGCAGCTAGCAAGAAGTCGCCAGCGTCTCCAAAAAACAAACCTTCTCCATGATACCTCCTCTAGAATAACCGCCAAGAAAACAGATTTTGGTCCAGCGTTTTTTGAAAAACGGGCCACCGTCAGACGCGTTGGCCCGTCATTCAACTAATGTCGGACCACAGCTGCAGCTCAGTTTCCCCGTGTCACATCACAAAGAGCCGTTGGGCCAGATTTTGAATTGCAGATAGCCGAAGGGCGCCACGAAAGGTGGGATTTTCTGGTCTATGCCGCAAATAATGAGACGCAACAAGCCGTGTGCCCACCATGCAGCCAACACCAAGCATTTACCCAGTGTCGTTACAATGTTGGTCCAGCGTCTGCGGCGCTGGCCCAGCATTAAAACAATTTTAGTTCAACGTGTAGGGTTCGCTGGGGGCTGAGTTCGGCTTCAGGTTGACCCAGATTTTGGCGTGGATTATCTGGCAGTCCGTCAGTTTGAACCTGGGACCGCGCCATGCACACTGCCCTGCAAAGCTAAAAGGCAGTATCTGCTCACTTGTAAAGTAAGCAGATACTGCTTTTTGTCTTTGCGCGCTCCATACACTGTGGCGGCACTGGCGGTAATTGCCAAAAGGCAGACCAGTCTGGTAGACGCACATGAATACCAAATGACAAAGTGGACCACACCGTTCTTCATGTTTCCAGGCTATAACGTTCACGGTGGCTGGTGTCGGTCATAACGTTGGTATGATCACTCAAAAAAATCACTTTTCTAGAAGGAGAAATAACGTCAAGCTTTATTATCATGACTACCGGCCGATAAAGCTCGTTATTCTCAGATCCTACGACATTTTCTGGCAGTATCGTGAGATTGAATGATAAGATAAGCTGGACATGTTCATTTTCAATCTGCCTGATACATATCTGTCTGGAACTCCACTTCAGCGAATGCTCCGCTACGTCCAGCATCTACAACATTCCTGGCTGTCCTTTCTATAGAAAGCTTCACTGTAGTGCATACAGAACCATTTTACAAATGTTCTCTGTGCATACCAGAGTCAAATACTGAATTATTCCTTTGGCAAAGCATTTTTTTAAGAGCGCAGGCCTACGTTTACATATAGCATTTCGTCACGATGGCTTTAATTATAATGCGTCCATGCGTTATTCATGCCCCTGTTGCATATAGCACTTCGTTATGGTGTTTAACATCTAATGGGTCAATGTGTTTTCAATGCTATTTACCTTTTACATATATAAATTCGTTATGATGTGTTTACATCTAACGCGTCAATGTGTTGTCAATGCTATTTACCTTTTACATATATAAATTCGTTATGATGTGTTTACATCTAACGCGTCAATGTGTTGTCAATGCTATTTACCTTTTGCACATAGCACTTCCTTTTGTATATAGCACTTCGTTATGGTGCTTTGCTAACAATGTTAGACAATAATATATCTATAAATAACGTCGCATAAAAAAAGAGTAATAATTAAATAATAAATACAGTCTCGTCAAAGAAAGTAAAAATTATTTTAGTTTTCTTGGCGGTTGGTTGGTTGTGCACATCACTTGTAGATTGTCACATACTTCTATACTCCTTGGTTATATGCTAACTGTTCACCGCCACAGGCAGTGATCTATTACACGTAATTAGATTAGTAATTTAACACACCAGAGACCGCGAAAGTAATTTCCATCCACTGAATCACCCCTACCCCCTGTGAGTTATTCTATTCTGCCGGTGCGCCAATTAATGACAATAACTGCAATTCGCCATTGAGCGTTTCATATCCTTTATGAGGATGGCTGCGTCTAATTCTGGTAGATTTATATCTCACCGCACGGCGACGATTGTCCACATGAACACGGGAACACAGTAGAGCCATAGAGTGGATACTCTGTAATTTAATCAGCCCTGCTAATCAATATTATCTTCTAGAATATATGGAGAAGCACACCGAACTAATAACATGGACATGTGGATCATTGACCAAAGTACTACATTCTGAATGTTGTAGCTCAATAAATCATTATTACTGTCTTAGATAACAAAATGAGCAAGAACTAAAATTATCTATAAATAACAAGACTCTGTCAACAAACCAACGGTTCCACGGTGGCCCAAAAGATAAGCGTCCGGACTTTTATCATTGTAGGTGTAGGAGCGTGAACGAGATGTGGTAACGTCGTAACCCGATTTATAGAGCTTCAAACTGTTGACATGTAGGCCTGATATTTCAGTTCACTCTGTGGTAAATAAAACAAAAATAGATTTATTCAAGTCCTTCGGAAACATGAGGTAAAAAAAGACCAAAGATTCGCCCTCGTGATGGAAACGCACAAATGTTATGAAATGTGCTCAATAAACAAAAACGTGTGTCAAGTTTTATTCCTACTCGATCAGAAAGTAGGTCAAAGGTCATAACCCCAAAAAGGCACATCTGCAATCCCTAATTACAGACGCCTGAACTAGATGCAAATGACCATCCCCTTTGGGTGGCTTAAGTTCCGTGGCACTAAGCCACGGCCGTGAGTGATTGACTCCAACGGAACATTCCGTTGTGAATATTATTGAATACTACGTTCCGCTATCTGTTGACGAGGCGCGTAGTAGTGTCCATGACACGAAACTCTTTTACTAAGCGGTCTGTAAATGTATTTTATCTATCTGCTTTTTCTGCTATAGAATGGAAGATGATCTGATATGCTGGTGGTCTGATGGAATAAAGATACACAATAAATTTAGTTTATACTAAAATTATAAGATGAAATTGATTGTTGGTGTCTGTATTATGTACATTCCACAGTTATAAAGTTTCTGTGTAAAAGTCAAAGCTATTAAACGACATATTTTATTAGAAATTTACCAATGCATAATGTAGGTTTTCATATGAATTGTATTGTAGATTTTGCAGTCTACTTGAAGTGAAACACATCTGCTTTAGTATTGTTCAAAATAAGATTTATGCCTGAAATTGTTTGTGATTATATATTAATCAGTTGGTATCACGATCAGTGCTCTCATAACACAGAGCTCTGTCAGCATGGTCAGGTCCTCGTGTACATGCTGGGCATAAGATTAGATAAATAATTAAATTTCAAAACTCAAATTCAAAACGGCCTCCGTTGCAGACAGTGTACATATTTTTCAATACAGTGCGATTTTTCCACAATCTTGACTCATTCTAAGGCACACGCATTACACTAGGCTACCAGAAAAAGACTCATGTTTAAGGACATTCTAATGGCATTGAAATGGCTTAGTTTAACTCAGCGGCTAATTCTCTATAAATATAGATTTGGATATACACACTTCAAAAAACATCAAAAACATCACTCGAGAACCACTGTGCAAATATTTTACAAAATAATTATCACCACTACAATACCAGGACATCGGTTTGGAGCACAGGTTTGGAACATACGATATGCAAATGCAACGTAGAGTATCTTTTAAACGTGTCCAAATTACATAATTCACGATTTAATACATTATAAGTAACTGATTTATTTAACTATATAATTTATTTGAAACGTTAACAAAGTATAATCATGACGTAGTTCAGTGTGACTAGGCAATGCTAAATTGACTCGAGCAATAATCTGGTTGGTTGTCAGGATTATAATCGCAGTGTAAAATGTCATGTCATTGTCATGTCATTGAGGTGGCATTGTGAAAAGGAGATGATGGCATGGCTGCCGCGCATCGTGCTGAGACATTTACCCAATGTTGGAATAATGTTGGGCCATCGTCGCAGACGATGGCCCAACAATAAACCAGCATTGGGTGGAAGTGTCGTATCGGCACGCTCCGCGACAAGGACGAGGACCTGTGTGGGAGTCCTTGAGGGGTTCAATAATCAACATCAGAAGTAGGCCTACGTGGTTTACTGGCATCAGCCCATGTGGCCCAGTTATTTAATCCTCGCCCAATAAACCGCCAATTATACTGCCCTAATCCAATCATGCTAATAGTCACTCCATACGCAGATCTGATAACGTTGAATTTTTCATCACTTCCCATCCACTAAATCGCATTCTCCTCCACGTATAAGCCGCACCCTCATAAAATTCTCTGTTTGAGAATGAATAAACGGATACACAAATCTTACGTTGCTGTCTTCTTGGAATTAAATGCATGTTTTTTTGAAAGATAGAGAACACCAGACGTCTCTTGGATCATACTCTTTAACCCTTTTCCCGCTATGTTATTTAATTAAAATTTTCACCCACTTAAAGTTGTGTCTCGCTACCGCGACCCACAACTTCAAGAGGGTGACAATTATATCATATTTGTTTAATTTGAGGACAAACTTTTGCAAATCTTGATGTTTAAACACTCATCTCATTTCCAATAATAGTGGTTTGATCGATTAAAAAAAACAACTATAAAACGACTATAGTCGGTCTTATCGCTTAAAGGGTTAATTCCGAGGGTGGGTTATTATAATCTTACACGCAAAAGCCATCTGGCAGGACATTTAAATTGTTATTTACAGGATACTATTTCGGATATAATTTCACCATGTTCACATTAAATTAACACTTACCCATTTATCATTCCATTGTGTCTGCAAAACTGTTCCAAAGTCTTGCTAACGTATCTCGATGACAGGTGAGTGCACCGATTTTGCAAAGAATTACAGTAGCACAAGTTCTGAAATATAAGGGAGTCATTGACATTGGTGAGAACTAGCATCCGCACTGTCACCAGCTGTCACCAACAAGTCACGTACATTTCAGAAATTGTTCATAGTTTAAATAAAAATTGTATCTGTTGATGCACACGTAATAGTCATTCCAGAGAGTGGACTTTCTCGTTAATCATCTCCTACTGAAATTAACTTGAATAGCGTGGCTCATCTTAGACTAATTATCCACTGGGTCTCTACAATGAGTTACGAGACTTGCATACCCAAGGGGAAAACTAAATAGAGATCATTTCCTTTACATAGGCCTACATCTAGTGTTATTATATCGTGTGTATTATATAGGGTGTATCTGCCACTTTGTAAAGTGGCAGATACACCCTTTCATATCCAAGGGGACGATATAGTATCCATAAAAATATCATATTCCTGGCCCTTTAAAATTTAAATAGAAAACGGGCTGAAAGAGATGTCCTTCATACAGGGTCCTACTGTGAATATGAAATAACATTCCCTGATATTATCTCGTACTTGTTAAATCTCGTGATCTTTCGTTGACCATCCTCAAATTCATCGAAGCCCATGATTTCCCTGACTAGAATATATGGGTCTCTCCTTGCTTTCCAGTGTGAATGTGAGCCCTGTACTAGTAGAAAAAAGTTGTTAAAAAACACCATCTCTATTTTTCAAATACTAAATTTCTCATTACTGTTTTTATCCGGACGGTCATGCATCACAAAGCATGGGTTCCAGTGGACGTCATTCCACGCGATCTAAACAGCACGGCTAGCAAATCCTGCCAATTTTATATTGATCCAGTTATGTGAAATATTCATCAAGAAACTGCAAAAATAAACTGAATAATGTAAGCCTCACGTAATGGCGGATACCATTTTCCTCGTGGAGCATCCAATAGCACGTCATATGCTGTACAAAGCCAAAAGGCAGTAACGGCTTACTTTACAAGTAAGCAGATACTGCCATCTGGCTTTGTAGAGCAGTATACTTATCATTGGCGTGCTTGCTGTGATGTAAACAACGCCATTCTTTTAATGTTATTTTACCAGTGCCTGGAATCGAATTAGTGTGATATTCGAGAGTCCTGTCAATGTAATTGCGCAGCAGCAGCGGCAGCGGCCGCGGTGCCAGCCACAATCTGGATTTCTTTCAAGAGATCGGTTAAGACACCCGAAAATGAGTACTGATCCAGAAGAATCGCTCGGCGACCTCACGGCCCTCGACCTGTGCGCGCCGTGTAACCCCGCAGATCCCGGCGCCAGCTCAATGCTGGGACAACGTAGGCAGACGTTGGTCCAGCATTGAGCCGGCGACTGCTGCTGAGTTCCTGCTCTGGTTGCACAAGCGGTGGTGGAGATGAAATAGGGAATTCAGAACCACAGATTCCACCAGGAAATTACGTTGCGGACGGCTGAGAGAGAACGGAATTAACCCTCCCAGTGCGGGGGACCGACTTTAGACGTCAGAATCTGACGTCTGTAGACGTCAGATTCTGACGTCTAAAGTCGATCCCCGCACTGAAAGAGTAAAATATTTATGTCGGCCGTATACCCATAACATATGTATTCAAATGAAGCAGAATAAGATTTTTTTGGGTCTCTTGGTTTATATAAAAATATTTCAGCACTTTGAGGGTTAACCATTCCCGTGCCAAGAATGGCTTTATTCAAAGCGAGGAAACTGTTGATACTGCTACGGTCGTTCAAAATAGGATGGGATTAGGGCAACTTGGATCACGAACGAGGATTGGTGTAAAATCAGTCATTTTAAGAGAGTCCACATCACCCAAATACATAGCAGTTCATTCTAAGATCAGCCAAAATGAGAATCGGAGGAGCAACGGTACCGAGAACATCATGCGTGGTCTGATACGTCCACGTCCATCAGGAAAAAAAGAAGAACGAAAACTATGTAGCAGCGAACGTTTGCCGACTGCGTTTTTTGCTAATGAGAAGTCACCGTTTTCCTCTTGATGGGGTCCACATTGCAAGTGGGGTGTGACTGGCACGGCATTCCCCCTGCGGTGTGGTTTCCATGGCATGTGCGGGCGGAATAGCCCCAGTCTGGAATGTCATCAAATAATTACACCACTCTGTATCTCATCAGGAGAAATGCGGCCTTTATTGCTGCGGGAATAATTAGAGCAAATGAAAGCAGGGATCCGGGAAGAGCTGCCGCCTCAGCGCCTACCACCCTCATCGGGGAGGCGATGACATATAAAGTAGATGGGTTTTATGAGGAGAGTGACACTCCGGCAAGCACGTCAGCCACAATGCTGGCTTAACCATTACAACGCCAAAATATTTTATATAAACCAAGAAACCAAATGTGTTTTTATTTAGTCTTAGTCAGCTCTTTCTGCTTTATTTGAATACCTATGTTATGGGTCTACGGCCATCATAAATATTTTACTCTTTCAGTGCGGGGATCGATTTTAGACGTCAGAATCTGACGTCTACAGACGTCAGATTCTGACGTATCAAGTCGGTCCCCGCGCTGAAAGTTTTAATGTTGGGCCTGGGTCGCAGACAGTAAATGAAATGAATCGGGCTTTAGGCCACCTTTGTGCACATATAGGCTAAACTGGGCCAGGAGAACCTCCTGAGGATGGTGAGATGATTGAGATGACACTGTCCTCCAGACACAGGATTCGAAATTCGAGCCCTGGCGGTCTAAGGCCGAGCACGCTACCTCTCTGTCACGGTGGCTCCCCACAATACTGACTTTCACACGTGGATGGGGAAGAAACATTTTTTGTTTCTTTCAAACCGCCGGAGTCGCAGACGGTGGACCAACAGTAAACTAAGGTTGGGTGGACATCTCATGTTTCATGGGACTGTGAAGCCAACCACTTTCAGATTTGAATAATCAGATTTTAATTTAAGCCATATTTCCTAGAAGAGTCATGATTTTCATCTGGAAGACTTTTTTTACTGAATAAAGGATACAATCTCTCTCTTTTTCTACAAAGTGAAAGACGTCCAATTAATCCCCTAGAAAACGATGTAACAGTGAATGATCACAAGATATTTAAGTGTGTAGTATCACTCCGTGATTCAAAGAAGACGTTCGACCAACATTGAGCCAGCATTGGTGGAGTGTCTCGTATTCGTTGGACATGCCATGGAGACGGTTTTGTACAATATTACAGTGAATGATTATTGCTTTAAATCGCTTCCTGCACATCGTGGCAATATCGCGACATAATGAAGCCCGAAGCCGGGATTATACCCTACCCTTATCAGGATTTTTTTAAAGTGCACAACACAACATAGTCAACACTACACACTCCAGGCCTATGGACAGCTTGGTGCAATGTGCAATTATGCACAAACACGACAATAAACAGCCACCACCATTTTACTCGATGACTTTTTGTCAAAAGTCAAAGGTAATCAGTGGGAAATAACCAGAGAGCTATATATGATAATAAATTTGAATCCAATCTCAACAACGGTTCAGAAGATATTGCATACACAGGAAGAATTCATCTATATCTATGTGAAAAATAAACAAGTTATTGATACTATATGCTAAAAATCTCACTAAATCGGCCATTTTGAGGCATTTCAGTAATTATTGAACTTGTCCGAGAACTGCTAATTAGTAACATGCATAAAGAATTTGGGAAGGATACATGAAAAACGTTTTAAGTTATCGCGCCCACAAGGTCAAATTACTGACGTAATATGCGAAAAATCGCAATAAATCGGCCAATTTGAACTTTTGTACAGCCATTATTTAACTTGTCCGAGAACTGATCATTTTCTAACATGCATAACAAATTTGGGAAGGATACATGAAAAAATTTTCAAGTTATCTTGCCCACGAGTAAATGCTAACGCCGATGCCAACGCCGAACTTCAATTGCAATTAAAAATTTAAAGTCGAGCTAACAAAACTAAGAATTTAACTTATGAGTATGAGTTGAGGGTAGGCCTACTATAATGTTCGAGACGGAGACAGCAGAATGACGTCGGCAGGAAATGCAAAACACTGGAAGCATCCCAATATAATCGGAGATATTTAAATAATGTCATTATGCGATTAGATACAGCATGCAGATGATCGGGATATAATCCCAGCAAACATAAGACATTGACACGATGTTGGGCTAATGTTGGTCCACCGTCGTAGACGGTGGACCAACATTAGCCCAACATGTTGGTCCACCGTCGTAGACGGTGGACCAACATTAGCCCAACATCGTGTCAATGTCTTATGTCGTAGACGGTGGACCAACATTAGCCCAACATCGTGCTAAAGTCTCCAGTGTGCAGAGAGTATAATCCACGTGGACGTGTGACCTTGGCGGTCAGCGTGAGGTCAGGGGAGTCAACAGCCTGGTCAGGGAGCGCGGGCGGGATCAGGTCTTAACCGTGGTGATCCATTCAGCGGAATGGACCGGTTCACATGATATCGCTTAGACTTTAATCATCTGGTCTGGAGGTCACCTGATGGCGTGGCTTGGGGAAGGCGACCGGCTACTGATTAATGATTCTAATTATGGGAATGTCACACTGGGGAAAGTAGGCAGTCCCGGAGTCAACAAAATTGATTTCCGGAGACGTACATGTGTCCAATGACGATGACGAGGTCCTATCGGCACACTCGTCAAACAATACTGGTGATAAATATAGATAATTTATTGTTAGTGATCGAATTCGGATTTTGAAAACCATTAGAAGGTCTATCCTGATATAATTTTAGCCTCAAATGTTTAACCCTGACAAACTTTACCATTGGAATCTTAATCCTCTACAAGCCTTGTATGGGATGAAGGAGACCTAAGTGACAGATTAAAGACAATCATGATAATAATTATTTTTAAAAAAGGTTTATTAACATGTTCGTTGTAAAACCCTTACAATGATGCTTTGACAAACACATAAGTTATATAGAGCATGAGAATCACATATTAAAGAATCACACAAAGAACTAACGTAAGCCTAAATTAGCGATTTTACTGTTCTTCTTCACATTACATCAAATACAGTCTAATGGATACATAATTGTAATGAGAAGCGTACACAATCAGGTCTGTATTGGGTTTGTATCTGTCCCAATATTGTCAATAGTGCAGAAGAGGAGACACTCAAGCAATCTAATTGCAGAACAAGCACAGCTTGATTTTAAGTCGGAACAAATTATTAAGAGAACCACAAAACAGTACGTTGACGGAATGGAGAAAAAAACAACAGTAGCACGAATTATAATTTGCCGATTTCGAACCCATAAAGGAAAGCAAGATTCAGTCACATTAGGTAACAACAAACCGTTGCCTTCAGCTCTTCTTGACATTTTTATTACGTGTAGCCGGTCAACATAAGAAGTGACAATCAGGCTAATGCAGTGTGAATGCTAATCTGATTGTCTATGAACTGGAAGCGAGCACGAGGATGTGAATAGGACGTCGTTATGCCTCCTGTTATCCCTCATTCATCAACACCCCCCTCCAGCCAGCTCCGTACTGGAGGAATCAATTGATAATTTGTTCACCCACAACTAGACTGAATTGCGGTAGCAATTAGGTCTAGTTGTGGGTGAACAAAATACTCAGATGTGTGGATAATCTTTAAATCATCATCACAAAATTTTATCACACGTGAATTATTTCCCTGAATTTAATCTTAAGGAAAAACTTGGTTCCTTCAGCACACAAAGGGTTGACTATGAGCTTACTGAAGACAAATGACACTCTCACCCACCCAGAGCCCTGCCATCAGCAAGGTCATCAGTGGTGATAGCACCCTAGAGGCATCACCGCATGGTAAGCCCTTCACTGGCCCTAGTACTGCACCATAATAACGTATTGTCAGTCAGATAACACGTGACAAAATCTACTAATATCATCCCGTCATTTTGTTGTCATTTAAAATGGAGGAGTATACCTCGCGTGGGTCCTACCACCTTAATCTGCGACCGGGGTTTAACAAGTCATAGTAGTGTTGCGGATATCACACTCTCATGTTTCCAACACAAGGTCTCGTACACACGGAGTAGTCTATAAATCCAAGAATGGTTGTCTACATTGCAATCATTGGTATTTTTCAATGACGTGAATCTAAATTATAATGCAAACTATACAAATGTCGATATATAATTGCTCAATCAGTGAAGCGTTCGCTTATAATTTGCACCGTCATTTCTAAATTTGCCAAAACGGAGCAATTCAGATATCATTGGTTGATGTCGTTCATTCAAATCCATGGGATTTAAATGTGTTTATTGTGTCTCATAAATTTAATTTCGCCTATTATAAAAACGGTCAATAAAATTAGCATCATTGTGAATACACATAAAAAAGTGTGTACACATAAAATTACGTACTTCACGCTTCTTTTCTCGCTGAATCACCGAAGGGAGTAAAGGAGCTTTCCACTGTAAATGAAGATACTCATTGTAAACGGAAGGTTGTATGGCGTGTTGTAAATCCAGACTAAGATGATAATATATACCTTTATTTCTCTCTATAGTATCTTTGGCCAGTTTACCCTATAAATGAGAATACCTGCCTGAAGACAGATAATCATAAACTGAGATATTTACATAAAATCACCCGGGCAAAATATTTGTATATTTTTCTAAGTCGATTCCTGCACTGAAAATGTAAAATATTTATAATAGCCGCAGACCCATAACATTGGTATTCAAATGAAGCAAAAACAGCTAACTAAGACATTCAAGATGATTTCAAATTAAAAAGTATTTCAGCGCTGTAATGGTTAAACTGCCTGCCATCGCCAGCCATTAGATGACTTAGTAGTATGATCATACCACAGAGTATACCAGTATGTTGGATAGCCATCCCAGCAAACACGACACGTTGAAACAATGATGTTTTAATGTTGGGCCAACGTCTGCGACGTTGGCCCAACATTAAAACATCATTGTTTCAACGTGTCGTGTATTCTGAGATGTTCTGTAGAGCAAAGGCAAACTGGTGTTGTGCGGGTTTATTCTGAGACATTCTCCCGGGGGATATAGGTGGTAACACTGTCTTGTCTCTGTGGGCTGGACGGCATTGCTGGCAAGCTTGGGTAACGGCTGATTGCTCGCAATGACAAACCAATCTGTGGCGCTTACTCAGCTGATTTCATTCCGTCTGTGGGCCTGCTGAGCGAGCCAAGTCAATTACCCTGCCTCGCACCACCGCGACCCCCGGTGTCCCTCACAGACAACACCGGGCCGCCCGACAGCCCGCCATCCAGCGATCAATGTGGTGCTTTAATTGCAGGAAATCGAGCTAGCATCGCTTTGCAACAGACATGGGTGTGGACAAGTCTTAAGCAGACAGGCGACCTCCTTCAATAGCATGCGGTATGTGGCCAAAGAAAAGACCAAGATGCTCTATCCTCTCTCAAGTATTAGTGTTACCATATCACATCTATTCCCACTACTTAACACTTTGCCTGTAAAATGGTTTAGTATAAAGCCAGCCACGGGTAAGTGACTATGTGTTTACGAGTCTTAGTCGTAAACACATACTACAGGCCGGGTAGTGCTAAGATTCAAGTCTAAGTAACTAACCATGTAAAATGTTTAGTACTGTATCATACACACAGTCAATGGTGTATACGGGTCTGGGTGCTGCGCACAAAGACAACCCAAGATATATATAATACATATCAAATACATATCTTAGTTTATCTTTGCTGAAAAATAGCCAACCTTAAAATATACAAAGCTTTCAAAACTATGAAATAAATTCCCCGCCTAGGGAATGTGATAACATTTGCTTCAATTTTACAATAAAAAGGTTTATTATAGTATCAATTTAAAAGGCTCTCCATATCTTTTAGACTTGAAAAAAATTGAAATTGAAAATGAAAGGTATCCATGTACATTTTAGTATGGAGTCGATCAGGATGTTTATATCTATCAAACACCCTGAATCCACAAATCTGGTGATCAAACAAAACACAAGAATCAAACAAGGTATAGTGTTATGTGTGGCCAGCAGAAGTGAGAATGTCAACTGTACTCGATCACATGCGATCGATGCCTGCTTAGACGAAGAATAACAGCAGTGTGTCAGATGATATACTTTATCAAATTGTCCAGTGTCACCTCAGAATCGAAGAAGGATGACGTTCCAAGAGATTATTTGTTCCAGAAAAATATGTAGCAGTTGTGTAGACGTGCATCTGGCGCCAGGGTTTAATGCCCAAAACTGCTATGTACAGCAACATATTATTGTGTAGCATTTGACCCCAACTGTAGATAACATATATTACCTGGAAATCTATGAAAGGTTTCAAATGATCACTTTGGTATTAAACATGTTAAAGGGTAGTATCAGTCCGATTGTAAAATGGCAGATACGGTCCTTTAATGGTAAGGAGACAACGACATGATGTGAACGGGACCAGCTCTGCAGTGCAAAGCGAAAAGGCAGTAACTCAGCAAACACAAAACATTTGTACAATGTCGGCCCAACGTCTTCGACGTTGGGCCGACATTGTACAAATGTTTTGTGTTTACTTTACTTTTCGTAAGTAAGTGTGTGACCGCGCTGACCTTATTTTCGAAGTCGTATTTACAATGTTTCTTTTCCTTCACTTGACCATATCACCACGTGCCATTATGCCATGAAGCCTGATAAAATAGTCGGGCAAAATCTATTAACCTGTTGATGGAGACCATCTATGACTTCCTCAGCTTACAAAATTCTCTGTCTGCAATGTTTCTGTGAAGTAAATATTCACTAGTTTACCGTATTTAACCATACTTCCAAGGAAATCACGGATGCGATGGAGACACGGTGAAGTGGGATTACAGTTCATCCTGGCATGGGAATGCAATTTTACAGACATCTTTAAAAATATATTATATATCTATATTATATGATATGACGCCGTTATATATATGCTGTAGATCGTAGAGACCAGATTTGTTGGGAGTTTTGCTATGTCTGGGGCGTGAAAATCCACAGGCGGGCATGTATGTGGGATTAAGTTCACCGTATCCCCTC
The DNA here is from genome assembly GCA_964017125.1 of Flabesymbios commensalis. NCBI lineage: Eukaryota > Metazoa > Annelida > Polychaeta > Terebellida > Flabelligeridae > Flabesymbios > Flabesymbios commensalis. Next base: position 88,240,293 of record OZ024902.1, read on the forward strand.
TGCCGGGCTGCTAGGTCAAATCACTATGCAGTATATCAATTCTTCGCAACATTCCATCGCTGGACCATGCATAATTTCCAGTATAAGTTGGCTCTCACTGGACAGCATAAGGATTGTTTAGTAGGAATATAATCAAATAAATCTCTTCAAATGAAATAAAAAATACGGTAAAGTATTAATTATAACGTTGTAAAAATGTGTTATTCTACGACAGGTGAACAGTTTTTATTTGCTCCATATAGCGTTTACTGCTTTAGAAAGTTTTTATCTGCATGTTTTCAGATGAAAATATCGTGTTTTCAGATCTGTATTATTTACTGCTAAAAAAATCCACATCTGGTCATTTTAGCATCAATAGTCAAAGACATATCTCACCATAATATACAATAATCTGATGATATTATGTGAAAGCAAGTAGTAGGATAATAATCAGATATATCTAAACCATTGAATATTTAGGCAGGACATCCTATAAATATAATCAACAAAATGTTGGCAATATCTGCGCAAACGAAGGCGGTAACTCAAGGACGATTCGACATCAATGCACAAAATTGCCTCATTCATTGTCTGGTTATAGATATACACGACCTCACGAAAAACAGCCACATTCCATATTAATGTTGTAACGGCAGACGGTTTTAAAATTTAAAATTATTACATCGATGACATGCGCATACATTTCGTCTGCAAAAGTTTCAAAAACAGTTTACATTTTTTTTAAATTATGCTTTCCTTGTTTCTAAATCAATTTTAACTTTATGTCACGATAAACTATAATTACGTAACAATTATTTTAGAATAACTGAAACCACCGGCCCGTAGTTTATATAATTACGTTTGGGCCTATATAATTCGTCCGAGAATTTTAACCAAGAATAAACATGATGTAGTGACTCATTGTATATGAGCAGGGAGGCCTACTTTGTCTAATGACCTCTTGTTAGGAGGATGCAATCCGGAGAAGACTATAATGCTGCAACAACGATACATCTAAATGGCGAAAACGTTTGCCGCAAACGCTGTTAGTATTCGGGCGTTGTCGGAGCGCGTAGGTTCAGCGGTGCACATTTAAGTAGAGACGGTGGTGCGGACCTCTCTCCAAGACAAAGTAGACCACGGCGGTGTGGCGTTCACCCTTCTGCTGTTTTTACCGCCGCCCAGAAGCACGGGTCAAACGTGGAGATTCACCAATCATGGCCGAGTGTCTCCCAGAGAAAACGTTTTCTCTCCACGTCGTTTGAATGTTGGTCCGGCGTCTGCGGCGCCGGAACAACATTCAAACGACGTTGGTCGATGGAGCCGTCAACCATCGAGATGGCACGGCAGTACATCACTAATTTATACATCAACAGGGACGCACAATTAGCCCTGAATTTCAAGCATGGTCAACCAGGCTCGGTTAATACTTTTCCTGCCTCTGGCTGTTTGCTTCTGTCCTGTAAATGGCTTTGTAACTAAGCGACGACACTCTAACGACCATGGAACCCTCTCCACCAGCAACGCGCTGATTCTCTTCATCACTGCGTGGAGCTGCGCAACAGTCAACAAGTCTACGGTGGCTCAAGATGGCGACGGATTTCCTGATAACCACAATTGAGTCCCATATTGTCAATTAGGCCAAATCAGGTGCCATTGATACAAAAAACATATTAATAAACAGAGGAATATAAGACAAATGGATGTCGCATAATAGATGAGAATATTTAACCCACATTTCACCAAATGGGGTGCAGCTTAATCGAATAACTTCTAAAATCTCACTTAGCAAGTTTATGCGCTCATTTAACTGTATACATTTATAGACAAGTGACATCGAAATTGTCCAGGTTTTTTTTTAAGTTTCAACTTTCTGGTTACAGATATTGAGTTTGATTCCGTTATATCAGTCAAAATTTAAATTGCACAATTATTTTGTTTAACCGACAAAGAATATATCGCATATAAATCTTCATTACACACATAAAACACAGTATTTTTGTTTGACATAAATTTACATAATGGGTTATGCGAGTAACCTTTGCAAAGAAAAAATAGTAGACGTTCTTCAGAAAGAACATCTTACTTGAAAGGTTCAGTCCATCATTTAGGGCGATCGCACCTGCGCTCCTCATCGCTCGTTAGTGTACAAGGAGAGCATTATCATGATTATTGACAGCACAGCTTGCGAAACAAGCAACTATCTGTTGAAACTTTAATCCTTTCATCGCTAATAACGATAATGATCGTTTTAAATCAGTTTTATTATTCGATCAAATCAGTGGTATTGCGAATGAAATGAGTGTATTCCTGCAAATCTCAAATTAAACAAATAATTATGACTATTTTCAGCCCCTTGAAGTTGGAGAAGGGGACGTAGCGCAATGGCTAGAACGCCTGACTGCCTAGCCAGTCATGCATGCGTCCCGCCTTCGAGCCCCGCTGTTTCCGTGTGGTGTTTTCAAAGAAAAAGAATTGTTTCTCCCTTCTCAATGTGACTAGGCGATCACGTTAATGGCGGCCTCGTCGAGTTAAGGTTGAGACCAGTGTATCGACGTTAATTGCAGCGCTCCTCACAACACTTGAAGTTGTGGATCGCGGCAGTGAGACACAACAGGAAGTGGGTAAAAAATTAAATTGCATAGCTTAGCGATTTAACACTTTACCCGCGGTTCCGCTTATATTGGGTTTTTTTAATAGCACATTAAATACCACCTTTTGAACATGTTGAATATAGAACGTGATATCAATCAACAAGATTTCAAAACCGTTGACCTCCATTTTGTCAAATCTGAATAATTCTCCCTCACTTGAAGTTGTGGATCGGGTCAGCGAGAAACAACCTCAAGTGGGTGAAAATTCGAATTAAAATATTATGGTGGTTAAAGGGTTAATGGTAATATTAGCGCTTTAAGGGTAAAATTAGCAAAAGAGTGTCCTCTTTACGCCTCGATGAGAGTGGAGTGCTTTCCTGACAATTACCAGGAGAGTAGCCTATTCAACGAAGATTCTATTTCCTTATGTGCAGAAGCACGACGTTTCAATACGTGTTGTCGGTTATCCTTATTGTGTTTCACAGCACCATCTATATCAGAGAAGCGGTTTGTCTGTCTCGCCCAAATTTATGAATTACATTTTTTACCAATATTGTCATTCAATTGTTTTATAGTCCATACTCTACATACCACTTTAATTTCATGGATTTAAAATATAAATGTATACATAAATATAATTTAATCAAGTTTAATTGACGCCAAACAAATTTCAAATACAGTGTTATGTGAAAAAGATTTAAAAACATATCACTAGATTTGTTATTGGACAGCTATGTAAAATGAAATGAATCGGGCTTTAGGCCACCTTTGTGCACATATAGGCTAAACTGGGCCAGGAGAACCTCCTGAGGATGGTGAGATGATTGAGATGACACTGTCCTCCAGACACAGAACTCGAAATTCGAGCCCTGGCGGTCTGAGGCCGAGCACGCTACCTCTCGGTCACGGAGGCTCCCCACAATACTGACTTTCACACGTGGATGGGGAAGAAACATTTTTGTTTCTTTCAAACCGCCGAGACCGGGAACCGAACCCCGAACTCTGGCGTGAAGGGCAGCGGTGCTAACCACTATCCTAGGGCCCCCGCCCAAATAAATCAAGAAGAGATAGACAGCTATGTGAACAGTAAGCAGTTACTTTTTTTTTTTGCTAGCAGGCAATCCCGAGCAGGACAAACTTTGAGCATAAAACATCTGAAGTGAACCTAAATTCTCTGAAAATACCAAATTTGGATACAATCTAATATAATATCATTTTAATCAATTTCGCAGTCACCGTCCTTCACATGAAAGTGCCGTTTTCCATCCAATGGTAAAAGCAAACACACTGTGCACTACAGAAGCGAAACACCGACAAAAAAGCCGTTCGATTTGCATTCATCACAGCATTCCTATCAATCGTGCAAGAGGCAGCACATCTACGCACGGAAGCCGGACTAATCTGGAATACTAACTAGATGCGGGGACCGGCACCGGCACGGAGGCGTGGCATTCAGATAGTGGTGTGTCCGAATCCACTGCCACTGTCGGATTAACGCCGGGTGAACGGTGTGCCAACGTCGGAGACGTTGGCACACCGTTCACTCGACGTTAATCAGTGCCGTCCGAGGTAATGCGGCCGGCGGAGAAAGCCCAGGAAATGGGGAAGAAAAGAACAGACCAGCCTCGGGGCCAAACACCATGATTAGGGGTGGATGTACGAGCCCCATAGACATTGTCTCACATCCACAAATGGCCGTAATCACATTGCTGTGGCCGGCCGCTCTGCAGTCCTCAGCTGGGCCACTGAGGAGATCAAAGTGGCCGCTGATCAAGGGTGCCGGGTACGGAGGACCCCCTGTCGCAGGTGGCCGGCCACGCAGCCCCTGTCCTGATGGGCGTGCTGGACGGGGGGGGGGGGGATCCAGCGCCGGGATCTGTCTATAATCACCGGCAGGGATCTGTCACCAGTACTCATGCTACTTGGCCACTGAACTTCTGCGGACTCTGCAAACAAGAAAAGTAGCGGGGGCGACGTGGCCGGGCTAGATTGTAACTAAGTGGTATCGGGGCCCGGCGTCACCAAACGACTTGTCAAAGTGTTGTTTTAAATATTAACACGTTATCAGAATCTCAACTAATCAGCGAGCTTAAGTGGCCCTGAACTGGAGCTGAACTAGTTGGTGAAACCGAGGTGGGAATTCCAAATGGAGGCTTAGTAATAGACCGCTGGTAGCTGTTCAGTCACAGCAAACATTTTTTAATTACTAAAGTCAATTACGGACACTCCCCGTTATCTGATATACACCAAAAACTAATCAAGGCGAGAACTAGCCTACAACTTCAATTTCCACTTAAAATTAAAAAAATCAGTCTTTCGGTTCAAAAGATATCGTTGGAATTTGGCCAATTAGGCAGCCATTTTCCAAAATGGCCGCAAGGTCAGGTGAGGTCAAAAGTTTTTCACCAAAATAATTCCCCAGGCATATACAATACATTAGTGAAATTTAAAAACAATCTCCATAGAGGCTTAGACCCAGTGGCAAAAACAAAAGGCGGCGGCGGCGCACACGGCGGCGGCGCACGGTCAATGCAAAAACAGTAAGCCTCCACCCTAAATGGGGATGCTTAATAACATATTAATATCATAATTAAACGTACGTCACTACATTGAATGTCCACACAACCTTAAAATGGGACATGCGGTCATGTTGACTGACCGAGATATGTCCCATGGCCCCTTCCCCACAGTGGAAATAAGACGTGGTAGTCCAACGCCTTAGACGTTGGTCCAATATTGCACAAATGTTATACAAATATTGTGTGTTTGCAGGGAGAACATCTGACACGGCGAATGCGAGCCATTCTCCAATTTTGGTTGACTTGGGCCAGCGTCGCAAATTCCATCTCATGTAGTATACAATCAAAAGTGGACCTACACGTATACATCGTATTTTGTGGAGTCCGGGGCCTGAATGGCAGCTCTATGGCTCACCTTAATCATATTGGCTGATGGGATCAGGCAAGGCCTGGCAAAACTCATCTTTTACAGTGTGCACTCTCTCCTGCACTTTGTCATTCATCATTTGGCCTGGTCACCCTCTACCGGATCACTCGGTCGTAAAATCAGCCACCGACATTATCCCAGTGACACTGGAGGTAGTTTACAAAATTCCATACGTTCTTTATCATTCAATCGAACCGTGATAAACTGCTCCCAAGTCCTGGTGTTGCTCTCTTCTTGTGATGCTATTCTTTGTTTTAACCTTTGTCAATTGTTCGTGACTGCTTTTCATTCATCATTCATGTGAAGCTAGAATTACTAACGCGATACCCAGCTCAACTTAAGAAAAATATTGTTGTTTATCAAAACAATCTCCCTGCTTGAATTATTTGATGACCTGATCCCAATTCTATAAATCTTAGTGGCATTTACTTAGTTTTGGAAATAACACGAAAAAAATACAGACATAAGGGAGAGTAGGGGGGGGGGGGTTCAGAGTTCATATTCCCTCAAAAGTAAATATACTATTGTATGCCCATCGTGGGATTTCATATAGGTGAATAATAGAAACTATAGCCATATCTTGCTTATTTTTGAAGTAATAGAGGAACATTTTGTTCAAACGGCCGTCAGGCAGGTATTTTGAAAGTTGCACAAAAGGTAATGTAAAATGGCTGACTAAAGGCCTGATTTGAAAAAACCTCACCCACATAATTCCCCAAGGGTATATAGTCACATGTAAATATAACAGAATTGTCCAAATAACAGGAGATTAGGCCTATGGTCAAAAACAAACGGTCACTGTGCCGAGCAAACGCTAAAAGCTTCCCCCGGTAGGGGGGATTTCTAATGATAGGACGACATAGAGCCACTGCTCATCGACTTCGTGAAATAGGTTTCGAGGTTTGTTTGTAAATTGAATAACATAATCAGAAACATAACAATAAAATTAGAATAAGCTATTTAAATTTTAGTTTTGAAGTAGCAAAACAACTAATGCTGTCAGATGTGTAACAAAAAATAAAATTTAAATGCATATTGGCCACCCTATAGGTCAAGGCCAATGCTTGTGCAAAATATGAAGTTGATACATCAATGGCAAGGTGGTCTGCATAACCATGATATAGGCCTATATACATACATGTTCCGTTCTTGTAGTATAATAGAAAGAGGGGGAGAAATAATACATAGCGCTTTATTTCCTTCACCAATATCTTAATCTTTTAAAGCAGTACTAATCAAAAGATAACAGCTTTAAGACGCTGGCCTAACATCGATCAAACATTGTGTGAATGTCCAGCGTTCGCTGTACTGGGACAACGTAACCAGCATGCTGAGTTCCCTCTGTGATCACAGTAGATTCCCTTCCTAGTGTCACTCACGGTAAAAATGAAATCATTCTCACGGGACGTAGTGTGAAAAGAATACTGGCAACACAAACTTGTCAACACAAAAGTCATATGTGAACACTGGGGAGCAGAACGGAAGGAAAGCTTCTGTCTGGCACACATGATGCAGCAGAGAGACTGATGATCAAGTCAACTCTGAGTATAAATCACAGACGACACGACAGCCGCAAGTATCAAAGAAAACACGAGACGTTGATCAGTTGATCATATGCTGGTTTAATGTGTCGTAGACGCTGGCCCAAAATCAAACCAACTTTGGGTCAACGTCTTATGTTTGCTGGGATACAGCTAGATAAATATTACAGGATTTTCCACACTTTGCTGACATTATATTCCTTCAACCCTTAAGCCCCCACGATGCATTAAAACATCATTGTACATCCCTGAAAACATACTTAATTTCCCTACAACTAAGAGTTTTAGAACGAAAATTCCCATGCAACTGGTTTACCAATACGTGATAATTTTCTTTAATTTTTAAACCACATCAATCATCTTCATCCACTACAAGTCGAGAATTGATGTGTAGTGGATGAAGATGAATGGTAAATTCGGGATTGGAAGAGTTAATTGGCTCAATAAATACAAACTGAGGAACATTTTAACCTTTACAGCGCGGGGATCGACTTCATACGTCAGAATCTGACGTGTGCAGACGTCGGACGTCTAAAGTAGATCCCCGCACTGAAAGAATTAAAATATTTATAATGGCTGTAGACCTGGGTATTCAAACGAAGCAGAAAGAGCAAACTAAGACATTTACGATGATATCAAAATGAAAAAAAACCTTTGGTCTCCATGGTTTATATAAAAATAATTCAGCGCTTTAAGGGTTAAGGGCTAAACTACAAGGGTCAACGTTTTTTTCTAAAAAAAAAACCTGAATGCATCCCCCCTCAGTGCAGCACGTACTAATATGTATAAAAAGTGAGCCCATCGCCCTATCGTAACTATGACGTGATGACAGGTGAGAGCAATGCGCTCTAGATAATGTTACTATTTGAAACGAATAAATCCTATTATTAGAAATTCATCAGTTTCATTATTTCATTTTCTGTTAATATATCGTGCCAGATTTCTGGGCTGGCTGAACCTTATACAATCCTCCAATTTAAATAACAACTGCATGACTGAAGGGGAGTAACGTTAGTTATGTTAACTGATCATGTCACGTTGTATAACCGTCACGTTGTATAACGGTTGGTTAGTTAGAGCGGATAATATACTACTTGATTACTTGGGCGAAAGGAGGCATATACTTAGTATAAGGAGATTTATTTTCTTATTATTTGAGACGTAATTTGCAACGTGTGTCTTGAATGTTCCCCGATATTTATCAAAATTCGCATTATTCGCCCAGATAAATTAACGTCCGGCTCTGAGCCGCAAGTGACGCTAGCCCAACATTAAACTGGCAAAACAACACCGGGACAGAGTGTTCATGCTGACTGGCATATATGGGTGTGTTATACGTGATTATGATGGGCAGATAATATACAATGCCGGGATGTACCCTACGTGAAATTAGTACAGCGAAACAACTCAATCAAACTAAATAGATCAATATCGATACCTGATGTGACGTCCTCAAAATATTCCGTGAAAACATTTTTTATGAATATCACTTTTTCTTCATAAAAATCTTTTTCATTTATCTTTCATTTATCTAATAATCCGTCGATGTTTTTATCTTATATAAGATGATAGAGCGATATGAGAGTGTCCATTGTACAAATTACATTTCGACTCCACAATAACTTAATTCTCGCAGTCTCCCATAACCCTTTGCCCGCTAAGTTATCCTATTAAAATTTTCACCCACCTGAAGTTGTGTCTCTCTACCGCGACCCACAACTTCACGTGGGAGAAAATTAGCCTACTACTATTTTTTTCATTTGAGATCAAACATTGCAAACATTTGATGTTTAAACACTCATTTAATTCCAAATAACTGTAATTAAACCTCCTAATAAAACAAATTAAAAATGACAATAGTCATGCTTGGCGCTTAAAGGGTAAATCAGAGCAGTGACTTTCCCCCGACATTATGACATAGTAATCCCAAGCTGAGAAAAACCATTGCCTCACGTTTTGTAGAATTGAATTCTTCTAAAGATAGAGCAGAAGGTGAGGCGGGAGGGTACCCAGCAAACATTGATCCAACATTGGGTAAACGTCTCGTCTTTGCTGGGATATAAGTTAATTCTGGAGCCCGATGAGTGGATTAGACCTGTCGCCGTATATACACCCGCCCACGTGAGACGTTGACTCAGAGGTGGTTTAATGCTGGGCCAGCGTCGAGGACGATGGACCAATGATAAGCGAGCATTGGGTCAGCGTCTCGTGTCTGCTGGGGTGCCACATACAGAATCACGAGACGTTCACCCAATGCTGGATCATTGTTGGCCCACCGTCTATGATCAATGTTGGCCCAACGTCGCAGACGGTGGGCCAGCATTGGTAGCATCGGGCATTGGGTAAACATCTCGTGGTTTGCTTCTGTGTCACAAAAAAATGAAATAATTTTAAAGGATAATTTGCCTGTGCCAGCGATATAATTTGAGATAATAGTTGACTTAATAGCTTTCATAACTATTAGATATACCTTAAGTTAGAATGGTTTTAAATGGATATATCAATACTAAGCATCACTCCGACGACGTCTAAGGCACAAAAGGTGGACACGAAGAAAAGTCGGGTGTGAGGTTAGCAGGGTTTTGTGAGCCATTCTGGTGATGTGCAGCCAGACTACTACTAACTAACTATTCTGCATTTAATTTTGAGCCAATGCATCGAATTATAGTACCAGAACCTAGAAGCATGACATAGCCATGATAACACCCGGGATAATGATTTATATGTTTATCATCAAAGTTGAAAAGACGATAATTATAGTATAAAAGTCTGCTATTGACAAGTGATTTGGCAATCATTTTAACAGTATCTGTTGTAAGAGGTTCTACCAGCCTATTATTGCTCAATTGTATCTTGTACCATGGAAGATTGTTGTGCATATGTACAGTAATCTAAACTGTTCAAAGGCATGGATTGTGCAGCGCTGTCCATGGCATTGTGCACTGTATCGTTGGACAATAGTTCCGAATTCGGTATTCGTTGTCTCGCGATATAAGTGTACAGAAGGATACGTAAAGCAATAGTCAGTCAATCTACTAAACATCAGTTTTATAATTTCAACAGGACGGTGAGAGCAATGCGCTACTCTAGATAATGTTATTATGTACAACGAATAAATCCTATTATTACAACTTCACCCGCTTCATTATCTCTAATTTTATTGTCTGGTCCTAGACACAGGACCTGCATTGAGTCAATGCTGGTCCAGCTCCTCTTGCTATGTACATACTGCTGTGCAGTGTGGTGCGGAGTGCGGATCGAGTGGGCTTCACGCTAACGGAGACGTCACGTCACCCATATGTTGGAATTATGTTGGCCTAACGTCTGGGGCGCTGGCACAGCATTAAAGCAACATGGGGTGAATATCTTGTGCCAGATGGGCTGGCTCAAACATTATACAATCCTCCAATTTAAGTAACAGCTGAATGAGTGGAGTGGAGCAGCTTGTTATGTTAACTGATCATGTCACGTTGTATAACCAAGTAAACACAAAACATTTACATAACATTTGTACAACGTCGGCCCAACGTATTCGACGCTGGTCCAACATTGTACAAAGGTTTTACAAATGTTTTGTGTTTACTGGGAACCGTCACGTTGTATAACCGTTGGTTAGTCGGGGCGAATAATTCAATACTTGCTAACTCGGTCCAGTGGCCTGGTCCAAACGAGCCATATGTAAGGAGATATGTGTCTCGAATGTTCCCTGATATTTATAAAAAATATATTTTATGAATATCACGTTTTCTTCATAAAAAGCTCTTTCATTTATCAGTTATATGTATCAAATCGTCTGTATCGATACCTGGAAATATTCCAGGAGAACATCTTTTATTAATATCACTTTTTCTTCGCAGAAAGCTTTTTCATTCATCTATATCTAGTAACCAGTCATGTTTTCATCTGATATAAGATGAAAGAGTGAGAGTGTCCATTGTACAAATGACAAATGACAAAAAACTTAATTCTCGCAGTTTCTCATAACCCTTTGCCCGCTAAGTTATCTTATTTCAATTTTCACCCAATTGAAGTTGTGTCCCGCTACAGCGACGAACAACTTCAAGAGGGTGAAAATTACCCAATGGTCATATTTGTTTTATTTGAGACGAAACATTTGTAAATCTTTATGTTTAAACACTCATTTCATTCCAAATAAATGTGATAAAACCTGCTAATAAAAAAGATTAAAAGCGATCATAGTCGTGCTTAGCGCTTAAAGGGTGAATCAGAGCAGTGTCATTCCCTCAGCATTATGACATATTAATCTGAGAACAACCATCGCCTCACGTTGTGCAGAATCGAATTCTTCTAAAGATAGTGCAGAAGGTGGCGCGGTGTAAGTTAATTCTGGAGCGAGATGAGTGGATTAGACCTGTCACCGTATATATACCCGCCCACGTGAGACGTTGACACAGCGGTGGTTTAATGCCGGGCCAACGTCGCAGACGATGGACCATTGATTAGCCAGCATTGGGTCAGCGTCTCGTGTTTGCTGGGGTGACGCATACAGAATCAGTTTCCCACCAAACACGAGACGTTGTCAGGCACGAAAGGTGGACCTATAAATAAAAGTCGGGTGTGAGGTTTGCAGGGTTTGTGAGCCATTCTGGTGAGGTACAGCCAGACTACTAATAAGAGTGCTCAAGAGTGCTCACTGCTAAATCAACATACAACACTTCCATGCTGTGTGGCTGAACGTCTCTTGTGACATTTTCACCTTGCACCTTGTGCGTATGACGTGTATCAGAGTTCTAAACTTGTTATATTTGCATGGTAAATTAAGAATTAAAATTTGATCGCCAATGTGGTAAAGATGAGAATATAATTATATGTAAAGCAGTATTGTTGCAGCCATTCTTAAATAAAAAAATAGAATTGATAGGGAATGCCGTGGCGGTCATCCTGAATATGCAAATTAGCCAATTTTGGTTACATTTGCTCCAACTTCCACAATTACAAGTTGATTGCCAATACAGTGGGGTTTTGTATTAAGTATATATTTAAGGAGGTATTGTTACATACAGTCATTTTGAATAAATGGCCATCTTGTATATGCAAATTAGCCGATGTTCGAACTGAAAAAGGGTAATCAGTCAGAGAATGAATGATCAGAGGAAGATTCGAGAAAATCAGATAAATATTGGCGACTGTAGAGCGTCTACATCGAAATGTGGCAATTGCAGTGGGAGCAATCTTAGATATGTAAATTACGCATTTCCGTCCAATATATAATGTGTCTACTCTATGCTCTGTCCCGCCTTCCAAGTTTTCATTAAAATCTTAAGGGTGTTTGGATATAAAAACGCTCAAGCTCAGCACAACTTAAAAAGTTGCAATTTCAATCTGGAGAGAGTATGGAAGCGCCCCAACCCAGAGAGTGTATATGTTTGGTGTTCAAGGAAATAAAATTCGGACGTGAAATGGGAACACGTGCGTACATCAGGCTTGGGGCGAGTACTGGACAAAAGTACTCGAGTACAAGTACAAGTACTTGAAAAAATGACGAGTACAAGTACAAGTACAAGTACTGAATTTTCAAAAGTACTTGAGTACAAGTACAAGTACTTTGAAAAGTACTTGAGTACAAGTACCGAGTACTCTGGTTGTAAACTCTAATTAATTACATGACATTTATTAAATAAATAATTGATTATAATATATGTTACTTCGATATATGTGACCCGATCTGGCAAGATGAGTTTCAAGTCACACTTTGGCAAACGATTATTAAGAAAATGGAGTGGAAATGAATATTTTTTCTATTTATTTTATTTTAATACAATGTTGTGTTTTGTGTCAATAACAACACAATATGCCTTTTTGAACTTCAAATGCCATTTTCTCAAAATGACGCCACTCAGACTTCATATTTTTCTGGGTTTGTCGACTCATATTTTCTGAGTTAAACACGCTACAGAGTTGTGTGATATACCATTTTAAAGGTAATTTTGTGTAGGTGCGGGATATCTTGATAACTCCAATATTTAAATATGCGACTTACGACTTATTTTGCGAGGTAGGGTCACATATATATATATATGAATGGTGAAAATAATATTTCATGGGACAGGCCTATTATTGAGATTGCATATCTGATACCATCCTATCAGTGTACAAAGTGTTGTATGCTACATGTAGGCCTACTATTTGGCGAATCATAATGCATAAATAAATACATAGGCCTACTAGTATACAAATTGTCTGTGTCCAAAGCTTTACGTTGCAAAACACGCTAGCTTAAAAACTTGCAGTAGTCCTAATGATTGTAAAATTTTGGACCAGTGCCGCCTGTAATACACGTTTAAATGAGCCTGAACACACTTTGCGTCATGGAAAAGATCAAGGCTATTAAAGGTACAAGGATCACAGTTCTGCCCTGAAATTCCAAAATACAGTATCTGCTTACTTGTAAAGTAAACAAAAGTGCCTGTTGGCTTTGCACGGCAGAATTGTTTCGCGATAACAAGCACACTTTAGTTGCTGGTGACTGATATCAAATCAAATGCATTACCATAATACTTGTATAGCCTTACACGATTCAGCCCGGGTATACGCTGATGAATTAGCCTATTATTAGTTTAAAAATATATTTGTATGCAATTTATAGGAGGAGCACATCACTGTTGTATCTATTTTTATACCTGGTCCGTCATCACATTTCGGGGACGGAAAGGGTTATAGAAAGCCGCCGTAGGCCTACAAGTGACTCATTATGTAACCTCACACCTTTAACCCTTACGCGACACTAACGTGTTCAATTATATTTTTCTCTAATTTGCAGCTATAATTGCTGACTCAATTTCTAGCTTCAAATGACAAACTACATAATCACGATATTAAAAAAAATGACAAATCAAAAAAACATGTATTTGACTGACCTGCTGCTTACTGGTGACCTGACACATTGTATATATGCTGTACATTTCAAAGTAGTTTAGTTCGCTAGACACCCGACGTCTTGTAAACTTGTGCACAATTTTGTCTACTTTTATTTTTTTTTTGTTTTTAGTATGTAAAGCAAATGAAATGAAATGAATCGGGCTTTAGGCCACCTTTGTGCACATATAGGCTAGTATGTAAAGCGCTCCGAATTTTTTTTTTTGATGAACCGCTTTATAATTTCTATGATATATAAAAAAGAGTGGTGTCCCGCAGTTAAAGGGTGATGTTTGCCGTCTAATTACTTTCGTCATCTCTGTTTGAACATTACTGTTACTACATGTGTTAATCCTGCGTACTTGCTGGTTAAATATTGGCCCAATGTCTTGGACATTGGCCCGACATTATAAGGTCACGGTAGATAAGAAGTCGCGTTGTCGCCGTCGTGTTTTTTTGGTACTTACACAACATTGGTAATGAGTTGTATGAGCTATACTATGGCAGTTTTAATATAGCTTAGTCCACACCATGTCTCAACTGCTTTATAAGAGAACAGTTATAAACTATACTTGTTCACTCAAGTGACATTATTTGTCCGGTGCTGAGGAAATGTCGGCTAAGTGTCTACGCAATTAGGCTAATATTGTGCAAATATCATGCAAATACCGATCGATCGTCCCAACAAACACGAGAAATTGAACCTTTATTAGTATTAGTACACAGTCATTAACGTTGGCCCAACATTATACCACCATTGGTCCAATGCCGTGTCTTTCCTGGGGCTTAGCTGCGAAGAACAAGGTGTTGTTAGTGTGATTCTTAAATAGCGCTACATTATTGTCTCCTGGCCCAGTTTAGCCTATATGTGCACAAAGGTGGCATAAAGCCCGATTCATTTCATTTTTTTACATTATTGTCGAAATCACGCCTCCCCCTTCAATGATTACTAGTCCTACCGTATAGTATAGTCACTTGTCAATGTTATATATCAACATATATTCCTGTTTTCCAAAGAAACGTCTCTAGTCTTTTTTTGTGGGAATAGCTATTTAATTATCTTGTGATAGCAGCATGATATTGTAAAAAAAGCGCACTTTTGTTATAAGTTGATGTAAGTAATTGGGACTAGTTTTGAAATAATTTCAAAGTATATATTAAACCATTTTTCAATATAATAGCTCAATGGATGGTAAAAGAATCATTAACTGAATGTTCCATATCCCGCTATAATGATCTATGATTTTTCTGTGAGCTATTTTGCATCAATTTAAGATGATTAGTACTCGTAAAGTACTCGTAAGTATACTTTAAAAGTACTTTTATTTTCAAAAGTACTTGAGTACAAGTACGAGTACAAGTACTTTTTAAAAGTACGAGTACTGAGTACCGACGAGTACTGCAAAATCGGTACTCGAGTACCAAAGTACCGAAGTACCGAGTACTTTGGCCCCAAGCCTGGCGTACATACACATGGAAGCAATGTTGGATTAATGTTGGGACAGCGTCGCTGGCCCAACAATAATCCAACATCGGATCACTGTCTTGTGTTTGCTGGGTATATCTATATGTTAGTCTGAGCAGGCCTAATTAATGTATGTACACTGCTCCCCCATCTGGTGAGTGTCCGTAAAATGTGATGTTAGTCCCACGTGTGGAGTACGCACCGACACTGTATAGGCCAGCATTAAACAAGCATAGGGTCACCGTCTCATGTTAGTTACTTGGAGTTGTGTTTTCAAGCCATGGACACTAACATGCGGCACCTTAGCAGTTATCATAGCGCGCCCGCTATTGGCCGTGCAATTTTTACAAGCCACAGCAAGATTCACTCATTTTGTCATACAGTTTAACTGTTTTTTAGAACTATTCTTCACAACATCAACGGAGAGCACTTGGTAGTTCAGTAACTATATATCATAATTGAATGGCAAATATCAAAGTTTCCACCCTCCACGATTAAAAGTTAATTAGTAGTGCAGTAGGGATTGACATATACATTTAAGGAAGTCTATTTGCTGAAAAACATATCCAAACTATGATCACACAGGCAGTCAAACAAATAGGCTCTACATATGTGTGATAAAACAGATGATCAGCACTCCTGGGCCCGTATTCTCGTACAAGTTACGATATATCGTAGGCTTCTGATTGGTTGAGATGGCTGATCATCCTCACGTATCACTCATCTAATTTAACCCTTAAAATGCTGAAATATGCGTGTATAAACTATGTAGACCAGATTGAAATAATCATAAATGTCTCAGTTACCTCTTTCCGCTTTATTTGAATACCTCAGGGGCGGATCCAGGATTTGAAAAAGGAGGGGGCGCACGGTGAGCCCCCCGAGATTTTTTCGATGTAGGGATTTTTAAAAAAAATTGGCACAAAAAGGGGTGGGCGTGCGACCCCTGCGCCCTCCCTCTGGATCTGCGCCTGTACCTATGTTACGGGTCTACGGCCATTATAAATATTTTAATTCTTTCAGTGCTGGGACCGTCTTTAGATGTCTAGCTTAAAGGTTGAAGCAGAATAAAGACAAGAGTTTACATTTGATCATACCTTTTGTTGAGAAATGTAATGAAGTCACACAGCATTTATGTTCATCTACATTATCTTGACTACATGCACCATGGTTGCTGCAGGATCCAGTTAGTGAAAATGAGACATTTTAAGGTCTTTTTAGGACCAGAAATAGTCTCTGAGAAAGAGAGTCTCTATAATCAATGAGAGGTGTAATATAGAATGAGGCTTGCCTGCCATATCAAATAATGAAGTCAGAATTCACTGCACCATTGGACCAAATGCTTCTGAAGTTGAAGGGTTGACTTGTTTTTGAAACAGTGACATACAAGATACTAACACAGCTTTGGAATAATTTTAGAACTTACCCCTCATGCATGCAAATTGTAGTGCGTTGATTGCAGCTCTAATATCACCTGCACAACCGGCGGACAAAGTATCCAAGGCTGCTTTATCCGGCACCTTATAAAACTCTCTGTTCTATAGAAACATAAATTATATTTTATATCATTATTATGTATGATACTTTTATGAATAGGCTGTCGTGAGTTATTTCTAGCCATTTATAATAATTTTTTCATCTATAAAGTCACTCAAGGCCAGACAAGAAAATTTATGTCAAAGCAAACAGCCTTCCCCGAGGATATATATTGTCCCCTTGGAGTTAGAAGGTGCTAAACTGCAACTTTATAAGCGGCAGCTTAGCACCTTCTAACTCCAAGAGACGATATATACCTTTTTATATTATATACACACTCAATGATTGATTACATTTTATTAATATGCTTTCAACACCCCGGTTCATAGGTCTGGTATTGAAAACACATTTGTCCTTTTGTGTAAACATACATGTTTCAAAGCAAATCAAAATTTGAAAATGTAAGTTTTTGAGACAGCATGGCTTGAACATATAGTTGGTTTCAAATTCTTATTGTAAAAATTGTAAAGGAATTAATTATTACCTCATTTAACAATATTTCTATATAACAATAAAATAAACTGTTGTTATATAATTAATCAATGAAGGGGGTAATGTCAAATCTAATAGTGGAACACAGCTAATAAATTTTCACTATGACTAATCCAACATTTGTAGGGTGTAAAATATATTTATTTTTAAAAAGAAATATTTTTAAATTTAAGTATTCAAATATCTATAATAACTTCATGTTAGATATATTTGTATAATTTTTTCAATTTGACAAATTTCACTTATAATAGAAATAAATTCTAACCTTTTGAGAGTATTCTTCTCTGAATAAATTATTGATTTCAATTACCAGCTACAAAAGCTCTTCTAAAATTAAATAGGGTTGAAATAGTCTACAGCAGGCCGCATAACAAATACATTAATATATTAGATAAATATGTATAGTATACAGTGATGTACACACCGCTGATGTCTCCTTTGAGGCGATTTGTGACAAAGCTTTTATCAGACTGGTAGGGGCTACGGGGTTAAAACTGAAAAATATGAGATAATCATTATTATTAATAAGCACATTCAATAAGATGTTGTTTCAAATTGAATAATACCAAATATTTCACAAATATGATTTGAAGTAGAACCTGATTGTTGCGAGACCGATTTCAGCCTGTAAATTAATTGGAAGTAGTTTTCTCTCACTGGAGTCCCCGCGGGTGCTGTCACTCATTATAAATACAAGAGGGCATCGCCCCCTTTTCTTGTACAACCTATTAGAAATAAACATTTTCATTAAACATCTGGAAAAATAAATAAAAATGTAATACAGTTATACAAGGTGCCTAACCTTGTTTAACATAAGGTGCCTAACATATTAAACATATTATTTGCTTATGCATGAGAAAATTAATATAATATTATTTCTGGTGTGACAATCTTAACACAAAAGCCATGAGATAGTAAAATATATGTAAGAATAAGGACAAGGGTTAACTTAATAATATCTTAACCCTTACAACGCTGAAATATTTTGTCTAAACCATGGAGACCAAAAGGTTTTTCAATTTGAAATCATCATGAATGTCTTAGTTAGCTCTTTCCGCTTCATTTGAATACCTATTGTATGTTATGGGTATATGACCATTGGAAATATTTTAATTCTTCCAGTGCGGGACTGTCTTTATGAGTCGGAATATGACGTCTAGAGACGTCAGATTCTTAACATCTGGGCATTTTTTCTCATATCAGTTGATATAATTACCCGCCCCAATTCTCAGTTCAAAGTGAAATCAATGTTTTGATTTTGATACACACCTTTAATATGTCAAATAAAAGTTTAAAATGGCCACAATTTGATCAATTATAATTTTGTTTTGAACTAATTCAGAACATACTGGATAATGTGGTATGAGTGGTTAATGACATGCATTATGTACCAAAAACACATATTTCACCACTACATAACTTGACCTGTTTTGTACATTTGCCTTACTAAATTTACCTGAGTATATTGTGAAACTGTTGAGTTTCACGATAAAAGATATTTGGATAATCCTGTAAAGAAAAAGACAATTGTTGTTAACTAAAAGAGGAATCCAAAAAAGTTATATATTGGTTAAAAAATAACAAAATAAGAGCTGTATTTTATTCAATACATGTATGTGTAACAAAAGCAAGCAGGGCATACATTTATAAAGAAGGTAAATAATACATTACGTTTAATAGATTTAATAGAAATTTTGAAAGGGATTTATGTGTTTTGTAACAACTGAAGAGAAATTAAAACATTGGTTAAAATTTCAAAGCCAGCATTTTGTACAATGTATATTGTGGCATAGTTGCAGGACTAAGAATGAATCATTATAATATGGGATAATTACCATGACTGAAAATAATTATGATAACTAAAGTCATTATTATTGAAAGAAAACAAACCTCAACGAGAATCATTTTACCAGAATGGATATTTTCCATCCCCAGTGATAAACTTGGGTACTTGTTGGCCCGCAACAAAAAATCTTGGAATAAGACTGACTGAGATTGGTATGTAGCACCATCAAAACTAGATTGCCGATCTAAAAAAATTGACACAAAAACACTTTGAACACGAGAAAGTAAAATATATGTGAGAATAATTCCCAGTAGTAAAAACCAAGCATGTGGGTGAAATTGTGAAAAAACCCCAGTTTTTAACTGCTTTAAAATGTCAATTTCTTAAAAACTAAAGAACAAACAACCGGGCCATGTAATTAATGAATGGTGATTTTTGTTCCACAATATTACGTTAAATAAGATTTGTTTTATTACAGTTGAAAACATTTGTAAATCTCAAAAACAACTATTTAACCTGCTAATTGAACATATTAACAAGAGCGTTGATGCTAACGATATCCCCCGCCATTAATTAATGGCCAATAATGGCCTCAAAGTCAAAGGATAAAAATTAGGTCGAAGGTCATAGCCCCCAAAATGGTGCATCTACACCTCCTAAGGTATGCGCGTGTGCAATATGAGAACAATCCAGCAAACGCTTTTCATCATCTGCCATCAATTAAAGTTAATAATGGCCTCAAAATTAAAGGTAAAAAATAGGTCAAAGGTCATAACCCTTAAAAGGCACATCTACACCCCCTATGGCATGTGTGTGTGCAATATGAAAAACATTCCAGCAAACGCTTTCCGAGATATAGTCCGGAAACTAAACTTATCATCTAAAATCAATTAAATGTCAATAATCGCCTCAAAATCAAAGGTAAAAAATAATGTCAAAGGCGATAACCCCCAAAAGGCATATCTACACCTCCTAAGGGATGTGTATATGCAATATGAAAATAATCCGGCTAACAGATTCTGAGATATTGTCCGGAAACGAAACAGGGATGCACAGGCTCAGACTCATGACCAGACATTGTGATGACAATATCCCGCACCCCTACTTCGTGGACGGGGGATAAAAACGATTATAGTCAAGCTCACTGCTTGACGGGCTAACCCTTAATCTGCTGAATTAAATCATTTCAATTTTGCACCCATTTGAATTTGTGTCTCACTACCGCAATCAACAATTTCAAGTGGATGAAAATTACTCATATTTGTTTAATTTGAGACCAAACATTTGCAAATCTTGATGTTAAACATCCAGTTTATTCTCAATAACGGTGATTTACTTGATAATTAAACAGATTAAAAAACGATTATAGTCATGCTTAATAGCTCTTGAAGGGTTAACATACCCATAGAAAATTCTTTATTCCAGTTAAAATCTTCTCCTTTAACAGAGGTGATAGGATTTATCCATTCATGAATGTCAAGGGACAAATCAGAGGCCAAAGCCTTGACAGTGGCTGTTTTCCCACAACCAGATGGTCCAGTAAGTAGCAGCATCAAACTCTGTTCATAATACAAACATATTATTTAAAAAACACAATATACTTCATGATGACGTTGTGTTCCTTAGTCGAGTTTGAGTCAAGTTAATACACTATTTACTTCTAATCTTAAAAAACAATTATTTATCAATAGGAATCTCTAGCAAAAATGAATGGACTCCATCTACATCAAACATTTGGATTGTCCTTTCTAGAAATTACAACATATTTAATCTTTTAATCCCTCATGTTGCATCAAAGCATCATTTTGCATCTCTGAAGAATCTCCTAAAACCTATAGGGTTTTAGAATGAACATTTTCAGGGAACTGTTTTAATAACAACAATATATTTTTTTTCATTTGTCACCAACTTCCTAGTTTTCGCGGATTGTAGTGGATGAAGATGACAATGGTTAATTCAGGCCTGAAAAGATTAAAAGAGTTATTTCAAGTGAACCTAGGACGATGTCAACTGAGCCTGTTGTATTTTGTAAAGAATATCGATTTAACAAGATATCCATATCAATAGAAGTAAACATTTTCATCTTTGAATCTGTTTAAAACAAAATCAAATTTAAAAATAACAGACAGTCAAATTGATAAAATTCACTCAACATGCTCAACAGTGATCAAGACTTTTATATCCTTAGTCAGCAAGTAAAAGAATACAAAAAAAATTAGGTTTTGTCAAATGGCATGATAATGCCATCAGAATACTTCCTGAAGCCTTTAGTCACCCAGTTTGGCAATGAAATTTGAAGGTGTCTTGTTAATTCAGTTCCTAAATTGTTTGTATCGTTTAAATACATTGTACTGGTGCGGGCTATCTAATGAATAAAACGAGTGCTGCATTTATTGAAAAAAAACAATTTAAATGCATTGTTTCTTTAAAATACGATATCCATCATGTATGAATCTTTGTTTGCTAAAAGAAATGTCCCTTGATACCATTAGGTATATATATAATATAAGTACATTCAAGGTATCAAACTCACTTGACCAGGTTTTGCTCTTAAGGCATGCTCCAACCATCCTTGAACTTCAGCAATCTTTTTCTTATGTACCGCTAAGTCTGTCTATTGAATAAAAATATATTAATAGAGCAAATTATATTAAATTTCATAATATTTTCAGAGAAATAATTATGAAGAGGAATGAGAGATGGCTATCATTGACAATGGGGCAAGCAAACAACAACACCTAGTTATTCAGAGTGTAAAAAAATCAAAAAATGTGGTAAATATGCCTATTTTACTTGGGATCACAGCCATAGGGTCAGGAAATGTACTAGGCAATTATCTAAATAATAAGTGAGAGGAACCCAGCAAGATTAGAGATTCTCACACTGCCAAAACATGTTGTGGCATTGCTGTACTATCTAATATCAATGGTGAGAAGGCATGTTCAGTTACACTAGTTGTATTCACCTTCAGAAATCTATATGTAAAGCAAGATCTACTTCAAGACTGCTAAATGCCAGTAGCATATACAGTGACATCTGTATATTATTTTGTTATTATTTCAATATATACATGTACATGTATATACTCTTAATTCATAGTATTTACCTGTGTTTTTGGTGCATGTTTTTCAGCCCACAATTCATCCACAGCCAGTGTTTGTTTCTTTCTACCTCTTGCTGTATTTTGTTTGTCACTTATTGTGCAGCTGGATGCTTCTTTTTCTCTTGCAATTTTTGTCAGTGGTTGAAATTCATTAGTGGACTGACCAGAATTATCAAAATCATCAAAGGCTGAGCTCACCCATGACTTTTTCTGTAATATAAAAGTTACCTTTCAATGCAAGATGCATGTACCTCTCAATTCAAGGGAGTATTTAGTCTTCACCACCAAATCAGCATTTATCAAGCTATTAAGAAAGCTTAGATATGCCCAGACCCTCATCCCCACTTCAGATTATTTATGCACTTGTGATAATGTTGATTACTATGCACAGCCCCTAAGCCATTTTTTCAGCGATTCTAACATGGTTGTGCCTATAATTCACTATTTTTATGTAACTTTTATCATTTGTGTCTTAATCCCTGATATAATGTGTAAATTTTATTTTATAATTATCACATTGATCTGTTAGATTCACATGATTCATGCTCACCCTATTCACAAACACATACCCTGTGGTTCTGTACTTTATATTTCTGTACTTGTCATTATATAATTATTTTGTATCTAAATTAGCTCACTGGTGTGTCTAGAATAGTTTTGTTAAATGTAGGAAAACAAAATGTACAAAACATTGGCACTGACACCAGTTTCTAGATGATGGGTGAATGATATCCCTTTTTCATTGTTTTCAAAATAAAACTTATAATAATATAGAGTTATACCATAAAAAATCACCACCAGTCATATATATCATTAACATAAGACATTCACCCAACACTTGCTCAATATTAGAACAGGGTCTATTACTTAGCTAAATCGGGCCAAAATGCCCTGACTGATGTGAACAGCCTGGTGAAGCTTGATCAAAATTGGTCTAAGACAGCGTCAAAGCTGGTTGAGGGCCTTTTTTCCATCAGAAATTGTAAATGTCTGGTATCAAATTAGACAAGTATGAGTAATTTTCACCCACTTAAAGTTGTGGATCGCGGTAGCGAGACACAACTTTATATGGGTGAAAATTTTAGTAAGATAACTTGGCAGGAAAAGGGTTAAGACAATCAAGTTATACAATCGGACAGTACCAGCAATCATAATGTTACATAATGACAGGCAAGCAGCTGTCACTGGGGTGCCCCACGTGGCTTAGGACTGCTACATGGCACATGACCTCTCCCTCCTGATGGCCCTACATTTATTTTCCAAATTGCCCAAGAAATATTTTATCACAAGTAATACATTAGGGTAAGAAGAATTTGGCAAAGCCTGTAAAAAGATAGTTAATAGCACCAGTATAATTAGCAGATGTCCACATTTAGAGAAAACAATATGAATGAACATAAATATTGTCTACTTAAATATGAAAGGGTGTATCTGCCACTTCACAAAGAGGCACATACACCCTTTCACTGTGTTCATATCTAAGGAGACAATAGATTCATTCACAGGCACAAAAATCTTACTTTCTCTGTTGAGTATGCTGATGATTTGTCTATGAGTGTACTGCTGGATCTCTTGATAGCTGTGTTATCAGACATTTCACATAGAATGTCATCATCATCACTCCAACTGTCAGTGTTGATATCCATGTTAATAAGTTGATGCTAAAAAAAACAAAAATCGTATCTAGATTGCATGGATTGTAACACAACCTATTTTCACATTTTTAGTTTTTTACTGTTTTACCTGGTGATTTGAATGGACTGTGCCTTGGAAAAAAATGCTTTACAGTTTTTCTACTTTTGTCAGGATGTATCTGCAACAATAGACATATTCTTCTCTGGTTGCTCAATTGTTTTGTGTACATTTAAAAGTATAATAAAGCTATTACTGCACAATAGTGTGACATTTCTAAGCAAAACCTGCTTCATTTTTGTGATAAATCCACATTAGATATGTAAAGATTCAAGGACATAAAAAAGGACATAAAAAGGGCAAGAGGTGACTACCCAGCTCAAACAAGATGTTGAATCAATGTTGGTTTATTGTTGGTCCATCGTAGACGGTGGATCAATGTTAAGCCAACATTGAGTCAGCGTCTTGTGTCTACTGGGTGAAGTCTATGAGTGCATACCATGAAAATGATATACTTGCAAACTTTTCTGTACTGAATGGCACACTGAGGGTATTCTGATCGATCTGAATATTAGTTATTATTACCACTTGACAGGGCGCTACTGCTGTTTATGCGGGCATAATATTTGACTATTGGCCATACCAGCAAGGCCGCTAGACTACCTGTGTGTACACTCTGTTGTTTTTCTGGTGGCTGCTAGTCATCTGTACGAGAGATGCTATGGATCACACAGCAGACACAAGACGTTGAATCAATGTTGGGTAAAAGTTGGTCTAGCGTCGTAGGCGGTGGACCAACGCTTACCCAACATTGATTCAACATCACAAACCCCCATTATTGTGGTCATGTATAATTTTGTATTAGTCTAGACTACCACTGTCTAAAGATACATATCATATAGTATATCAAATCATATCAAATCAAATTTACACTTATAGAAAAACTAGTCAAGGCGCTGTACATAATAACTTCCACTTAATGATTTTATAGGTAGCGGAATAGTCTAGTGATGACATCAGTCACCGTAGTGCTTGGTGAAATAGTGTGTTTTTAAAGCAGTCTTAAAACTGAAAATATCCTCTTATCAACCTAAGAATCAGAGGCAAAGTATTCCACAGATCAGCTGCTGCTGATACAAATGTCGCATCTTCAGCTCTTGATCTAGTTTTTGGTATAGTAAGCAGCCTGGCAGACTGAGCGCGCAATGACCTCCCAGGTCTGTACATGTTGACAAGTTCCTGGAGATAGACGGGTCCAGTGTCATTAACTGCCCTGTGCACTAATACCATGATCTTAAAATGGATGCAAACTCCACAGGTAGCCAGTGTAACTCTCCTAAAATTGGTGTCACATGTTCATACTTTGATTCGTCTATGATAATCTTAGCAGCAACATTCTGGAGGCGCTGTAATTTCACCAGGTTTTTATCGGAAGTGCCATAAAGCAGGGAGTTACGATAGTCTATACGCGAAGTTTTCATTGTGTTCACAACTCTTTCAATAGTCTTTCTGGGAAGGAACTTCCGGATTTGTCCAATATGGTACATGTGGAAGTAGCCTGATTTTAACAGAATAGCTACATTATGGGACATGTCCAGATAAGCACCCAAATTCCTCATATTTTTTCACAGCAGAGACTCTAACCTCACCAATACTGCTAGTGAGTCCCTCCACCTGGGTACAACCGGCATGAACTCGGACTTGTCATCATTGACTTTCAGATAGTTGTCTGCCATCCATGTTTATATTTCCGCGATGCATTTCTTAAGACGTCGTATGGCATCTAAAAGGGAGTCTATGTTGAGATCGAAGGTGATGAGGATCTGGAGGTCATCAGCCTAGTGATGAAATGTTAATCCATGTTTCCTGATGATCTCTCCTATAGGCTGCTCATAGAGGGAAAACAAGATTGGTCCAAGCACTGAAGTTGTGGCACTCCCGTATTCACATGATTCAGTGGCTTGGTCCTTGGATGAAGAGGAAGCCTGACCTAGGCTTAGTCCCATCCGTGACCCATTGCATTCTGGGCAAGCCAGATCAATTTAGGGTCACATGTCCATCCATACGCAAAAGCAACATTTCACAATCTGCTTATCACGCAAAAAATACTCAAGATTTGTCATCGAAACGAAGGCATTTAACTTCTGTGCATCCAAGCAACTTATTTTTTTACTTTAACAGATTTTTACTGTCAAAACAGTGTCGTAATCGCCGTTTGTTTTTGACCAGCGCGGAGATTTGCACGCTGGTGCCTTTGATCAGTATGTGAAAAATGCAAGTCATGATATGAAAATGTTGACTTCCGTTATGGCTGAATTCTAGGCCCTCGCTCGCGGGCCAGGAACTAGGCTAACCTAGGCTATGATGATGCGTTTGGTGCGACCATCTAAATAGGAAATCATCCATTTAGAGGCAGTGCGTTTAACACCAAACCGTCATTTATATGTGTGAATGATTGACATGTTATTTGTAACGTTTAAGCCTACTTGCAAAGTAAAGTAAGGGGTGAGCGATAATGAAAGGTTAATTATATTCAGCCTTCATTATCGCTCACTCACTGCCTAATTTACTTTACACAAGTGAAACTAACAATTGCTCGCACAATTGAAGAATATTTTTAATTTCTTTTATATTAATACTCTTAGTAGTAAGTTTGAAGATGTTTGGGAATAAATGATATGTTAAAATACCAATTACTGCTAACGTTAGTATTCGACAGTAATTCATTCAGCAAATTCAAAATGTAAACAATCACACATGGTTTTGTTGCGGTATATCTAAAACACAGAACACAACACACAGGTTATCATCACATACATAGCATCATATACATGGACAATTTTCTCACTATGCCCAGCCTATGGGCAGCCTATGGGCAATTAAGAAAAGTATGCCCAAATGTTATGCAGCCAAATCGTATGGCTCAGGTATTAATTTACTATATCTTACAGATATATGTCACACAATATGTTTTGATATTTCGAACGTACGTATTGGGTTATTCAAGGGGAATAGAACTATATATGGTCTAACTTAAATTGAAATGGGTCTTTGAATTTAAGAGTGTTTAGTCCAGCAGCCCTCAAATGTGGAGTATCAAGCTTGAGAGGTAAAAGAGGCGGGCATACTTAGTCGATCAGCTGACTATTTAACGCTGCCATAGTAGGCCTATGTAGAACAGAGGGGTGGTATGTAAGGTAAAGCTATCTCAGACAGGATTGTAATGGTGTGCTGCCGGTGGCCTATTACTGACTGCGACTGGTGGCTCACCACACAGATGTCCGGCTGATAGCCAGTGGCAAACTATTCTTTGCGGTGGTGTACCACTCGTTGTTGGCTGCCAATCTGTTAAAATAGCTCATTAAGCTCTGCTGGCTGTTAAAGACCCATTCCCAAGTGCCTTAAACTTAAAAAGTTTCAAAGTTTAAAATTGTGTTATATAGGCTTATATCATTGTGAATCTATCTTGTCTTTCTCCACCCTCCATTTGAAAGAGATATGTAGGCCTACCCGTGGTAAGTGTGTATTTCGAAATGTTCATACAATTTTTAACAACGATCCCTTATTTATATTGGGTTTGACCAAGCCGCTCAGGGTCTAGATGAAGGGTCCAATGTTTATTTGTTTTTTTTACTTTGAAAGGATCAACACTGAGAAAAATCCTTTTCTTTTTGTCACTACACCAGCCACGAACATCCCATGAATATTACCTGTGTATTTTGGCGATGTTCACGATGTCCCGCAGAGATGTAAAACAATTGGCCGAGTTTAGAAGTGTTGACCCTCGATCGTGTTTGGAAATGTGAGACCCATTGGGAAAGCGCTGTTAGGTGGTGATTTTCCGATGACATTGTAATTAAACTAGCAACGTTTTTGGCGATGTAATACATCTGAGATCTTACATACTTATCCTAATACAAGTTAAGAACTTTTTGTCATAGATTGCAGCTAGTAGCCTAAATAAAATAAAAATATCTTTAGAAAAAATAATCAAATCGGTAGCTCGATGTCACTTTCCTGTCAAACATGGCAACCCCATTAAAAAACGGGTGGATCTAAAAGACAAAAATGTTGACTGACATTTTGTCATAATTCGTCTTTTTCGAAACCTGATTACGTTGCCAACGGATGTTTCTAAAAGTTGTAATCTATCGGAATGTTGCCTTCACTCATTCAAACACTCAAAAAGATATAACAGAGCTAAAACATGCCATGTGCCTAGGCATGGGCCTTTAAACTATATATACTATAGATCTGGTAATTTTTGTGTGTTTAAATTTTCTCAAATGTCTGATTTGGGGACTTTTCACAAGTTTAGAATTCGCGAATTTTTATTTTTTTTCAGTAGCACTATCATAATAATAATTATTATTGAATTCGCGAATTTATCCTCCTCACGAAATTCACGAAAATTGAAACCTCTCAAATATTACCAGATCTTATAGTTGCATTCTAATGAAACAAATCTGATTAAATTAAAACCTCGCAAATATTTCCCAGATCTACAGTATACTATAGATGCATTCAAATGAAACAAATCTGATAATATGTAATAGAAGAGAAAGGGGCTAGTTGAGACGATTTTCAGAAAATTTGCTCTAGGCTTACGTACAAGTCTTGGTTTTAGTAGACTAGTGTTTCCGTACTATGCAGTACATCATGCAACAGACAATGCAGATTCCTAATGACCCTAATGACTGGGGGCAAAAAGTACTACTACTAGCAACTCTCCCAGTACCCCGTAAATAATGCTGTTCTGATGCATGTTCTAAGAACTAAACTAAAAACTAAAAGGTAGATGATCCTTTTCTGGTGCACAGGCCTACATAAAGGAGAGAGGGAAAATCATCTTTTTCAGCTGCACTAGCAGTGTCAAATGAATTCACCAAACACATTTAATGAGATTAATATACATGTTACATAATATATGTGACAGAGCACACGAAAAGGGCTGTAAGCTAAAATTGTCCAAATTGAGTTTTTAAGTTGATTTGATAGCCCTGTATTATTAACTGTAAGAATTTCTGAAAAATATTGTTTATTTTTTTATTTGACTTCCAGTTAAAACATGCGAAAATGGTATATCATTATTATTATTCAAACATGTTATTACCTTTGGTTGACGGGAACAGGTCGAGACAAACTCTAAAGGCCTATCAACCATATTAGTTTTAATTTGTGTTACATAAGCTTATATCATTGTAAATCTATATTATCTTTCACCTCCCTCCATTTGTAAGAGATATGTGTACCTAATAAGTGTGTATTTTAAAATGTCTATACAAATTCAGACAACCATGACAAAAAAGTCCATTTGGATTTGCAATTCACCTGAGCACTGAGGGTCTAGATAAAGGGTTCGATGTTGATTTTTTTTTTTGTTGAAAGGGTCAACACTAAAAAGAATCCCTTTTTTTGTCACTACACCAGCCACAAAAATTCCATGAATATTGTAGACACATTTTTGTGATGTTCAGGATGCCCCTCAAGGATCTACAGCATGTCAATTGGCCTTGTATAGAGGTAGAGAACCCTACCGTCTAAGCTGTGTGGCCAGATGGAAAAGCGGTCATTCCCAGATGACGTTGTAATGAAACTCGCAACGTCTTTGACGATGTGATGCGTCTGAGTCCTTACATACTTCTCCTAGGACGAGTAAAGAACTTTTTGTCATAGATTACGGCAATTAAATTGTAAAAAAGACTATTTTTTAAATAAAATTTTAAAATTGGTGTTTCGTCACCTTTTCCTGTCAAATATGGCATGTCCATTAGACAAGGGTCGATCTAAAAGACAAAAATGTAATGACCGACATTTTTTCATAATTTTTTTTCTAAACTTAATTACGTTGCAAACAGATGTTTCTGAAAGTTGTAATCCATCAGACTGTTGGGACACAGCCTGTAGGATCGGTCGGACATCGTAAATGAGAGGGGGGGGGGGCTTACCATAACAAGTCTGAGGCATGGATATATTCACCTCCTTTTTGTGATCAGTCTGATAATATGTGGTAGCAGACAAAAAAATTATCTAGATATATTATTGCAGATCCCCTTCAAATTTTATCTGGTTTACCAGTTTCCAGCTGTAGGTTGAGTATATATATTTTCTTGTATATTCATACTACACTACTGTTGCAACTTCCCCACTGTGGACATGGTGACATGGTGGGAAAGGGGGTGGTTAGTTGTGATTATCTTGTCTGGTCATGGCGGGTCTGTACCGTCTGTATACCTTGCAAGGGGAGATGATGGGAAAGTCCGTCAAGACTATCCTTATACGCTAATGTAACCACTGTCACACTGTGGATATGGTTGATGGGCAAGGGTGTCCATAACAAACAGCTTGTCATAGCAAGTCTGAGGCAGTCACAAACTTTGAGCACAGATATAATTAGGGCTGCTCCGCTTTGCATACATGAGATGGAACTCAGGATCTAAATACACATGAATGGAAAAATGAAATTATTTGATAGAACAAGCATTTTACTGAGTTAGATGTAAAGTATTTTTTACTTAGGCTTGGAGGATATACTCGTAGAGCAGCGCATTGCAGCCAATGATATATCTACACTGGATATTAGTTTTGATATGTGGATCAAATCATCCAAATGTTTCCAAATATTTACATTTAGTGTGAGTGGTTGAGGGCTTGTGATATGCAGAGGGAGGAGGTTGGGAGAGTGTGGAAGTCAGGTGTGAATGAAGAAATGTGCAAAGATGCGCAATAGTGTGTTCATGGATAAACTGTTAGATTGGAGCATAGATTAACAGAGTAGAACAGTGAGTAGACCGACTGCAGAAGACATGGCAAGGGGACAATATGAAGATGAGTCAGGATGATGTAAAAAAAATAGATGAATAATTATGTTATTCCCATGCACATATATAAGAGTGTGTGCATGAGTTTGTGGGGTTGGGTCATTAGGATTTTAAAGTTCGGTTGATGTTACGAACTGGAGGAAGTTGTGGCAGTGTGAATAATATGGATTTATGTAATAGTGGAGATTGGAACATGGGTTTATATCGATGAAAGAAAATGTGGAACAGCAAGCAATAGTGACTGATGTATGCACGTTAAAGGAACGAAAAGGGAAATGGGTCAGGATGACCTGAATAAAATGGACGATTGCACATGCATTAGAGTGTGTACATGTGTTTGGGGATTGGGCCGTTTTTATTTAAAATCCGGATGATGGGACTGGAGGAAGATGTCGCAGCGTGAATTAATATCGATTTATGTAATATTGGAGAAAGAGTGAGACAGCGATTATACAGACTGATGCTTAGCCTACACCTTTAGGAAATGAGAGAAGGAATGATTCAGAATGACCTGGATAAAAATGGATGGGACTGAAGGATGTGGCAATGTGGATTAAAGGGACATGCCCTGCCAACAATTTAACGTTGTAATAACGTCCCAACAACGTACAGCATTCGTACTTAGGAAGTAACTCTGTGAACTCCCATTTACGTCCTTAGAACGTAAAACATAAATGTAACGTTATCGGGACGTTCTGGGGACGTTAGGGTTATTATGACTCCGTCCTTAGCACGTCGTCGTTACGAAAATGGGACCTTAACGAACAGTGTTTGCAGGGTGCCCAGGTCTAAAATCATCAAAAAATTGGTGATTTTATTTTAGCCTAATAATATGACCTTATGATGTAAAATTGTCCATAGATTAGAACTGCAAAAGTTTTTTTAATTTTTGTGCTCCGCATTCATCAGTTAGGCCGGATTTTTTTTGATTTTAGACCTTCCCAGCAGGCAATTTCTCGCATGTGACGTCATTTCAACGTGGATATGAGGCTGAAATCACGTTGCGACGTCGCCTAACCTCAATACAACGTCGCATCGACGTCGTATTTCCGACGTCGTTTTAATAAGAAAAAACGACATCATTACAACGCCGTAGGCCTATCGACGTCATGCTTGAAACGATGTTGAAATCAGGGTAAAATCGCGTTGCAATTGCGTTGAAATCACGTTGCAATTATGACGTTGAAACAAATTTCATTTGAAACCTTTTTTCAACGTCGTTTCAACGTCAGTTTGCTATTTTTCAACGTTGTTTCAACGTTGAAACAACGTCGTTGTGCCTGCTGCGTTGGCATGTCCTATAATATGGATTTGTAGGATCCTGACTTCGTTTAGTTAAGGTGGCAGTTATCCCCGGCTTTTCGGACGCGGGAGGCTGTGGACGAGTGCCTCGTTTCCGTACCTTGGTGAGGGATGCACACAATTGCAACCCGTGCGGCTTTGGTATTTTTCCCGCACTTCAGGCGTTACACTTGGCGACTTCGGACGTGCCATAGTTCGCTCTCGCTAAGTCAGATAGGACGTGCCGTGCGCGGAGGTTGTGCTTTGTTGCTGCCAAATGTCAAACGAATAAACATGACAAGTGGAGAAAGAGTTTTATGATTTGTTTGGAGCCGTCGACTCAACGGGGAAGGAAGTTTGAGTTGAAATGGTGAAGATCGGGCAGATTTCTTCGTCCGCCATTGTGACCCCACACTAGAGACTCCGACGGTCACTTACAGGTACTTTCGGCGCGAGGGGCCCTCCATCCCACCATACTGGTGTCCCCTGACGACTGATCGTCTACGCAACAGTGTTTTCACCTAGACGCCAGTTGAAAACCACTGTTTTCAGGGATAGTTTTGATTAATTTTGAGGGATTTTTAAAAAAAAATCAATAGCATTTTTTTCATCAGGTACGTGAAAACTGTAGGTCATTATTTATATGCCAGTTTAAATTAGTCAGAAAGAGTTATCAGAGGAGAAGCACGTTTCTTTACGTCGAAAACGGCGTAAATTTCTAAATTTTGGACAAAATCCAACGTGTTTGGCGCCTTTTCAAGATGGCGACCATGTCGGTTTCTCTAGAAGAATCCAGAAAATTATTCTCATAGACTTAGTCTATCATTTGTTAAATGTAAGAGTTTGTTTAATGCCTTCATCCTATTAATGCCACTGTAGGCGTGTAGGAAGTGGGTATTTTCGGTAACTCAATTTTTATCGTTGATTACCATAATTGGGTGACTCGATTTTAAAGTCCATAGACGAAGTCTCGTCATTTTTCCGATTTTTTCAGCAAAATCGACAGAAATTATAAATATCGCTTTGACTCGGGTAACCTTTAATAGGTTTAGGCCAAAATAAATTGTTTCCCTAAGTGAATGTCAATAAACGGTCTTATTTGGTCTGTTTAAAATTTTCCCAGGACCGTAGGTCAATATTTTGTACTATTATCATATGTTATTTCAGAGAATGCTGAATATTGTACATGTATTTGGTAGGTGTGCGCCATTTTGGACACTGGTGTCCCTCACTTAGCTGATCGCCCGCCGTGGGCACACACGTGTTCCGCCATAACCGGCATGCATCTGGACAGTGAACCTGTGTCGACACATCACATTAGCATAAATTAGGCCGCCATTTTGATTTGGTGGAGATCATTTCTCACGTGTTCAAAATTTTACACGGACTGGTTGTAAAAAAAATGTTTAAATTGTTTATAAATTTTCTTTTTCAAAACGATTGAAGGAGAGGAAATATAAATAAGTTGTTTCGAAAACAAAATTGTACCACTAGTTGTGTGAGATTTTTGTTCACTTTGAAACGCCCTTCGGTGTTTGTAATCGTTCTAGCCTATTTAGCGCCTTATTTGGGCACGCAGTAGGTAATGAATATGCTAATGTGAGGCGAGACGGGGATGCTGACCATATACTATGTACACACCGTTCCAAGCATGCCGTCACAGACAGTAAGCCACATGCTGCCTGCCGCACAGGTTGGAAGCACCGACAATACATCATACACACACCCACCACAGACGACATAAACACAACCGCTACGACGACAGTCGGTTTATACGTCAATCAATGAATCGATGCGAGCGATTGATTCGGACGTTTATGAGAATGACTCGGTGATGAACGTACATCACAGACATCATTTTTCAGCGAAATGATATACTATATCATTAATCAGCATAGACTACTGTCAGTCACGTTTTAAATATTATTCTAAAATCATAAATGTAACTGTTGTGCTTTGCAGTCACATTTAGTCTATCAGTTTGAGAACGAAATTTTCTCACGATAGTTTATTTCTGAAGTTTAAATTTTTCATAAATACAGACATATTCGATTTGACAGTTGCGCTATTGCGAAACATTGCAAATATTTGAATGTGTTTTTCACCCAGGTCGATTTACAAAATACTATTATCCTAGCCTAGCATAGCATGTCATAATTGTATCTGGCATATTTTTTTTTTATGTACCACTTCGACCTACGGTTTTCACTATACCATTATGCATGTGTGTGAATAAGTGAAAACGTTTTATGTCAAATATAGACCTTCAGTTTTCACTTCAATCAATATATACCTTTGTGAATTAGTGCACAGCATTTAGGTGCAGCCTCAGCGACGCATTTTCAACTAATCTGCAACCCCTGTTTCTCGCAACATGCGACGTAGCATGAACATTTTCTACAGTCTACAATTCTAAGATTCAGCATATTACAGACATTTTTCGTCTGATTTACACGGCAACGCACAACCTATCCGCGCACGGCGCGTCAAAATAGTTGGCATGTGTTAATACGACATGCCATTTTAAACACATTTGAGATAGACATAGAGCCAATAGGCCAGCTATCTCAAATGCTTCACTAGTTAGATAATTTAAAAACACTACTTCGTAATGTCGAAGCAGTACGACAGTGAAGGCTTCATGTCAACGCCCCTAGAAGGTGCGGGTGCTAGACCTAAAGATGATTATCGCCAAGACAGTGAGGACAATGAGGTTCGATTCCGATAGGCAGATGAAGAATATCAACACCTCAAAGCTGATTTCGCTCGAATTGCCCGAGCTAAACGTATGACTTCTCACTCTAGGAGCGACTCCTCAAGGAGTTCTTCGCCGCTCGGTAGACAGTCGCAGAGACGTGCTACGAACTTACCCAAGTTCAGAATCGCCACTTTCTACGCTTCGGATGTTGAACTCTGGTTCAACCAAATAGAGACTCAGTTTGCTCTTCACCAGATCAACGATGATGATGAGAGGTACAGCTTAACCTGCGCTGCACTTTCGGGCGAGGTCGCATCGGATGTGAGGGACGTGCTACTTCAGCCTTTCAGGTCCAATAAGTATGAAAGCCTGAAAGCGATCTTGATAG
Organism: Flabesymbios commensalis; assembly: GCA_964017125.1. NCBI lineage: Eukaryota > Metazoa > Annelida > Polychaeta > Terebellida > Flabelligeridae > Flabesymbios > Flabesymbios commensalis. Next base: position 88,275,431 of record OZ024902.1, read on the forward strand.
AGAGACGAGGTTTGACCACACCCGAAAGGGTTAACAAAGTGATCTCTGGTGAAAGGATTGGTAATGACATTCCCTTGCGTTTCCTGCGCCGTCTGCAGAAGACTGCAGGTTTCGGCACCAAAGCTGTGGTGGGGAAAGCAGTAATTCGTCAACCATTCATCCGCCAGATGCCCGCTTCCATCAGAGCCCATTTGGCGACTCAACCCGACAGTGCCACCCTCGAAAGTTTGGCCGTTTTGGCCGACCGGGCACTGGCAGCCGAAGAGGACGTCGAAGAGAGTAAGCCGGGGGTCGCAGAGATAAAGGTAGAAGAAACCACCAAACTAGTTGGTTTGTTGGAGGATTTGTCTAGGCGAATTAAGAAACTAGAAACCATGACTACATCAGAGAGGAAAAGAAATAAAGGACGTGGACGAGCAAATAATAACTATGCTCCTGCGCCTGCATTTGCTCCTAATGTTCAGGCCTCAGGTTTTGTTCGCAACCAACCTAGTTAGTATAGAAATGAACAGGATAATGCTCGACCTTTCGTCCTGCCGACGAATTTGCAACCACTTGCTCGACCTTTCATCCCGCCGCCGAACCCACAGCGAAATGACGCCGCTAAGACATTAGATTCGGCTAATGCACCTGTCTGCTATTTTCACCAGACTTTCGGTGATAAGGCACGCACGTGCAGGAGCCCTTGCGCTTTTTCTTTAAACTGCTAAGGCAGAGCAAGGTAGCGACTCTTGCATCTGGCGGTATAACTGAGACGCGACATGACTCCGCGGACGCTAGTTCTCCAAAGTTATCTCACTCTAAGTTATTATATGTCGCAGATAAAGGACATAAATGCAGATATTTAATTGACACGGGCGCAGCTGTCAGTGTTTTGCCGAAATCTTGCGCTAACGGGATTTCGGACGCTGACAGTCTCCCCCTGGTGGCAGCTAATAACAGTACTATACATACTTACGGCACCTGTAAACGCGTCGTCGAAGTCGGCTTAAAGCGCGAATATCCGTGGACTTTCATAGTGGCAGATGTGCAGCAACCCATAATCGGGGCTGATTTTTTAATCCACTATAATTTGCTCGTAGACTTGAGAAGCAGATGTCTCCGGGACATGCGTACAGGTCTAGCTATTGCCGCTTCACTGTCATCGATTAAACCTCTGTCATTGAACAGAGTTGACACCGTTCAGAATGAGTACACAAAACTCCTCGGCCAGTTCCCGGAACTGACACGCCCTACGACAAAGGGCGAGACCGTTAAACACGGTATAACACACAAGATAGTGACTAAAGGACACCCGGTGTTTGCACGACCACGACGTTTAGCACCCGATAAGCTGGTTACCGCAAAATGCGAGTTTGATGAGATCATAAAACTAGGGGTCATTGAACCCAGCGACAGTGAGTGGTCCTCAGCGCTTCACATGGTGCCAAAGAAAAACGGAGATTGGAGACCATGCGGGGACTACCGTAGTTTGAATGCACAGACCGTACCGGACCGTTATCCGTTTCCTCATATACAAGATTTCACGCAGCGTTTAGCCGGATCGAAAAAATTTTCGAAGATCGACTTGGTCAGGGCTTCCGGTGGAACCGTCCGACGTACACAAGACTGCCGTTACTACACCTTTTGGCTTGTTTATTTTCACTAGAACACCGTTTGGTCTAAGAAATTCCGGTCAAACGTTTCAGCGCTTTATAGACCTCGTTACACGCGGACTTGATTTCGTTTTTGTTTATTTGTATGACCTACTGGTAACCAGCCCAGATCATAAAACGCATAAGAAACATCTACGAATTCCTTTTGCTCGACTATCTGAATACGAATTTATCATTGGTCCTGAAAAGTGTCAGTTCGGTACAACTAAATTAAGTTTTCTAGGTCACCACGTTTGCGCCGAAGGAATTTCGCCGTTACCCAGCGCCGTTGACGCGACTGTTAATTTCGTTAAACCCGAAAAGCAACGAGCACTGCGTAGATATCTGGGAATAGTGAATTACTACCACCGTTTCATACCGCATTGCGCCGCGAAGTTGACACCACTCAATAATCTACTGACAGCTGCCAACGAAGGACATACCACACTGTCACCGAAGTCAAATATCGATTTGAAGTGGAATAAAAATGCAGAGTCAGCATTTTCTGAGTCAAAACAGATATTGGCAAACGCTACGCTTCTGGTGCACCCAGATTCTACGGCTCAGATTAACATCACGTGCGACGCTAGTGATGTCGCCGTCGGTGGCGTTTTGCAGCAATTTTTAAACGGTATGTGGCAGCCACTTTCGTTTTTGTTTATTTGGATGACCTACTGGTAACCAGCCCAGATCATAAAACGCATAAGAAACATCTACGAATTCCTTTTGCTCGACTATCTGAATACAGAATTATCATTGGTCCTGAAAAGTTCTTCATTAATACAGATCACAAACCGTTGACATTCGTAATGTCATCCGTGACTGAGCGCGCGTCCCTACGACAAACACGTCACTTAGCTTTCATCGCTAAATTCACCACCGATATTAGATATGTAAAAGGAGAGACAAATTTCGTCGCTGATGTGCTGTCACGACCATCAGTGTCAGCGCTACATGATGGACCAGCGATAGACTATAAAGAGTTAAGTCTCGACCAAGCTAATGACGCGGAATTCACGCGTTTGAGACACTCGACTACATCCACTATGAAGTTCAAACTATTAAAATCGTTCGATAATCAATTGATCTGGTGTGATGTGTCCACGGGACACAACCAGCCGTACCTTACCGCGAAATTTCGCCGAGAGGTTTTTTCAAACTTGCACGGTTTAGGCCATCCATCGCATAGAGCTACCAAACCTTTGATTAATACCCGATTTGTATGGCACGGCATGAATATAGATAATGCTAGATGGTGTCGTACCTGTAAGGGTTGCCAGACTGCTAGTTTCACGTCATAACACCCCAGTTCTCGGAAAGTTCACTGAACCTACCTACATAGTCGGACCCTTACCTTATGCTGATGGCTTTAGATATCTACTGACTTGCGTCGACCGTTTTACACGTTGCCCCGAAGCTATACCTATGGTAGATATTAGAGCCGAAACGGTCGCCGATGCCTTCTTCAGCGGTTGGATAGCACGTTATGGTACCCCTGCCACTATCACCACTGATAGGGGCGCTCAATTCGAGTCCAAATTGTGGGATAGTTTGTGTAATCAATTCGGGATTATTCAGAATCGTACCACGAGTTATCACCCTCAGTCGAATGGCATGGTCGAACGTTTCCACCGTCAATTGAAAGCCGCCATTATGGCGCACGAGTCACCGAACCCGTGGACTATCACGTTACCCGCTGTGCTTTTAGGAGTTCGTTCCGCCGTTAAAGAGAGACTAGGCAGGTCAGCTGCCGAGATGATTTACGGGACAACCCTTAGACTCCCAGGAGAGTTTACTAAACAGTACACCGTCGACGCTAACACTGATTTGGAAAATTATTCAGACAAGCTACGCGTGGCCATGTCGCGTCTCCGTCTATGTCCGCCACGTGACACACAACAACACAACATTTTCCAATTCAAGGAAATAGCTACATGTACTCATGTATTCTTGCGCCGAATCGCAATTGCGCCGCCTCTGACCGCCCCTTACGACGGACCATATAAGGTCGTCGCGAGGAGTGGCAGAGTAATGAAAATCCTAGTTAAAGGCAAGGTTGAGACGGTCTCTTTAAATCGCGTTAAACCCGCACATCTTGAGTGTGAGCCTGCAACAGGTACGACAATACAGCGTAAAACGCCAAGCAAACCACGGAGATCGACGGCTACCAGGACATCTAGTAGAAATCCACAGGGTCCACCTAGAACTGGTAGTGCGGACACTCCGACGTCCAACGGGATGAGAGTTAAAACGAAAAAGTCGACGGCAGTCAGAAGCAGTCAAAAATCGGCCACAGTCCCAAAGCTAATAGATGTTAAAGTCAACTTGTCTAACAGAGACAATACTTATGCAGCGCCGCATTCGCGAGCCCCTGCCGTATCCCGCGCTAACGGGAACGGCGGTGGTTTACGAACGTATTCCCGCATACCTTTACATCTACGGGGTAAAACCCCGGGTGCTGCTGACGCCGACTCGACCAAAAGCAACCATGCGAATATCGCTAATCGCGAAAAAATTTCGATCGACCAAACAGTGCGAAAAACTAGAGTCGGACGAATAATCCAGACTCCTGCCCGGTTCGCGCAGATGGTTCAGGCCATAGTTGCGCCTAACGACATCTATGGCGGGCCCAACAGCATGCATCGTATTAACAATGTTTTTAAATTGTAAATGAATATGCCAGGCCTGGCAGCATTGTGTACAGATATATAAATGCAAAGACATTTTTTTTTAGCAAGTTCATTGCTAAAATACGAATAGAAATTTATGTTAATTAAATGAAGGGGTTGATCGCAGCTTGCAGCAAATGAATACATACATAAAGGACAGTTGGTGTTAAGAGGATGGGACAATTCATGAATAATGCTGCGATTTCAACCACCCACGCTGAAACCACACTCGCTATATTTTTTAAACTATGCTTAGTCTAGAGGTTACATATTTTTACAACCCCGCTACTTGCACGAAGCAGTCTCGTACACGTCAGTTGGGTCTTACGTTATCACTCACCCGGGGGTAATGTAGGATCCTGACTTCGTTTAGTTAAGGTGGCAGTTATCCCCGGCTTCTCGGACGCGGGAGGCTGTGGACGACCGCCTCGTTTCCGTACCTTGGTGACGGGTGCACACAATTGCAACCCGTGCGGCTTTGGTATTTTTCCCGCACTTCAGGCGTTACACTTGGCGACTACGGACGTGCCGTAGTTCGCTCTCGCTAAGTCAGATAAGACGTGCCGTGCGCGGAGGCTGTGCTTTGTTGTTGCCAAATGTCAAACGAATAAACATGACAAGTGGAGAAAGAGTTTTATGATTTGTTTGGAACCGTCGACTCGACGGGGAAGGAAGTTTGTGTTGAAATGGTGAAGATCGGGCAGATTCCCTCGTTCGCCATTGTGACCCCACACTAGAGACTCCGACGGTCACTTACAGGTACTTTCGGCGCGAGGGGCCCTCCATCCCACCATAGAAGAAGATTTAGTTATTATTGGATATTAGAGCATGGGTTTAAATCGGTTACAGAATGCAGCATTCCCAGTCAACAATTTGAGGTCACCATGATGTCACAGTGACCTCACATTAATCTCACGGTGATGTAACAGTCGTGAGGTCACTGCGACATCAAATTGAAGCCTCACCTGGATATCACGATGACATCACAGTGATGAGGTCACATAGCCCTCATACTGCTATGTCACTGTGACATCACAGTGGTGAGGTCACTGCGACATCAAATTGAAGCCTCACCTGGATATCACGGTGACATCACAGTGATGAGGTCACACAGCCCTCACACTTATATGTCACTGTGACATCACAGTGCTGAGGTCACTGCGACATCAAATTGAAGCCTCACCTGGATATCACGATGACATCACAGTGATGAGGTCACACAGCCCTCATACTGCTATGTCACTGTGACATCACAGTGGTGAGGTCACTGCGACATCAAATTGAAGCCTCACCTGGATACCACGATGACATCACAGTGATGAGGTCACAAATCCCTCACACTGCTATGTCACTGTGACATCACAATGGTGAGGTCACTGCGACATCAAATTGAAGCCTCACCTGGATATCACGATGACATCACAGTGATGAGGTCACACAGCCCTCACACTGCTATGTCACTGTGACATCAAAGTGGTGAGGTCACTGCGACATCAAATTGAAGCCTCATCTGGATATCACGATGACATCACTGTGATGAGCTCATAAATTCCTCATGATGTGAGATCACCGTGACATCAAAGTGGAGCCTCACCTGGATATCACGATGACATCACAGTGATGAGCTCACAAATTTCTCATACTGTGAGGTCACTGTGGCATCAAATTGAAGCCTCACCTGGATGTCACGATGACATCACAATAATGAGCTCACACAGTCCTCATACTGAGAAGTCACGGTGACATAACAGTACGAGCTCACACAGCCCTCGTACTGTCAGGCCACGGTGAAATTAGAGTGATGAGCTCACACAGCCCACATACTGTGACATCACAGTGATGTAATAACATAACCCTCATACTGTGGAGTCACAGTGATGAGCCCACACAGCCCCATACTGTGCGATGCATTTGCCTTCCAGAAACGTGTACTGTCAAATCCCAATATCGATATTTTAACTTATCTATCTTACCTATCAGTTGTCCATAAAAAAATATTGCATCAAAAGCAAGCAATCTACTTTTTATAAACATTATAACTCGTACCACAATAATCTGACCACCCTGTCAGTTTTATTCACATGTATAAACCTTTTAAAAGCAGGACAATACTTAATAACATTTCAAAAAATTATTTTCAAAGCATTTACACAGCCTTCAACAGTCTCCTCTTGAGGTGAGTTCTGGAATTAGAAATATATATCTCAATTTGTCGATCAATCTCCACCTTGACCATAGTATTGTGAATTTCGGTTCCTCGCTTCACCTCCAACTCCTTTTGTTTATGTCTGCAGCACTCTGAAAACAGATACACATATTTCACTTTTAAAGTTACGAAATGCAAACCTAATTGATACCCCAACAAAGTATACTCCACAAGTTAATGAGTCCCGATGATAGTTAGTTGCCTTTTTGGAAATTGGCTGCCCATTGATTTAAGGGGAGGGGGGGGGGGGGGTATTGTCTCTCATGAGTATATATACCTACACATGAAAATATAAGCAAAATGGTCCGAATAACAAGTATTGTCAATAACAAAATGCCGCAGCGAATGGAAACCAAGCGGCACTTTAATCATTCCCTAGTAGTCTATCAGTTTGTCTAAGTGATTGGCCAGGAAGTGTGTATTGTTGCATTACAGTTTAACCAATTTATGGGATATAGTTTTCTTCGGGCAACCAACAATTCTGACAAAAAACTTTAAGTTGTGACTTGGCTGTTGGCCGGGTACAGGGTACTTTGACGCTTATTTCGGACATGTGGAACCATAAAGGAACTGCATTAGATTCACTTATGCTTTCAGTAGTACCACACCTAGTTGGGTATGCAACAGCGAGAGTACAGTATTGATGATCTTAATGGTGTACCATGCGAGAATGAAGTATTGGTGATCCTAAAACTATCATTTTATCATTTTTTGTTACATTTGTAAGAACTTTGTTACAATAATAATCCAGTTTGCTCAGCCTACCATAAAGTTCCTGTTACAGCAATCATCAAAGGGAAGCTGCAGCCTCCTCATATCTGGCCATAATCTTCGGGCGCATTGCCAGTGGCATACCCTGGTTTCTTCGCTCAACAGCGGTGCCAATGCAGCTCTCGCATCAGTGCAGGCGCTGGTGAAGGCTGTGGTAGCTTTGAATAACCAGCAGTAGAGTGTTGGACATTAGGTCTCTCACGTGGGATGAATAGTGTTACCCCTGCTATTGTTACTCTGGGGACTATCCGACCCGAGGATAGCGGAGTTGTGCAAAATGCCAGTTTCAGCATTAATTTGCATAGCGAAACCCAAGTCTCCGGCCATCTGGGCATGTCCGCGAGTAAATCCCATAGACATGTCCAGAACCCCTTATCGGGTGAGCAAAAGAAAACACTCTAAATAACCCACCATGCCCTATCACCCCCACCCTTTCATCATCATCTGTACATCATCCATCTTATCAATTGACTACAACGATTGTATTACAATGTCACTTAAATGACCATTTGTGCCGAAAAGTGACGTAAAGCAGTAATTTACTACTACTACCGTTAAATTATTACAAACTTCGTTACAATAATCAGTACTTCACTATTGCTATTACATACCCTCTGGAAGTGAATACTGCAAATGAATCATAAGCCAAATGTTTACATTTTTTACGGGGTGCTTTACATTTGGCTCACTGTGGAAATATTGTAGTGCAGCTGAAGTGAAGAAAAGCATTACCACGGAAATTAGCATTGTCCAAAATACAACATACTCTTGATTTTGTATTTACCGCCCTTTTTGTGACGAATATAAAATGGACGCCTTTATGCACAACTGGACCAACCTCCATAAGTTCGTTTTGAGATAAAGGCAGTTAAAGTGTATGGTCTACTGTAAATTCAAGAAAGCAAATGAGCAAAATATTGAGTTGAGCTAACACACGGCATCCACATTCTCAATTCATGGAACATACCCACATCTTCAGATACCTCCGGTTTCGAGCCTCGCCGCCTCAAATAAACTGTGGTCCAGTTGTGCATAAATCATTTCGATTTATGCACAACCGGACCAAACCACATTTCTTGTAAGCTCCACAAATTCAAATATATGTAGAAAATTTACAATAATAAGCACATTGCAGACTCTCTGCGTCGTCTGTAGATATATTCAGAAGTGTCCATCATAAAAATACGTGTTATTTTCTATAGTTTGTGTGAAACCATGCAGACTGCGCGGATGATCGGAAAAAATAATGGTGTGGACTGGTCAATTTGTGCATAAAGCAATATTAGGATTTTTATTTATGCACAAGTGGACCAAGCCAAAATTATTGTTAATTTAACAAATGTTAAGTAAAATACAGCAATAAGCATATTACAGTCTATCTACATCTTCTGTAGATCTAGCTGTGGAATGTCTTTATTACAATACGTGTAACTTATAAAGCTTAGGTGAAATCACAGGGACTGTGAGGCTGATGGAAGAAATGAATGTGTGGGTTGGTCCAGTTGTGCATAAATCAATCTGAAGATTTTACTAGTGTTGGTTTGGTTCACCGCCGCCAGGTGGCGTAATGGGTTTAATTTGGACTTCCGGTTATTTTTTTCACTTGGCACACTTAATTCATTTTCGAATTTTTGGGGGTTGGCTCAGTTGTGCATAAAGGCGTCCAAATAAGCAAAACAGATTATTAACCCTTGTGCTGCTGGAATCGTAGGCCCTATATATACGGTTTTAGAACAATAGACATATCACAAAATTTGTTTAAATATTTCTTGGTAGATGATTAGTTAATCCAATAATTAAATATGGGAGGTGTGAAATATTTTTCGTTATTTGAAGCGGGAAATTGTGTTAGCAATTCCAACTTCGAATGATTGAAAAATAAGAACAAACAATTCAGCAATTCAGCAGCCAAAGGGTTAAAGGGACTGGCCCAGGCTAAAAGCATAAAAAATGGGTGATTTTATTTTGGCTTCTACCTATGACCATATGATGTAAACATGTCCATAGACTAGAACTGCATAAGTTTTTTAATTTTTGTGCTGCGCATTCACCAGTCAGGCTAGAAATAGAGACGAAATTCCTCATTTCTATTTATTGACAACCATGTCAAAAATAAGAAATACGGGAATTTCGTCTCTATATCTAGCCTAACTGGTGAATGCGCGGCAGAAAAATTTGAAAACTTTTGCAGTTCTAGTCTATGCACATGTTCACATCATATGGTCATATTAAGAAGCCAAAATAAAATCAGCGATTTGTTGATGATTTTAGACCTGGGCCAGTCCCTTTAAGATTATTTATGACAAATGCAACTTACTATGGATAGACCTCTGGAAGGCCTTTGGCAAGGCAGGTTTTTCGTTACCACCAGTCCTGGTGTATTAAACCAGCAGTGCATCATTCATGGTGCTCCTGAGCATGTCCCTTACAGCCTCTCCAATAGGCTTGAATGCAATGATTAACCTGAAATAGTGAGTAATACGCATGATAATATGACACAGTTATGTTTAGAGAAGAAACTTAAATATTAAAAAACAAAGGTCAAGTTTAAAGCCTGGTATGTATCAATGACAATGACTTAATTTAACTCCTCTCTGTTTAGGCACAGTGCATGATATCAGAAATGCATATTACAAGAAATATACAACTCTACCATCAGCATTCAGTGTACGGATGGGTTTTCCCTTATATCTCTCTAACCATTCGACCGATAAACACATGTAAAATATAATTGGGCTAATAGTTTAGAGAACAACTCTTTTAATCCAAAGATATGTGGTTGACGGCACAAGTGTGATAACACGTTGGATTATTCATTTATAGATCACACCATGATATTAAAAATGTTGACTCTACTATTCTCCAGGACCCCATCCATCCTTGTTGAACAGACGATCAGAGAGAAAATTTGAACTAATGTCTGTGCCCAAAAACGGGAGATAGTCGGCTATTCCAACTCATATCAGTGTAATTTTTAACACCTAAACATAATAGTTTACAGTCTGAACACACATGAAATGGTTTTAAAAAAAATTGTCGACGGTAAAGTGATTACTTTTTTTCTTTAGCGGAAAAATGTAAAATTGCTGCCCTGCAGGGAACATTTTGTTCAGTATCGCGTAGTGAAAAGCTATGCAATTTTGCCTATAGGCCTACACTAATCAAATTTGATTATGGAAATATTTATACATCAATGATAAGGTTGTAATGTCAGTCAAAGTTTGACGGAGAAAATCGTTAATTAATCATTTTCAAACAAAATATTCCCTGCCGTGACCTCATTTTTTCGTATTTTGCCAATGTTCCAACTTATCTGAGCTATTAGTGAAATACATGTATGAAATACACGCATTCATGATATGGATACTTCCAAAATTGTGTATCACATTAACAAGAAAAATTGCCAATAAAAAAAAATCAAGGTCACAAGAGTTCATAGAAAGGTCAAATATGAACTCAAGCAGGGATCAGCCATGACTATCCTGCATGTAACGCGAAAGGAGTTATAGAGCTAAGAGTGTAATGTTAAAAGGCTACAACCAAAATTGTACTGATGCTTAAAAGCTAACATAAAGATGGAATTAGCAAAGTAGTGGAAAAATATAGTATCCTTACAAAAGTTATTTAAAATGCAAATCAGTATCCAGCTTTGTTGTAAAATTACGTTGTAAAAGTCTGTTCTTTCATCGAAAATCTGTTGGGCAGCGTCATCTTCAGGCAAGCAGGTTCTAATTAGAAAAAGCACAGCCTTCACTCTTGCCAAGTCATCTAAAATCACTGTTTGGCTTTGTGCCAGTTCTTCCAACTTGGTCAAAACACGCTAGCTCACATCTGAAAAAAAGATAATAGAGTAAGCGCGGGTTGAGTGATGCGGAGCTCAATGTATTTGAAATTCTGAAAGTTTTCCATATTTTTCTATATTTTCAGTCATTGTCATACAAAACAATCTTAACAAATATACCTGTGTGATTTTCCATTCATATTGTGCATTAAAAAATTCAAAAGTAAAAAACATACGGACTGTTTTGTGCACCTAAGGCGTAATAAAAAAGGCCATTGTAGACAGTTGACATTACCGCATAAAAAAATCTGAACAAATTGACAACTTTTTTGGTTATATATTTATTTCTGAAATTTAATAATCAGCAAAAACATACACTTTTTTGTTCACCTAATGCTGTGGCATCCGCATCACAACAAAGCAAAAAAATCAGAAAGAATTTGAAATAATTTGACATTGTAAAAGTGGACTGCGGGTTATGGCCCAGGGTGGAGGTGGTTTTGAGTAGGCCCCTATGAGGATTCAATTTTGTAATAGATTTGTATTGTTTAAAATAATGATTTTGTCCCCCAGCCCACCTGTAAAACACCGGCTGGATCCCCGAGAAAGTGAGGCTAAGAAAAACTTTAAAATAATAATATTAGTATGGCCAGGCAACAATCAGTATATTTTGTAATTTATTTATTTAGGTCAAGATCATGTATTTCAAAGATACTAACCATATAACTTTTTCAACATGGTTCCTGAAACAAGAAAAACATGTGAACAATTATTGCATAATTTGAAGATGTAAAAAATACATGTCAACCCCTTCATTGCCATCCTGCTGAAATGTGTTGTCACACTTGTTGTACTCCCGTACGTTGTCAGAATCAAAACTATGGGAAATATATTTTACATACAAATCTATATTTTATTATATAGCGGACCTACATACCATATACCATACAATTAAAAAAACCTGTGAGACTTATATAGACCAGTGGTAGCTAGCCTGAAAGCCATTCTGAAATAATACCAAATAGTAACAACAGTGTTACAGATAAGCTTTATTGCTCCTCATTTTTAAACTTAATTGAGTACCCCCATAAAAACCAGAGCATTGCAATTTTCGTTACGTATACATTTGTCTTGAATTTATTATCCCAACCTGAAATAGTGAGGCAATAAGCATGATAATATAGCACGGCTATGTTTAGAGAAAACATGAAAATATTAAAGAACAGTTTCAGAGCTCTGGACATTTGAATAATGTCCACACATCTGAGATGGATATGAGAATTACACTAAAAAAGTACTGTCATTGAAAAATAAATAAATGGACCGATGGATGAAAGGGTGCACATGTCACCTTACCTGCATGGATCTTACATGGACGTATCCATTGAGATAAAAAAAATACCATTCAATTGACGTAAAATGTTACAGGCATAGGGGCCTTGTACGGATACACAGCGAATGGAGGGCATTCTGGATATAAGAATAACGTTAACAACACACTTATACTTGTTTTTTTTACTTGAAAGTTCACACAGCCATCAAGTATCACAGACTACATGACATAAAACTAGTAGTTTTTGACCTCTGGATATTGGAATAAGCTTTAGCCTTAGGTTAACACATATCAGATGATTCTGAGAAATAGGCCTACCAGTAAAAAAGTACACTCTCATTGAAAAAAAATAATATAGCTATGTTATTTTGCCCCTAATTGTGTAGCAAACGTCTCCATTATAGTGCCTATATATCATACAATTTATCCCTTCATGTTAGAAAAATAAACCTCAATTTACTGGGTAGGCCTACAAATAGTGTACATGTATGGCACAATTGGCTTGCCATAGCCAAAAAATATCAAAGTATTAAAACCTTAATTATCGTCCATGCATTTCAATTGTACATAATTGTATCTGTTAACAGTTTATTTGTGTAAATATAAGTTCAAATGTGTGATCTACCTACCTTTGTGATCTTGGTAACATTATCATATAGTGTAATAAGTGATGAAAGTACACTTAAAATATATTTTCTCGATCCTGCTCTTCCAAAAGACTCACACACTACAATCTTCCCTCACCACACAGATAGCACGAGTTGACCCCATCACCATGAGGTCACTGTCACAGTATGATGTAGACAATGATGTCACAGAACACACCACTTGGTCATATCACAGTGAGAACACAGTGTTGTCACAGGTATTTGCTCACACTGTGAGGTCATTATGATGTCACTATGATATCCCAATTATGGCATCACATGTGTGAGTTGTGTGTGAGGTCACAGTGACACAAGTTGAATACATCACTGTGAGGTCACAGTGTTGTCACAGTATGATTTCAAAGATACACGAGATGACCACATCACTATGAGGTCACAGTGTTGTCACAGTATGATGTCACAGGTACACGACATGACCAAATCATCATGAAGTCACAGTGCTGTCACAAGACGATGCCCACCTTGTGAGGTCATTATGATGTCCTCATGATATCAAAATTATGACATCACATGTGTGAGATGTTTTTTAGGTCACAGTGACAAAAGATTACCACATCACTGTGAGGGCGCAGTGTTCTCATAGTATGATGTCGCAGAGACACAATTAAAATGACCACATCATTATGTGGTCACAATGTTGTCACATTGTGATGTCACAGATACACGAGATGACCACATCACCATGAGGTTACAGTGTTGTCACAGATTGATGTTCACCATGTGAGGTAATTATGATGTCTTTCTGATATCGAAATTATAACCATCACATGTGTGACTTGTTTGTGAGGTCACTGTGATATGAGTTTACCACATCACCATGAGGGCATAGTGTTGTCACAGTGTGATGTAACAGATACATGAGATTACTACATCACCATGAGGTCACAGTGTCGTCACAGTGTAATGTCACGGATATATTAGATGACCACATCATCATGAGGTCACAGTGTTGTCACAAGACGATGCTCACCATGTGAGATCATGATCATGATATGATATCAAAATTATGACATCACAAGTTTGAGATGTTTGTGAGGTCACAGTGATACAAGTTGAGCACATCAGCATGAGGTCACAGTGTTGTCATAGTATAATGTCACAGATACACAAGATGACCACATCACCTTGAGGACACAGTGGTGTCACAGTATGATGTCACAGGTAATGGAGATGAGTGTGATCAGTGTGATGTCACAGATATACGAGATGACCACATCATCATGAGGTCACAGTGTTGTCACAGGACACTTCTCACCATGTGAGATCATTATGATATCAAAATTATGACCTCACCATTGTGAGATTTGTGTGAGGTCACAGTGATACAAGTTGAGCACATCACCATGATGTCACAATATTGTGACAATATGATGTCACAGATACACAAGATGACTACGTCACCATGAGGTCACAGTGTCGTCACAGTGTGATATGTCACAGATACATGAGATGACCACATCAACATGAGGTCACAGTGTTGTCACAGGACGATGCTCACCATGTGAGATCAGTATGATATCAAAATTATGACATCACCAGTGTGAAATTTTTGTGAGGTCACAGTGATAGAAGTCGAGCACATCACCTTGAGGTCACAGTGCTGTCATAGTATGATGTCACAGGTACTCAAGGTGACCACATCACCATGAGGTCACAGTACTATCACATGACGATGCTCACCTTATGAGGTCACTATGATGTACTAATGATATCAAAATTATGACATCACATGTGTGAGATGTTTGTTACGTCACAGTGACAAATGTTTTTGACATAACCATGAGGTCACAGTGTTGTCACAGTATTAGGTCACAGGTACACGAGATGACCACATCATCATGAGATCACAGTGCTGTCACAGGACGATGCCCACCTTGCGAGATCATTATGATGTCCTCATGATAGCAAAATTATGACATCACCTGTGTGAGATGTTTGTTAGGTCACAGTGACAAAAGTTTACCACATCGCTGTGAGGGCACAGTGTTGTCATAGTATCATGTCACAGAGACACAAGATGACCACATCATTATGAGGTCACAGTGTTGTCACATTGTGATGTCACAGATACAGCAGATGACCACATCACCATGAGGTCATAGTGTTGTCACAGAATGATGGTCACCATGTGAGGTAATTATGATGTCTCTATGATATCAAAATTATGACATCACATGTGTGACTTGTGTGTGAGATCACTGTGATATGAGTTTACCACATCACCATGAGGTCATAGTGTTGTCAGAGTATGATGTCACAGAAACATGAGATGACTACATCACCCTGAGGTCACAGTGTTGTCACAGTGTGATGTCACAGATGCACGAGATGGGCAACTTCATCATGAGGTCACAGTGTTGTCACATAATGATGTTCACCATGTGAGGTAATTATGATGTCTCTATGATATCGGAATTATGACATCACATGTGTGACTTGTTTGTGAGGTCACTGTGATATGAATTTACCACATCACCATGAGGTCATAGTGTTATCACAATATGTTGTCACAGATACATGAGATGACTACATCACCATGAGGTCACAGTGTCATCACAGTTTGATGTCACAGATACACGAGATGACCACATCATCATGAGGTCACAGTGTTGTCACAGGACGAAGCTCACCATGTGAGATCATTATGATATCGAAATTATGACATCACCAGTGTGATGTTTTTGTGAGGTCACAGTGATACAAATTGAACACATCACCTTGAGGTCACATTGTTGTCACAGTATGATGCCACAGGTACTCAAGGTGACCACATCACTATGAGGTCACAGTGCTGTCACATGCCGATGCTCACCTGATGAGGTCACTATGATATCCTCATGATATCAAAATTATGACATCACATGTGTGAGATGGTGGTTAGGTCACAGTGACAAATATTTACTACATCACCATGAGGTCACAGTGTGGTCATTGTATGATGTCACAGATACACAAGATGACCACATCATTATGAGGTCACAGTGTTGTCGCATTGTGATGTCACAGATACATGGATATGACCACATCACCATGAGATCACAGTGTTGTCACAGAACGATGCTCACCATGTGATGTCATTTTGATGTTTCTATGATATCGAAATTATGACATCACATGTATGAGTTGTTTGTGAGGTCACAGTGACACGAGTTGATCACATCACCATGAGGTCATAGCGTTGTCACAGTATGATGTCACAGATACACAAGATGACCACATCACCATGAGGTCACAGTGTTGTCACAGGATGATGCTCACTCTGTGATGTCTAGTTGACATCACTATGATATCACTATTAAGTCATCATACGTGTGAGTTTTGTGTGATGTCACTGTGATACTGGCGTGATATCACGTGTTGACTGGGTTCGCAGAAATGGAATGAGAATATGGAATGTCTCAGGATTACCTGCACATGCATGAGAGTGTGTGCATGAGTTTGGCGGTTGGATCGTTAGGATTTGAAGTCAGGATGATGGAACTTGAGGAAGATTCCTCGTGAGGGATAGGGATGGATCTAATAAGACTAGTAATTTAAGTCTAAGTTCTCTATCTCATTTCAATTCCTGTTTGGGCGACAGTATACAAATGACTTTACATTGACTCCATGATGTTCTTCATGCTTTATTAATTATGATCCATAACGCCGTGCACTGATTCAGATGGATAGTGATGGAATTTGGAACGCAACGGCGGCCTCGGCCTCGTGGTTAGCTCAGCGGGGGCAAGACAAGACGTCTGTCTGCCTCGCTGGCTGAATCGCAAGTGAAAGTCGAGCGGGAAGGCCGCGTGGGTTAGCAGCGCCGGCGTCCGTTAGGGGGCGAACCTCTCGTCAGATGCCGAACCCTGCCGAACGCCGCCGAAACCGATAGCTTATCCCCACAGATCTGCTAAATAATTATTACAAATTTAGTTGTTAAAGTCATTGAAAGGGTTAGGCGAGCCTGAAGGTGTTATCTCTCGGTGTTATCCTCATGTGTAGGCATATAGGCTTGCACATGTATGAGTTGTGTGTTGCATCACAGAACATGCTGAAAGTCAATTAGATCCTGGTGGTATGCTGTGTAGCTGACTGATTCATTCATTCGCCTAATTTTTAATTTCGGGCAGAATTTAACACACTGAAATATACAAGATTAATTTACATAGTAATGATATTTCCAAAACTACGATGTATTATATGTATTTTTATTGTTATTAATTTTTAACAATCCACTTTTGACCGTATAATTCTGTCTCATTCCCACGAACTGTTGTTTTTCACCTTTTATCGCCCAACCACCAGCTGTAAAAAATTATGTATTATCGCTCTTTAAAATGGGGTGCACTCAACTGAACTTATCCCCCTTACCAACTCATCCCCCGGTATATCTCGGGATGAGTTGGTATGGGTGTTGACTACACTCGCGAATAAAGCTCCTCCATCAACCTCATACTCATAGCGCTAGTTACTATAGTCAGATTCACATTAAATTCAGCAACCAGGATTATTGAATTTCGCGGATTTCTCAGTCAATTCTCAACCAATTTTCATGAAATTTTACACACACTATTTTCCATTCATGTCGTGACTACCCAGATCATTTCGCGAAGTTTTGATAAGTATAGTAGAAGTTAGACCATTTGACATGTAATAAAATTCTGAGACGAAGCTAATGGCTTTATAGAGGGCAACATTTTTATTTATTTACTACATGTCAAATGGTCTAACTTTTTAAATACTTATCAAAACTCTGCGAAACTTTCAGGGTAGTCACGACATGAACGGAAAATAGCGTGTGTAAAATTTCATGAAAATTGATTGAGAATTGACGGAGAAATCGGCGAAATTCATCCACCACGGTGAATGTGAATCCTGTTATAGTATATCATTATCAGCCTCTCTCGTACACACGGCTACCAACCTCATTACTATAAATAAAGACTTTATTCATAGTCAATGTAAGTGTTGAGGGGATGTAGGTGCTGAAATAAGAAAACAATCCTAGACAGGAATATTTTTGTCCTATTTGAAAAGTAGCGGTGTAGACTATTACAACGGCCTATGCGAGCGCAACGAGTAGGCCGATATAGCGCTATTTTAAATGGTTAACCCCTGAATATTTAGTAGACAAGCCATGCACTTTGGGTGGGGGGGGGGGGGGGTTATTGTAATTTTAATGTTGAGGAGTTATCATTTTTTACCCTTTAAATGGGATCTAAAGCTGATAAGGTTGATCCTTCATTTTTAAGTGTAGTTGTGACAAACTTGACATGTATGTATTTTATTTGTAGTTGCAGCAAATATGTCAAGTACAGACAGTAATTCTACTGTTGTTACAGAAGGACAGAGCAGCCAAGAGCAACAGGTATGCAGGATTCAAATTAAAGTCTATTATTTATAAAATATTTAAAAAAAACTAATAAAACAATAATTTACTTTATAGGAAACTTGAAACCAATCATACTATATTTGTACTATACATGTATATGGACATTTTGCAGGAGATGGACGAATTGCAAGTTTTGAAAAGTCTCCATGCCTCAATGAAAGCCCTTCAACAGATGGTCATTGTTATGAATAAGGTATGGTATCCATACTTTCAACTCCAATTATACTTTAAAACATGTATAAATGAAACATTTCTATTATGTATTCAGTAAATTAAGTTAGCTTTGAACAGTATGAGGTGATAAGACTAATCACTCAATCGGGTCTTGAATGATGTTATTGATCTGGAAAAGACTCAATCTGGTATTGTGCCATGGGTAAAAGGTCACTGACAAGAACATTGACTAATTCATGTACAGCTGAAATTTGAATAGGAGCTGCAATGTCACCATAGAAAGATATGTAGGGGAGGACGGGGCATGTTCGAACCCTTAAGACATAATGCATACCTGTTCACTAGATATTTACCTAAATCACTCATTATTGCATACATATAGTGCTTCCAAATGTATTATGCCCCACTAAAATTTATAGTTAGTTGTCTTGTATATTTTGAAAAATATAGCGCAAAATGTGATTACAACCAGAATGGTCGGACATGCCCCGCCTCTGGGGCATGTCCGACCAGTACCGTTCGAACATGCCCCGGTTATTAAAGTGCAATACAACAATGACAATAATTGACAATTCCTTGTATTTTATTATAGCTTTTTGCATTAATAGCAACAGTGTGATGTTGCCCTTCACAAGGTAGCATAACATTGTCAGTCTCCCATAACGTTGCCAGCAGTGGGCAATGGAAATTTGTCCATCAGGCCACCGGCGCACCACTGGCGGCATTTATCACGGTTATCCACCAACCGCCGGGTTACCAGACAAAACAGCATGTGTTGTATGAAAAAGTGTGATAATGTGTTGCTGAGTGAGTGCCAGCATGTAAGAGTGAGTGTGGAAATGTGTGAATGAGATAAACTATGCTGCAATTATGACCATTGGTTGTGAGGCTATTTCGGGGCATGCTCACACCCTTTCCGGGGCATGTCCGAACGCGTTTGAACGTGCCCCGTAAAGCCATTTCAGCATCAACCCCAATTATTGTCCGTACCACTTGTGATGGTTCAAAAATACTTTCCCTGTATGTTATATACCTCTGTGTTCTATTTATAGAACAACAAATGGTTACTTACCTACTAAAACTGTAGTTCACACATTATTTAGACAAAATAACCTAAAATAACATAAAATGAGACGAAAATCACATATTTGAATCGAGAGCAAAACAAAAAAACTGTAGCTGATGAATTTTGGGAGAAACAGTGACTTAGGGGTGAGGTACATCAGGAATTATATTTCTAAATCACCAGGTGGCCCTCAATTCTGAGTTACCAGCAGGGTGCGAACGTGCCCCGGTGTTCGAACATGCCCCGTCCTCCCCTACTTGTCTAATGTTGAGGGACTTGCCATTAAATTTATACATTGTACTCAATAACCCCAGTGTGGAATTAGCTTCACTCACTATTTTAAAAATAGGATCCCCTTTAAAGGTTCTGAATGTCACTATTGCTGGCTCCTAGATAAGGTGTTTTTGTACTTTTTAAGTATGACCCCTTCAAACTGCAGGTCCACATTTTTTTCAGCTTTATGGTAGTGGACAGGATGGGAGGGTTGATCCTATCATTCTTGAAAATATGGTACATGTAGTCCTGAAATATTTTTGGTAGATCAGATTTTCAGAACCTTTTTAAAACCCATTAAACAGTAGTAGATGGGTTCTGGAACATATTGTGATCATCATCAAATTAAGATAATACATTGTTGTGTCAATTACCGTATATTTTTCTGAACTAATAAATTTATCTGATTGCATAAGATTATTATTGTATAGATATATAACGATGCAATTTAATGTATGATCATACTGTTTGAAGGACATCATCACTATGGCTAAAAATATGGAGGAACTAGCAGGTATGTTATTTTCAACAAAATTTGTTACTATCAAATTTGATCTATTCTTGCATACATAACTTTCTATGACGTAATACCTCTCTGTATTTAACATCTAAAGATAGAAACTGAAAAATTATTGACCAAGAATTAAGCATTACCGTCTTCCTTCTAAATTTCATTCCCCTTCTCATTAACTGGTGAAAGAATATCACAAGACTGTAGTGAATACTAAAGTAACATATGTCAAGTGTTAAAGCCCTTTGCCTGCTAATCATGACAAAATACATTTTTATTCCATTTTATTAGCCTATTAAACTACTGTTATTGGGAATGAAATGACTGTTTGAACATCAACATTTGTAAGTGTTCGGGCTCAAATTAGACACATATGAGTAATTTTCAACCACTTGTGGGTGTGGATCGCGGTAGCGAGACACAACCTCAAGTGGTTGAAAATTTAAATAAATTTACTTAGCAGGCTAAGGGTTAAGATGATTTCTACATTGCTGCACAGAGATGAATACCAGTAAATTTATTCAAATCTTTTTAGCATTTTTTGTTGCTGTTCTCGTTTCAGTTGTGAATTTAAGATGGCAGAAGTTGTTTGAAGAACACAAGAAAATCGTTGATCAACATTAGTCATTTTTCACACCAAACATCTGTTCAACATCAACGTTCAACGGTAATGGAGAAACTTGTCGGAGATGGAAGCATAAAGTACATTACCCTATTAGAAGTGAAAAAACTAGGCATCTCCCCCATAACTATTATTGACATACGCTCTTGAAAAAAACTTCAGAGCTGCTATTCCTTGGTTACTGTACATACACTGGTGCTTATCATTGTCATTTTCATGCCACATTGTCATCATGATTTGTCTGTCGAGGAGCTGAATATATTTATATACATGAAGATCTTTGAAAATAAAGGTCTGAAATGAAGTGGTTTTAGGGTGGAATGATTTACCGATCCAGAACCAAGATGTTGCTGGATTAATAAAGCATTCCAGCCCACCATCACTTTATTCCAGACTTTTATTTTCAACTATTTTCATACTACAATGGGGCTTGTAGACAAATTGTATCCAAAGTGGAAAAGAGGTGCGATACCTCAGTCCCGCTTCATTTGTTTTTCTTTATATATACATTTTTTAAAGCTGAATATGGAGGTGATTTTTTATTCATTTTAAGCTGGAATTACTGATTAAATTCCCAGCTCCAAATGAAAGAAAAGTTACTTTAAGAAGGTATGTAGGTCTTTTTTAGGTGCTGATTTTTTTTTTGAAGTGAACATCATTTAGTTTTAAATTAAAAAAAAAAAAATGTCACTTTTAAAATGAAATGTATTCAAATAAAATTTTAAGAATTTTTTCAACCTCTAGGGTTAGTATTTGATAGTGTTTTAATTCATAATTATAATGTGAAATTTCACAGACATTTTGCCCATAAATTGCATTTTGTAACTCACTGACCTTTCCATATCTGTAAAATGGTTACTATATTCTTGTTACTATGTATTGAACTTAACACCGGCTTTGGAACTTGTAATGTATGGCTACCCTGCACTGAAAGTCTGAATACATATTTCGTCCCCTTGGATATGAAAGGGTGTATCTGCCACTTTTTAAAGTGGCAGATACACCCTTTTTAAAGTGGCAGATACACCCTTTCATATCGAAGGGGACGATTTAACTTGCTTCACTCATGCTATGTTCTTAATAATGGAAAAACATAAGTGGTAATCCACTTAGAAAGATAGTCGACAGATTGCCATCATCACTTGCATCGCCACAATTTAGGGTCGTATTGTGAACTGTTTGAAGATATCACTGTAATAAAATGTCATCAAGCAAATCAAATTGTTTGTGAACTATCTTATTACTATCGAGTACAAAATCAATTTGGCTCCTTCAACTATCCCAAGAACATCTTCATTAGTTGAATCTTCAGCCGCTGATCCATGATCAATATTTGTAACCAGTCGCATATGGTGGTGGAGATCTGTGCTGCCAAGCAAAGGTAAACGACAGGAGCTGTTTCTTTGACAAGTACGGTATGCAGTTACTAAAATTTGCCTTCATACAGCAGTAAAAATCATTGAAATATGAGAGAATCCCAGTAAACATAAAACATTTGTATAACATGTATACAATGTTGGACGTTCGGCTGACATTGTATACATTTTATACAGATGTTTTGTTTTTACTGGACTGATACACAGGTCATTTTTGTGAATTTGATTATTGTTTGTGACCAATCAAACATGTGATGTTTACCAAGTAAAGGCAAACAGCAGTTTTTTACCCCTGATTGTTTTAAAGTTCATTGCCACCAATTCACAACAGTTGTTTTTGAGGATAATTGTTGCCCCCGTGGAGAGGAGTTTCTTTGTAATGTTTTTGGAAAATATTATTTTCACATAAAATTATTTTAGTGATTATCCCGTTATCTTATGTTTTGGGGGAAATTGTTTTTGCTGGAGGATGGCAAGGGGTCAATGTTTTCAAAAACAAGTCATTTAAAATCATGCATTAATAATAATAACGCGAGTATTTATATGGCGCACATATCCAGCCCAGGGCTGCTCATGGCGCCTTACATCATTATTATCCCTGGTCATTGGACCTGTTCGTTCATATACAATTTCAAATCCCCGGGGAGCATACAGCACTATAGTGATGTGAAGTGACCATTTGAAGCCTGAATTTTCCCAAGATATTGGAGAATCAGATTTTTATTTGCCAATGTGTCCATCTGGTAATATTCGTGAGTTTTTTTTGCTTGCAAATTTTGCGAAGGGGATAAATTTTCAAATTTAACCATCTATTATGAACTTTCTGTTAGCATCACTACCTAGCATGAAAAATATCGATAGGCAAAATATTTTGCACGGTTGAGGCAACATATCAAAGCAATTTTTTCAACACACAGGCTGGACCAAATTATTTTATCTCAGTTTGATAAAAAAATATTTTTTTTTAATTTTAGGAAATTATGTCTTAGGCCCTCAAAATTGATTTTAGAATTGTTGGGGTATTTTTTGCAATATTAGCGAGAGAAGACGGAAGAACATTCAGGTTTTCATTTCTTTCTTGCATTTGAAAAGTTAAGCCAGTTGTGTCGATTAATCACATTATCACATAAATGTGGCCTGACATAATAAATAAATGGTCATTTAGGTGACAAAATATGTTAAAAGAGATAAAATCATAAAGTAGTTTTGTGAGATATTTTATTACAAATCCCATGGAAAACTAATACAAAGCAGTATAAAGATAAAATATAGTATACAAAAATATCACAGTTATTAAAATGCACATGGCTGTGAATACAGCTATGATCCCACGTGTATAGAAAAATAGAAAAATAGTTAGTTCAGCCATATAAAGAACTCTAGTTTGACAAATTTAATAGACATAATATTATGTGATCACACATGTTGTTAATACACAAATTAAAGATATCAAACAGTGACCATATGAGTGAGTATTCATTTTATAATATAGGGGGGCATACATGTACAACAATACAAATAATTAACATGATACATGTATGGAAAATATTACCACTAAAAAAAATCATTAAAATTGAAGTTTACAGAGAATGAAACAATTTGGGTTTAGTCATGTTCTGCGATAGGCAAATCTACATTCAGATGTTTGATTATTTTATATCTAGAGATAACTGGCAAATTATTGGTTCGGGGACTATTTCTGGTTACCGAGGGTTGTTTTGTGATATAACAAGGCTGGGAATGCTAGCTGACAGTTTGGTTGTAATTCAGGATCAGCTTAATCAGTCTGACAGTGGGTGTGGCAGCCACAAAAATTATCATTTTATTGATATGGTATTGCTCTCTCAGTGCATTATATATACTGGCATAAAATGCTCTAGTAATATTTAAAATTCTATTGCAACCGATTTCATTCAATTTCAATCATGACAGAAGAAGCTTGCTGAGATTGAATGTGCTCTCATAAGATTAAGAAGACTGTTTGAAACACTTTTTAACACTTTCCTCGTGGGGACCGTATATAGACGTCAAGAGTCTGACGTCTAATATGGCTCATGCACTGAAAAATCTAACAATTTATAATGGCCGTAGACCCATAACATAGCTATTTAAATGAATCGCAAAGAGCTAACAAGACATTTATGAAGATTTCAAATTGAAAAAAAACATTGGGTCCCCATGGTTTACACAAAAATAATTCAGCGTTGTAAGGGTTAACCCTTTAACCGCCAAATTATTCAATCTGAATTTTCACCCACTTGAAGTTGTGTCTCGCTGACGCGATCCACAACTTCAAGTGAGTGAAAATTATTAAGATTTGACAAAATGGAGGTCAATTGTTTTAAAATACTGCTGATTGATGTCACGTTTTATCTTTAACATCAGTGTTTCTGGTTCTGAAAAAAGTTGGTGTCAGGCAATACGAAGATTCTGACTCCAAACCTGGTGTTGGAGTCAGAATGCACGCGCGGCTTGCGGCAAACACCCACCAAAGGCGGTCGCAACTCTAGACTAGAGGGGTCCGGGGGCCTGTCCCCGGCATTTTTTTTTAGAGTATGCTTTAGATGGTTTCTAGTGATATCTGAAGGTTCATTTCAAGCCTTAAAACAACTTATTTTTCACTAACGAAACTCTGACAAATATCTCTGGAAATTATTTCTGACATTTTTATTAATCAACTAGAAATCATTGTCGTCAGAATGGAATGTTTTTTCGTCAGGGGGGAAAGCTTGTCGTCAATTCTGCCGACATGACGACAGATCAGAAACACTGAACATGTTTATAAGGTGGTACTTAATGTGCTAATAAAAATGAAACCCGAATATATGCGGCACCAGCGTTGTAAGGGTTAATAGATGGTAGTAATGGTTGTCTTTGAGAATAGTCCAGTGTGGGCAGCACAGATAAGGTTCAAACTACTAATAGTCATTATGATGTAGTTGTGTTCATGGAGAGTAGGAAAATATTGTAACCATTGACACTCAATTAATATGGCAGTTCAGGTATAAAACAGTGGTAAAGATGAGTATTAATTTGGTTTTATACAACAAATTATGGCAGTGTGTAATATCAGTTTTATGGTAATATTAAATATAGCAATAGTTGAATCCTTAAAAATCGTAATGATTGAAGTGATAGTTTTCAGGGCATACATATTATACCATACCCTGATGACAATATCTCTCACATAGAGACCACCATACTGGAGAGAATGGTTCCGGTACATGGTTAGAGAACCTTATGATGTGGTGTCTACACAATTTATAATGTAGACTACAGAAACATCAGGTCTGCTGAGTTAGGCAGCCATTAATAGGTGATTGTTCAGTAATCATTAAGTTTAAAGATGTAATTTTTTTTTACTTCTCCACATGAAATACACACACACAACATAATTTACATACAGAAACAAATTTGATATGTGGCTCATAACTGAATGAATTAACGAATAAATAAATATATGAATGAGTAAATTAATGAGCATTAAGGTCACTTTGTGCAGATACAGGCTATGTGGTTCATGAGAAAACTGTGACATCAGTGTCATTGTTTTCTTGATCCCTGCCTACTAAGAAATGTTAAGTACATTAGCATCACATTGTCAACAATTTGTTTCCTGTGTGACATTTTGTGGTGGATTACACTCATATCACACCGGCGATATCTAGATCCTAGATGTGCTTTTGGGTCGGTGAAGATGGCAACAACATTACGCAGTGGTTAAAAAATGGTGGCCACCTCATTTGGTGAAAGATGCAATTTGTTCACAATTGTAGTACAGAAAATATAAAAATATAAATAGATTTTTCTGTTTGCATAAATAATATAATTATTATGTTTACCTGATCATGTAAATAAATGCGAACACTGAACTTTCATGAATTGTTAAGAAGAACTGGAAAATTTCGAAATAAATATACAATTAATTTCTGACCGGAAAAACATCATGTTAAATGTGAATTTACTGAACTCCTTATAGCTGTAGAAATAGACTATACATGTTCCACAGAAAAACCTTTTTTATAGTTAGCTATTAAAAATGTATGCATAAAACTATACATCCCCTTAAAACACACCACATGCACTGATAACTACATCTTCCTTGAAATAAACTATATCGACGCTTTGCCATATAAGCTAGAAGGATGTAGGTAAGCTGTTTCAGGTACTTTTTCAGCAGATCATTTTTTGCTTCTCTTTTTACATGTTTTTAATGGAATGCTTAAAATACACATAGATTTTGATTTAAAAAACGTTTCCGAAAAAAAAATTTAGATGTATTTATTTGCATTGACATAGAAACTTCCTAACTGATAGCTTACAACCTACTGGCTCATAAAGTAAAATATTAACAACATTAAAAATATGTTCAGGAAAAGGTAGCAAGAACAATTTTAAATTCTTCTCTAGCATGTCTAATGAATAGTTCTGTGTATTCATTGTATCACAAATGTTGATGATGCTTATTACTATACATTATACTATATTTTGATGCCAAATGTTAATTCCGAAAATTATGGAGCTTAATTACACCCATTTTGGTTCAAATTAATATGATGTGTTATAATAGAGAGGATTTCGGCCAGACGGTTGTAAGCAATTTGGATTACAGGAAGACAATGCGAGTGTCATTTGTGTTGTATTTCTCTCATATACTAAAGCTGATCTGTGATTTCTAACTCTAAAACATTCTATGAAAAACGTCAAGCTCATAAAAATAATGTATAAGTTTTCACACGTTTGTGCCAATTACACATTTACACAATACATGTAGGCCTACAACATTTTTCCAAACTGATAATTATAGTATGGGTCTGCTTCTTCTGATCAGTGCACTTGGAATATTTTTTGTAGTACCTAGCTATACCTGTATACATCCACACATTCATTGCGGCTTTTTCATTGATCTCTTATGATATGATATGATAATATGATAAAATCTTTTCTATGGCGTGATTATTATATTTCCTACAAGTTGAGCCTAATTATTTAAGTGGTAATGGTAAATTTATGGAAAAATAAATGAGTAATACCAATTCAAATGTCTAGAAGATTATCATACATACCTGTTTTGGAAAGATAATCTTATACATGTATTCTATTATGTGGTAAGGTTATAGCTACATACATAATGAACAAGTATTAGTAATCTTCAAAAAATGTACAAATCTAAAAAATAGGCTTACATTTTAAGATCATATTTGAATGTTTGGCTCTTACACAGCCTGTTGTGTTAATAATTAGCAAAAAATCAAAACGTTATATTGCTCATATTCTCAGTAACGACTTATCCTTGCAGATACATATATACATACAAGTAGACACTAAACATTTGTATAACATTTGTACAATGTTGGATCAACGTTGAAGACGTTGAGCCGACATTGTGCTAATGTTATATAAATGTTTTGTGTTTGCTGAGGTTACTGTGCATGTTGATCGCACAACCTCGATTAAAGTTTTCTTGGTAGGATGTCAGCTTCATAAAGCACATCTCCATGAGAGTTCACAAATTTCAGCGTTATCTTCTCACTAGTCAAATGCATATGGGCGAAGGCTCCTCCCCCACCACCATTTGGATAGTGGAATTTAAGACTTCCAAATGGCACTGCTTTTATATTTTTCTCTGATCCATCAAGGAAGTTACCAGCACCAGACACTATATAGCTAACAGTGCCGCCAAAGTCCAATCTCTCAAGATGCTGTAAACAAATGTTTGTCATTGATTCCGAGTACAGCTATATCAAGTCATTGAGAAGTCAGTAGATTTGTTTAACCCTTATCCTGCTGATCACGACTTTTGTCATTATTAATTTGTTTTATTTGTCGATCAAATCACTGATATTGGTAACAAAATGTGTGCTTAAGCATTAGGATTTGCAAAAGATAGATCCCAAATTAAACAAATATAAGTAATTTTCACCCACTTGAAGTTGTGGGTCGCGATAGTGAGACACAACTTCAAGTGAGTGAAAATTTTAATAAATTAACTTAGCAGGATGAGGGTTAATATGAGATTACTCACCTTCTATGGCAGCGATGAGTCACAAATCATGAGGTGAGTTTTGTTTTATATTCAGTTTTTTGCAATATAATTATTTTTCCAATAAGAAATACTTATAAGTAAAATGAAAACAATCTGATTGGGATCAAATGATCATCAATCTAATACTTTGCAATATTATTGAAGATCGAAAGTTGTACCTTAAAATTGGTATATTCTGATATTCTGAGTGGGTACCTGCTGAGCACACAACGTTGTTGCAGCCTTAAATCACTGTCATTTAGGTTGATTCAACGTCGCAGCAACGTTGTGTGCCCAGTGGGTAGCAACTTTGTCTCATGTATGTACTTTACCTGAATGTCATGATCATGTCCTGCCATATAGGCTGTAACTTTGTTCCTGTGAAGGAGTGGCATCAGATTCTCAACTAAATGAGACGTCGGCCCATGTGCTCCAACACTCCACACTGGATAATGCCCACCAACAAGTAAGTAATCTGCCCTGCAATTACAAAATACTGTGGTAACAATCATTTTGTGAGAAAATACAGTGCATAGACTATAGTGTGACTGTCAATTTGATTTTCTCTCTAATTTTAAATAATAAGAAATATAGTCTACCATTTATGATAATCGTGTTGAAACATACAAGTCAAGGACTGTTCGTTCTGTGAGGTATTTGTGTAATAAAGTCATATCATAAGAAAATTAATAATAAATTTAATTATTATTATTAAAGGGAAATTAATTATCAGCTGAATATTATTAATCTGTGATTAAGATTTTAATTTTTTTCATGTGATGATAATAGTAGAAAGTTGCATTGAAACTATTGACGAAATGACGAAAAATATGTTTATTTCTAAAAAAATGGACACATCGCAAATTCACATATTAGTAAACTGAGCATCTATCATAAACAATTTTATTATTTTGAGTGGGATTTTAATTGGTTTGAATCTTGTTAGAAACCGTATATAATAATACGGTATCAGCTAACACATTTATGATTTCAAATTGAACAAAACTCTTTGGTCTCCATTTTATGCAAAAATTTGGCAGCGTTATAAGGGTTAATTAGCTGGATATACAGTATGTATTCAATAAGAGCTATTGTGATCACCTGCTTGTGTTGAGTGTCTTGGTTAGCCATTCCCACTGCTCATCAGCGACGCTCTGATCTTCAGGCCCAGTTGGCTGTTCATATAGCCAATCAAATTGGGAGTTACCACATAGTAAAATTGTATCAATCATTACTATCTGCAAAATTGTGCCAGTTGATGGTATTTTGAACTTCACGCTATAGTAATTATCGGGATATTTCCTGAAAAATAAAATTTAACAATCTTAGAAATTTCAGAAACAATTCATCTCCTTGAATATGTGTTGGTTGTGTCTGCCACTTTACAAAGTGGCAGACACAACCTTTCATATCCAAGGGGACGAATTGCATAAGTTATATGATGAGAATTTGTTTTGAGAGAATTGAAGTCTCACCATCGTTTACTGTATCTTGTGTATTCTATTTGAGCAGATATATTCCCCTCATGGTCGTGGTTTCCAGCTATGACAAACCAAGGAATATCAAGAGACATCTGTGAATATACGTCTTCAAATGTGTCCTGTAAGAATAAAATATCAGTTTGTCAATATT
Organism: Flabesymbios commensalis; assembly: GCA_964017125.1. NCBI lineage: Eukaryota > Metazoa > Annelida > Polychaeta > Terebellida > Flabelligeridae > Flabesymbios > Flabesymbios commensalis. Next base: position 88,305,543 of record OZ024902.1, read on the forward strand.
ATTTGGGCTCTTATACATTTCAATTAATAAAAAAGCAATATTAAATCAATAGTTTATATTAAAAAGAGAAAATATATTAGGTTTTCGCGGAGCAGACCAATTTAGACATTTAGACATACTCTAATGATCTCCATTATTAAATAATTCATATTCACATTATTGGTCAATTTTTATTTATCGGTCCTTCACCATATAATAATCAGAAATCTAGATGTAGAATGTTTGTCTTGGCTACTGCTCAACACACAATTAACATTCCATGCACCCAGCTTTTATTTACCTCTTATTCAGCTGGAAATGTGAATGGCTGAATCAATTCCCCCCTCGACATGATGGATAATAATGTCTTGATATTATAAACATAGTATTATAACATTTTTCATTCAATTACCTGTAGGTAATCTTATTTGAAATATGACTACAGGAGTAGTTTTTTTATAACAGAGTAGGTACGACATAATTTAACCTGTCCTACAGGTCTGCCGTATTTTCTGCTGTATTACCCGCTCCAGAGTACTTATAGCCCTTAGAGGTGTGAATTGGCCAACAATTGCTGGTTTGACCATAGATAACCCACCCTGCTATATTGCTTGTGTCTTCCACTCACGACCCGATCTCCATGATTCACTCACAACACTACAGTTGTGACATAACATATTGCATCCTATAGCTAATTTTGGCAATGTCGTAAAATCTGATATGTTTAAATAGTACTTATTAATAATTAAATTTATTATGCCTACATTGTATAATACCAGTACTGTACATGTAATTAAAAATATGTCTTGGTCTATTAACCTGTTAACGTCTGATCATAAGACACATTATTTGAGCATAGGCTTACCGCCGTAGTATACAATGCCATCACCTATACACATATCCCCACACCAGACGATATACCACCATTTTATTTGCTTTATCGTGCGCCAATGTCGGCAGCAGATGATGTCATAGGGTCTGTCTCATTTTAGAAGACATTTTGAGGCCTGCATGTTTGAAATTTACTACGGGAAATTTAATCAGCTACCGCTTTTTAATACCGATATTTTCATATTTCGCTGTCTCATTTCTATCATTCCAATGTATCTAATTACAAAGACCATTTTATATATCGTTGTGCTCAAAAAAAAACGTTCGAAGATGAAATGCGATGGTAGATCATTTGCAGGTTAACCTGCAATGATGCATTACTTGATTACTGTGTGGAGGTTAACTGTGAGAGTGGGGGTATGTAGTAGCTATCTACAATGTGTAGTACAGAAATAACATTGCATTATACATGTTATAGATGGGGATATACGGCAGTAGAAAGCATTACAAGGAGTAAAAGTTAGCGGGTTATACATCAGAAAATATGGTAATACCCAGCAAGCACAAAACATTTGTATAACATTTATACAATGTTGGATCAACGTCGCAGATGTGGGGCCGACATTGTATAAATGTTATACAAATAGTCTCAGATACACTACACTGTTATCTGCTGATACCAATGTTTTGTTAAATAAGTTAAACCAAACTACAATGCTCTCACCTTAAAACGCCTGTCATATATATCTGTGACGCCTTTTGTATAGAAGTTGTCACCAAGGGCAACTACAAAATCCATTGGATTGTGGTCAGAGTAATTAGCCATTTGTTGAGACACACTGATTTCTTGTGGAGTATAGTAAGGCGAGTCATCTTGTCCTCCCCAATCACCGAGCAAAATAAAATCCAGGCTATCTTTACCTAAAACTACAATGTATTACAACATATTATGACAAGAAATCAAAAAAGTATAAAATCTGGTCAATTTACAAATTACAATACTGAATTATAATTCAAACTTAATGGATATATCCCATTACATGTACATGATGTTTACAATGAATTTGTACAAAAACGTACCTTGTTGATGATAGGATAAAGCAAAGCCCAAAAAAACCACCAGAGACTTCCAAGCCATCTTGTATATGTAGTGGAAACGTCTACCCTGGAACACATAATTTGCACATATAATAGATACATGTATTACCATAAATAATTGATTCAACACGCAAGGTCGCAGAGGAGAATGAATGATGTTACAGCATTGGGCCGGAGGGGCGTCCATGAACATTTCGTTTCCGAAGCATATATGAGGATGTACTTGTCCGACTGTCTTCAAAATTTACACACAACACCTCTAGGGGGTCTAGTTGTGCCTTTTGGGGAATATGAACTTTTACCTACTTTTGGTTAAGTACTATGACCTATTTAGATGTTTTGACACACACTTTGTTTTCGCAGCAGAGCTCAAAAATTACTTGGCAGATTACAGTCATATTGCACATACATGATCTCTGAGGTCCCAGTTGTGCCTTTTCAAGTTGAACCTTGATCTTGAAGTTGACGAGCACTTTGAACTAATTTATAACATCGGTTTATATGACTGGAATATTTTGCGGAATATCATGAAGACCGCTCAAGATAGCTACACCATTACTATAACACAAATTGTAAGGTTTCAGGAGAGGATGCAGCCTCAAAATTTTTAACCCAAACAAATTCAAAACGGCCAACAATCGGCCATTATTTACCTCAACAGGCCCTATATCGGGCTAGATAGATAGACCATTAATATAAAACAAAATGTTAGATTTCAGGAGAGGATGCATCTTAAAAATTTTGACTCGATCAATTCCAAATAGCCGCCTATCGGCCATTGTTCACTTTCATGTGACCGATATTTGGTAAACCGTGGGAGATGGCTAGTCCATTACTATAAAACAAAATGTGCCATTTTGGGGGAGGGTGCACCCTGAAATATTTTAACTATCGAATTCAAAATGGTCGACAATCGGCCATCATTTACTTTCGCATCAACTATAAAAAACTTTCACATTACTATATAACAAAATGTGAGGTAAAATTCTTAATATGTAGTAAATAAATAAATAAATTGCCCTCTATAAAGCCACTAGCTTCAGGGCTAAACATTAACTGATTGGACGCTCTTGCCCGAAGAGCAAGAAATATTTTTTGGTACTTGCCCCTCCAATTTTTCACTTGCCCGACTTGCCACTGAAGTGCGTAGGCTGTTGTGACAGTCGCTGACATTTGAAGTGCTGCAAATTGAAGCTATTGTCTAAGGGGCCACTGTCTGTATTTTTTTACTTGCCCCCACCTAAAATCGGTTTCCCCGGGCAATCGGGCAAGCGTTAGTGTCGAGCCCTGAGCTTCGTCTCAGAATTTTATTACATGTCAAATGGTCTAGCTTTTAAAATACTTATCAAAACTTCGCGAAGCTTTCAGGGTACCCGGTAGTCTTGACATAAATAGAAAATAGTGTGTGTAAAATTTCATGAAAATTGGTTGAGATTTGACTGAGAAATCCGCAAAATTCAATAATCCTGGTTGATGAATTTAATGTGAATCCGACTATAGTTTGCCTAGGGTAAAACCTGGGTGAGGCTTTGTGTGTCGGCCCTACGCTTTTTCATAGGGCGAACCAAAGGTAAAAAATTTTCTTCTTCCGTGACCCCCTCGTGAACCAGGGGCCGGAGGCTATGTTCAAATTTCTGATTGTTATGTGCATATGTGGTATATTACGGGGCACTCATTGCGTGCCCTGATGTATCTAAAAACTAAAACTCTCAGGAACGTTCATCTCAGTAGTTTTCTTCAGCTGCTTCAAAAAGTTCACGTGTCTGGGCTAGGACTTAGGCAGAGACCCGTCCAGCCTTCTTTTGGACGGCCTATTTTCAGCCTGGACGTAGACAAATATTGCCAGATTTCACCAAATTGCATTGTGGGAGGACCCCACACCCCGTCCTGGCCCAATGAAAAGTAAATTTGGACTCCCTTTAATCATTTCCTGGCCAAGTCCTTGAGTATGGGTGATGTTTTGGATTCTATATCCCTCCTGCCATTTGCAACATTTGAGATCACAACTTTTGGAGTGGCTATTCATACGAAAAAGTTATGGGAGTCAATGGGAGCCCGTCATTCTGTAAAAGAGGCTGCCCATAGTCACACGGCGATTGCAGTGAAATTTTCATTGGAAAATATTGTATGGCTAAAAAGTTATACCATCTGACATGTAATGCAATTCAGAGCTAAAAACAAAGTTTAACTTAACCAGTTTAATGGGTTTATAGAGGGACGTACGTCGTAATTACAAATTTCCTACATGTCAAAATGTCTAACTTCTGAACTAGCCTATATATTTTTTAATAAAAATTTCACGGTAATCGCCGCGTGACCCGGAAATAGACCTTGCTAAATTTTATCAAAATCGGTTGAGAATTGACTGAGAAATCAGCGAAAAACATGCGATGCAAGTTAATCTGACGGCGGGGCCGGGTACTATTACTATAGCTAAGATTTCAGCCCTGGGTCAACCACAAGGCCTGCTGGGGCTAGGAGTTCGGTACACATAACGGTCCAAAATGTGAGATTCCCAACTTGTCTATATAATACATCTAGCAACGGAAACGGGTGACTGTGGGCTCTAAGACTAAGTACTAAGACTACTTAAGACGTTAGCACAATTGTCAAGATTTCATACACTAATCGGTCTATTGTTAAACTACTAGCAATTGTCACCTGGTACCTGCTATCAGAATATATTGGGTAAACCTTATATTAAGCTGTTAACAGAACGGTTAGGTATATATTCTTTTAAAAACAACAAAATAGTCAATTAAAATCGACTGTAGCATGTAAGTTCTGGATTTGTTGTGCGTAAATAAATGGTCACATGACACACAAAGAAATCATGTGATCATTATCCTGTCCTTATTTATGAAAGATTACCACGGATAGAGGATCATGCGGAGGATTATGCTCTCCGACCGACAATCTCTTTCGATATGTAGATACCACGACAAGTCACTTAACAGTTCTAATCCGACGTGCTTGTGTGATTTTATGATATTATTAGGGCATGTGCCATCCAAATATAAGGAATGCTGAGGTGACTTTATGCGTTTATTAGAGAAGCATTCTGTGAAACGCAGTGACGTACGTCACTCGGTGAAAACAAGGTTATATAACACCCCCTCCCCCATACTTCATTCTGTGGAACGCAGTGACGTCACTCGGTGAAAATAAGGTTATATAAGAACCCTCCCTCGTATTTCATTGTATTAGCCAGCTCAGTGAAAACAAAGGAGGTCGAGGTCATTGAGTTTCACAGAATTGTTTTGAATTTTATATAGTACTTTCGATATCGACATTGAGAGTTAAAGGTTGTTTTTTGCTAGAAATGATCAATGTGTTACACTTTAATTAGCTGGCTGAGAATCATGTCATATTTGAATCACCAGTCAGTTGTGTTCCCAGAAACAGTGAATGTATTTTTGATGTCTACAATATGTCTACCTGACGCTGATATGGTAGCGTCATGACTCATCTGCATACAGCATTGTGTTGATTCGCTTGATGAATAGTGGCATATTATTTACATAAATTTAAAACGAAAAGGGGACCTAAAATCGATCCTTGTGGTACCCCGTAGTTGATTGTCTGTGGTTGTGACAGTGAGCTCTTAACAGATAGACCTACTAGTTTTTTTGTGACTATTTTCAAGATATGTGACACATCTGCACGATGTGAGTCGTATGTTGAGAAAAGTTGAGAAGATGGGTAATATGCATGATATATGGGCCAATAATAGCGATTTTTTTTGTCAAATTTTGATGCTTTAATTAGGGCCTAAAATTGTCATTTGAAGACCAGAAATGGGTTCTACGCCCCAATATTAATCAGAAATGGCATATCACATGATTGTGATTATCAGATTTTTGGCTAATTTTTTTTCAAAGTAGCCGTCGGCCGCCATCTTGGATTTTACCCATTTTTAAAAAACGCTTGAAAGGTAAACAAAGCCCACCCGCCAGATTCTGAAAGTAAACATCCCGGGTTATAAAAATCAATCGTTAAAAACTATATATATACAAAATTTCCAGGTTTGGTCGAACTATCCTGTTTGGCCATAAGGAACTATTTTTTTTGTACTATGAAGAACTTACACAATCAAATTTTTGCCATGACTTTTAAGTCGATTTTCTCCACTTTAATTTTTTGAAATATTGACCCATTCGCGTCACTACAATGATCATAACCTCCAGATCAACATCACTCCATGTTATTGGTGTCATATTAACTCAAAGCAGTCTGGCGATTTTGACATTGGACGTCTGTGTGGTCTGGCCATTTTTGTGATTTTGAGAGATATTCTGATGCTCCAAACGGAAATTTAGAATGATGGCATATATAATTCCCATACACCACAGGAGCACACATACAATATATACCGAGAATACACTTCATTTAATTGACCAATGTGATGTTGCCATGGTAGCCGACATACATTTGAATATGCTAATTAGGTAGTCAATTTTTTGGAAATTTTGTTTGAAAAAGGTATTTTTGAGATCCACGGAGATTAAGGGGGACAACATTATATCAATTCACATAAAATATATTAAAATACATCATAGACTGCTCAAAGAAGCTTTCAATAGGTCTATAACATAAATTAATACAGTAAAAAAAGTTATTATCATGGGATATAGTTATTTTTATAAATTCCCCGAGGGGCAGACCAAATTTCTTATTTTGAGATGACATTCTCAACTCATCTGGGAAATACCAAAAGCCTCGTATTTATCCAAGCCTGAAGTTCTATTTTTAGTTCAGAAACGGTTGTGACGCAGATAAATCAATTCTTTATGTTCTAAGAACACCATTCTGTGTTCCTAGCTGCGCAAGTAATGTCATTTCGTGAATGGCCAAGCCTTATTGCCAGGTCCGACCTGGGCTCGGACTTAGACTGCAGCATCATGCCACGCGGGCAAACTGCCCTCACCAAACTCCGATCACTATCATTTCGTTTTGTCGACAGTAAGTAAATAACTTCCTTGACTCTTTCTTTCCTTTATTCTCTCTTTAATATTAGTCTAGACATAATGCTGTGCACACAACCAAATAGAACGCGATGACCTTACGCCATGCGGCTTGGGCTTCGCGGTCTAGAGGGGACGTCCGTCTAACTCGTGCCTGTAGTGTAAGTGATGCGCGATCGGTTGGCGTCAAAGCTAGTCAAAGCGAGGCTGCCCAGGCGACGACTACTCGTCAGCATTCGTAAACCCGAGGGGTCCCGAAGTGTTGGCTCGTCGTTCTATTTGAAAGGTGCACGAAACCAACATAGATTAACCAAACAGTTGAACAATCAGGGTGTGAAAATACAGCGTGGGTGGGTGGCAAACATCACTGGCGCAGCATAACGATTTAAAGTCCATTTAAAGTCCATTGTCTTATTCTCTTAACACCTTTGTTCCTATCCTCTCAACACCATTGTTCCTTGACGTTATGTATTATGCTGCTGCGCAACGTGTGTCGTCCGACCCTAGGTAACTTAAATTAATACATTCGATACTATGTAATAAAATTACTGTCGTAGAGAATTTAATTAAGTTACATATATAAATATAATTCAACTATGCCAGGCCTGGCGAATGTATATTTACAAATTATGATTATTGTGATACCGGCAGTTGGTCCCGCCGTAGATATTGTTAGGTGCCACTACGGCGTGGACCATCTGCACGAATCGAGCTGGAGTATGGATTTTCCCTCTAACTCTTGTCTGTTTCACAGAGTTATCCGATATGATTTTGTCGCTATCGGCGATGCCCGAGTTATTTCTAACATCCGGTCGTTTGGGTGTGTCATTTATATCGAGGGTTTTACCCCGTAGGTGTAAAGGTACATGTGAGAAAACGTCGGGTGTTCGCGAATGCGGCGCTATATAAGGTGTGAGTTGTCCAGGCAAATTTACTCTATGGGCTTGATGCTGTGGAGTGATAGCCGGACTCTTACCGATTTTTATCGCTGCAGACTGTGACTGTGTAATCGTTTTCTATTTAACTCTCTTCCTGTCGGACTTCTGAGTGAGAGTGCTACTGGATCTTATTTGGTCCTTTCGGGTCCCGCGAACGATTTCAGCAGTCTTTAAATTCGTCGTTTCCGATTGCGTTATAGCTTTATTGCTGTACCTGTTTCAGGCTTGCACTCGAAGTGTGCATGTTTAACTCTGTCAACAGAGACCATCTCCATCTTGCCTTTCATAAGGATTTTCATGACTCTGCCGCTCCTAACGATGACCTTGTATGGTCCATCGTAGGGGACGGTTAAAGGCGGTGCTATTGCAATTCGTCGCAAAAATACATGCGAGCATGCTTCAAATTATTTAATTGGAAGATGTTCTTTTGTGGTGTGTCAAGCGGTGGGCACAAATGGAGACGCGACATGGCTACCCGAAGTTTGTCAGAGTAGTTGTCTAAGTCTGAACGTGCGTCGATGGCGTACTTCTGTGTAAATTCACCCGGTAATCTGAGTGTCATGCCGTAAATCATTTCGGCAGCTGACCTGCCCAATAATTCATCAACAACGGAATGAACGCCTCGTAAAACTGCGGGTAATGTCGTCGTCCATGGGTTCGTGACTCGTGCGCCATAATGGCTGCTTCAAGCTGACGGTGGAAACGTTCGACCATGCCGTTCGACTGAGGGTGGTAGCTCGTTGTGCGGTTTCTGACTATCCCGAATTGGTTGCACAAATTATCCCATAATTATGATTCGAACTTTGAGCCTCTATCCGTGGTGATAGTGGCAGGCATTCTCCACACATAGATGTCGCTCAGGTCAACCCCGCTCTCTCTCTGTAACCACACGCCATGTTTCGACAAAAACTGCTCATTTTGAGCAGTTTTGTTGATATAACATTTGTAGGCTTATAAACACGCTTGAGTGTCCTGAATATATATGGCAAATATAAAACATCACTACTCCGCCACATATGAGTTTATATTCACATAGAAATAGAAAACATTCAATGGATTACTTTTTCTGCCTACGCGCTGCTGTGAGAAGGTCCATGTTTACGTTTTTCTGACAGAATTTACAATCGGCTTCAAAACACTGGCAAATATAAATTACTGAATAACATGCGAATTGTGCTGGTTCAATTTATCCACTACTAAACAGAATAAATAGCCCTTACCTGTAACAAACTCTAAAATCAAATTAAATTTTGAAAAAAAGATAAGTAATGAGTTGAAGTGAACACCAAAATAGTTCCGTGGTTATAGGAATGGTTATAAAATCACGTGGTAACGCTCACTAACGGCTGATAAATTTGGTCAATCGCCATGCGTGCATACGGCGAAATGAGCGTGTGGTATCAGAGATATAATCTCTGAGGTCAGAATGAGTGGCAGGGGTTCCAAAACGTGCTATCCAACCACTGAAGAAGGCATCGGAGACCGTTTCGGTTCGAATATCCACTAACGGTATGGCTTCCGGCCAATGTGTGAATCGGTCGACACAAGTCAGTAGATATTTAAAACCGTTGTAGTACGGTAGGGGTCCGACTATATCGATATGTACGTGGTCAAATCTCTTGGTCGGTTCGGAGAACTTGCCAAAAACCGGCTTATTATGACGGGATATCTTTGCGGTCTTGCAACCTTCACAAGAACTGCACCACTTAGCAATGTCTATATTAATGCTGTGCCAAACAAATCATGTATTAATCAGTGGCTTTGTAGCCCTATGCGATGAATGACCTAATCCGTGTAAACTCATGAAAACAGTTTTCCGAAATTTTGCTGTAATGTATGGTTGAGTGTGTCCTGTTGACACGTCGCACCAAATCAAATTATTATCAAAAGATTTGAGTAATTGGAAATTTAGTGCAGAAGACGTCGAATGGCGCAACCATGTAAATTCTGTGTCTAAAGCCTGCTCTTCGCTCAATTCTTTGTAATTAATTACTGAAGCACTGCCTTGCGTCGGCAACGAAATTTGTTTCTCCTTTCACATATCTGATATCTGTTGTGAACTCGGCTATAAAGACCAAATGCCTGGTCTGGCACAGTGACAGGCGTTCGGTGACCGATGTCATTACATAGGTTAAAGTCTTGTGATCTGTATTAACGAAAAAATTACAGCCTTCTAAATAATGTTAAAGGCTGTCTCGCGGTCGAAAGCACTGTAACGTGTCTCTGCAGAAGATAATTTTTGCTGAAAAATGATAGTGGTTGCCAGACGTTGATGCACTGTTGTAAAACGCCACCTACGGCGAAATCACTAGCGTCACATGTGATATTCAATTAAACCGAGGGGTCTTGATGTACCAGGAGGGTTGCATTAGCAAGTATTTGCTTAAACTCTATGAACGCTAAGTCTGTACCCTCATTCCAATTCAAATCGAAATTTGACTTAGGTGACAATCTTGTATGTTCTTCGTTGGTATCGGTCAGTAATTTGTTTAACGGTGTCAACTGAGCCGCGCAATGTGGTATAAATCTATGGTAGTAATTTACCATTCCTAGATATCTTCGCAATGCTCGTTGCTTTTCGAGTCTGGCGAAATTTACTATTGCGTCTACGGCGCTGGGTAATGGTGAAATGCCCTCTGAGCAAACGTGGTGAGTGACCTAAAAAACTTAATTCAGTAGTACCAAACTGATATTTCTCCGGGTCAATGATAATTTCGTATTCGGCTAAGCGAGTAAAAGTATTTGTAAGTGTTTCTTATGTGTTTTATGATCGGGACTTGTTAATAGCTAATCGTCCAAATATGCAAACACGAAATCTAGTCCATGTGTAACCTGGTCTATAAAGCATTGGTAAGTTTGACTGGAATTTCGTAAACCAAACGGTGTCTGAGTAAAATTGAAAAGACCGAAAGGCGTTGTAACCGCTGTTTTGTGCACGTTAGACGGTTCAACCGGTATCTGATAATATGCTCGCACCAAGTCTATCTTGGAAAAAACCTTAGACCCAGCTAAATGCTGCGTAAAATCCTGTATATGAGGAATTGGATATCTATCTGGTACTGTCTGAGCGTTCAAACTTCTGTAATAACTGCATGGTCTCCAGTCACCATTCTTTTTAGTGACCATATGAAGCGCTGACGACCATTCGCTGTCACTAGGTTCGATAACGCCTAATTTTATCATTTCGTCGAACTCGATTTATCAGAACTGATAGAGTAATTCTCTGTATTCGTCGCGAATAGTATCGATTCTATTTAGTGATAAAGGTTTTTTGAATGATAGGGTAGCTGGTATAGCAAAACTGGTTCTCGTATCTCTCAGACAGCGGCTTTTTAAATCAACCAGTAAGCTGTAGCGTATAAGAAAATCTGCTCCTATAATGGGCTGTTTAATGTCGCTATTATGAATTTCCAAGCGTATTCTCGTTTGAGACCAACGTCAACTATACGCTTACTAGTACCGTAGGTAGTAGTGTTATTAGCTGCAACGAGGGGTAGACTGGTAATGTCTGTAGTCCTGTTAGCGCAACACTTAGGTAAAACGCTGACTGCAGCGCCCGTGTCAATTAGATATTTGCACTTGTTGCGTTTGTCTGCGACGTATAATAACTTAGAGGGGGATAACGTGGGAAGGGTAGCTTCCGCGGAGTCATACCGCGTCTCTATTATTTCGCCAAATGCAAGAGTCGCTACCTTGCTCTGGCCGACTAGTTTAAAGAAAATGCGCAGGGCTCTCTGCACGTGCGTGCTTTATCACCGAATGTTTGATGATCATAGAAGACAGGTGCATTGGCTGTGTCGATCGGTTGAACAGCACTATTCTGCTGTTTATTCGGCGGCGGGATGTTATTACGGCTAGCTTGCTGAACGCTTGTGAAAAAACCTTGTCTGTTATCATTTTGATTACTAGGTATAAATGATTTTGCCTGTGTGTTAGATACATACTGTGTCTTGGAGGCACTATTTTCAGATATCTGTTTGTGTCCGTAGTTCTTCTTCTTGGCCGCTGTGGCAATGGCTGTCTCTAATTTCTTGAACCAGCAGTCCAACTAGCTTCACACTTTCGCTTACTTGAATTTCAGCAACCCCCTGTTTAAGTTCCTCGGCCAAACTTTCCAGTGACGCACTGTCTGGTTGAGTGGCTAAATGAGCTCGTATTGATACAGGCATCTGCCGAATGAAGGCCTGACGAATGACTGCCCTTCCTACTACTGCTCGTTTCGGAGTAGTCAAACCTCTACGTTCAATCAAAATGCCGTTCATATTCTCATATTTATGTGTAAGGAAAGGCTGACGTCAGACGCTACCTTGCCAGAAAACGCAGCACAGGTTAATCTGTATCTCTCGTCGTCGTCTGTGATTTGATGCAAATCGAATTGTGTTTTCCTTGAAAAATCTCTCCGACGTCTATCACGAGCGATCTTTAAAAAGTGTGCTTTAAGTCTTTTAAACCCTGCGTCTGTTTCTTTCAAATCGGACGCATTTTCGTCGCTTAAAGGACGAGCCTCTTTTTCCTTGAGGGGTGTCGACACAAAACCTTCACTGTCGCCTCTGGTAGCCATTTTGAAATGTTTGTATTGAAATTATTTAAAAAGTGAAACGTTTGAGTTTGCTGGCCTATTGGCTACTGTGCATTACTCAAGCGGGTGTTGAAATGGTATTTATTTTAACCATACCAACTATTTCGGCCGTCGCGCTCTATTTGAAGAGTTGTGTGCACAATAGATTGTTTGAAGAAAATTTTGATGTGAGATGAATCTGTAGTTAGAAGAATGACCCAGGTTGTGGTTACAGGTTTCAGGTTACAGGGGTTGCTGAAATGTCTGAAAAGTCTGTGTGGAAATTGTGCGTTGTAGGCATCATGCTAATTTATTGAATTATTGTGTGTACAAATACATTGAAATTGTGAGGATTGTAGGTCATGAAATGTCATATATAGATGCCAGAATAATTGCTAAAAGACTATTCTAAGCTATGAGTTTCTAGTATTTGGTAATTCGACCTGTGTGGAATTTTTTCCACAGAAGTTAATTAAAGTCTTCCTATCATGGAAAAATTTTGTTCTCGTGACGAGAGGCTAAGTTCGACTGTATATTCATCTACAGTTCGACTTAATTTTGAAAATTATTTGTTGTAATTCTGACTGACAGTAGTCTATAAAGACTGCATAGTGATTATTTCGTTGAGGAATATTTCCCACAATTAACATTATTTTTTTATATAAAACGTTCACTCTGAGAATTATTTGTTGTGACGTCAAAATTGGTCGCTTGCTTTGATGTGTGTCTGCGCGTGTAGACTAGTGCCGTCAATTTAGTTTGCACGGTGTATGTGTGACTGTTCGGCGTATTGCATCAGCTCATGCCTCATTAACATATATCGCCGACTGTCGTCCCTCTGTCTGCCACCAGTGGTGAGCGCATGTCATATGTGAACTTAGACCCGACAGAAGGCGCGTCGGCATGAACGTATGGAAAAATAGACTATCAAATTTTCCTACAAAATCAATCACACGATGTGTGATGTAATGTGTGATTTCTAAAAGCACATATTGAAATAAATTCAGTCCCGCTTTCACGACTGAAAAAAATATATTACAAATTTGCCAAAATGTCTAGACTACATTTCCAGACAGTGTTGCCAGCCAAGTTGGCCTTGACCCGTGAGCGGAATGTGCCGTACATACTCTCCGCCAAAACAAGAAGGCAGCTTAATTTATGCTAATATATGATGAGCTGAGCTGATGGGGTGATGCTCGCCTTGCATGCCGGTATATAATAAAGAGAGAATAAAGGAAAGAACCCTGCAAACACTGTTTGTAATATAACGTTTGTTTAAGTCGCGGTTTCGTCATTCATGGATGAACGTAACGAGGACGTGCTAAGGACATAGTTATAATAACCCTAACCCCCCCCCCCCCAGTACGTCCCAATAACGTTACATTTATGTTTTACGTTCTAAGGACGTAACAGGGTTACAGAGTTACGTCCTAAGTACGAATGCTGTACGTTGTGGGGACGTTATTACAACGTAAAATTGTTTGCAGGGAAGGAGTCAAAGAAGTTATTTACTTACCGTCGACAAAACGGTAAATTGAACGATTGTGATCGGAGTTTGGTGAGGGCAGCTTGCCGGCGTGGCAACTGACCATTTCCCCAGATCGACATTGGTATCCCCTCGCCAAACATACGATACATTGTATCAGCATTACATATGGTAAGTTTCAACTTCTCGAATAGTAATGTGTGGTTAACGCATCTTCCCACACAAGGCTCGCTTCTCCCGAGGTCGTAGACCGAGGCCTTGCTGAATCAGTGATAAAACCATCTATTGGAGTGGGGACTTTCAAGAAAGATTTTTTTTCTGTTTGACCCAAGTTTGACCTTACATGCGACAGGGTTGGATTAATGTTGAGCCAACGTCGCAGACAGTGGGCCAACATTAAGTCGGCATTTTGTTGAAAAAATATTGAATATTCAATATCTAAATCATCCCCCCTACCCTAATAGGTGGATGATAACACTGATTCAGCAAGGCTCGGTCTGAGACCTCGGGAATATGGGTTAACGAGATCAAATGCTTCACTTGTTTGTTTGTTTGTATACTAAGTACAACTTCCTAGTTTGGAAGGCTAACGGCTCAGGGTCCCATCGCACCACGGGTGCTATCGCGCCACACTGTAGATTTTCTGGGGTCTCACTGGATGGAAACTGCGCCTACGTCCATTGAGGTTCTTTTACGTCCAACTCTAAGTCAGTCAGACAAGCCGTCTGATTTGCGTGGTTCTCTGAGCCCCACGACACAACATCGCTGAACACATGTCCTAGTGTAGGCCTATACAGCACCTGGTAGCCTAAGGCGGTCACCCATTCAATTATAGACCGCGCCCGGCGTTGCTTAACTTCAGTGACCGAGCCGACACCGATGAGCTAACGCCGTATTCCGTATATTAGATAGGGGCCGTGGGCCTTATGGCAACATGGGCACGGGTCAAAGGTCAATTTTCTCACACAGTGTTCCTTGAGAAAAAAGTGTGTCAGAATTTAGTTTCTCGTTGCTAAGGTTTCCATGTCAAGTGACAGGAGTATTCACCAGGGGGCAAACATTCAAGTTCTCAGGCACACATTATTTGTTTGGTCTCACATAAACTGAGAAAGGAAAAGTTCAAACAAGTAGACTAGCCTCAGTAGGCCTACGTTAGACTACATGGACTATCCTAGAGTGACTTTCTGTAGGCCTTTGGTTAGCCTATGATAGTCTACTGATACTCATACTGTTAAAGTTAACTTAAAGGCTGAACTTCAATTTAAAATTAATGCAGTGAAATGATTATAGGCCTACCTTGACTGCTTGAGGCTTTGTCACTGAACTGTGTGAAGTCAGTGAAGACATTTTCAGTGAATGGTCACTGGTCATCATTAAATTGTACAGCGAAACTCAAGTCTCCGGCCGTCTGGGCATGTCTGGGGGTATATCCCCTAGACATGCCCAGAACCCCTTATCGGGCGAGCGAAGAAAAACGCTCTCAATAACCCACCATGCCCTATCACCCCCACCCTCACATCATCATCTGTACATCATTCATCTCATCAATTGACTACAACGTTTTTATCGTATTATAATGTCACCTAAAAGACCTTTTGTGCCGAAAAGTGACGTGAAGCAATGATTTACTACTACTACTTCACTGACATAGACTCACATAGATCAGGCTGATCCACTCTGCTTACTGGAGCATAGCTTGGACTAAGACTCGCAGTGAGTGACACTGTGTGTGTGAGTGTCAGTTCATTTCAGGCAATGGCAAAGTTGCAGTTCATAATCAGCAATGTAAGCAGCACGATGCTTCAAAGAGCAAGTCTAGGCCTAGATAGACTAGCAAGTCTCAAAACCTGCTGACCCGCTGTCTAGGCCTACTGAGTATAATGTAGTCTAGGACTAGGCCCAGTTTATAAATATAGACGCCACCTGAAATTGTCTGGAACTGAAATAGGGCAGATCGTAGCTATCCGACCTATATAAACAAGCGTCAAGTGAAAAAGGGAATAGGGGCCAACACAGTGGGATCGCCAGCCACCCCCCTCTCGTACTGAATCACCAAGCTCCCCAATATTACACTTTAAAGGCAAAACAAATAGGCCTACCTGTGTTTCAGATCACACTGCCTACCCAAACAGGGTAGGCTAGATACCGACCTACCAAAAAGATATAACTTTCATTTTGGACCATCCTGCACCGTCGGACAGAGTATAGGCCTAGGCTAGGGCCCTAATGATTTTTTTTTCTATTTTTTTTATTCCGGTAGACCTAGACTATATGGCCCTCCAAAATAGGGTAGGACTAGGTAGAGAAACTTTTTCTTTTCAATTTCACTTTGAAAAAAAGATCAAATTGGCCCAAAATGCAGAATTGCAGATTTTTTTTTTTTTTTCAGAAATTGCCAGACAACTTTGGGGTCAAATATGGTTGGTCGGGTAGGCTAATTGGAAACAAAGGTATTTTTGCCTAATCATTGATAGGACCTATGTAGGCCCTAGTAACGTTATGTGCGACAGCGAGAGATGTATTATAGACTCTATACATGTTATATGATTGTAGGCAAGGCATAGGCATATGATTTATTTATGTATTGTAGCTATATATAGCCTTTAGGCCTATCCAGACCTATGATTTATTGATGTAGCCATAGGCCTAGCCTACCCTAGCCTCGTTCCTGGCCCGCCACGAGCCAGGAAATTGATCTGGCTGGCCCAGAATGCAATGGGTCACGTATGGGACTAACTTCTGATCGGATTAAAATGTATGAATTTATTCTTTTTAATTAATTTGGCCGTGGGCTTTCTTGGCATGCCAGTTCATATTAAAACAAATAAGTTATCAGTTTGGATATCATTGTATATTTCCTAAGG